>CP092871.1:32068086-32392930 GCA_030710605.1 Cordylochernes scorpioides | reverse complement strand
ATTCAAAGAGTCTAGCACCATTATCACTATAAAAGTAAGATCGAAAAATGCAATATAACAGCTGAATGGTATATTAAACTGGCGAAACCGCTGGAAGGGTTCACCACTGATGAGCCAGGCCCTTCCATTAATTTTTTTCAATGCAATAAGGGCAGTAGGAATTGTTTGGTATTTAAAAGAATCATACGCGTCTATAATAGTTTCGAATTTTTAATATTAACTATAATAGAATAAATGAATAAATTAAGGTGTATTCACGCTACAATATACTTAAGAAATTGAGGTAAAATTTATTGGGATGCATACTATAATAAGTCTAAATCAATTTCGTCGCGGTAACATGTTCATTTTTTGTAATAAATCTATTTTTTAAAATTATTTAATTTGATTTTACTTTTTTATTTGACATTGACTCTTATTTTTCAGTTTTCAATTATCTCTTCATATATCCTTCAAAATATAATTTTCTATAGTTCGTTTCTTCATCTAAAAATACACTTATTCTCATTCACACTTTAAAATTCTTTTAAAATGTATTTGCATAACTACTTTTACAAAATCATATAAAGGTAACAGGTGTGTAGATCTTTTATTATTTAATGGTACCTGCTGAGTATAAGTAGAGCTCAAATACAGATTCCTGGAGGCAGTGAGATTAATGTAGTTAGTAGAATTAAGTTGGGATTTATACATTTGGTAGATAGAGGAGAATATTGTAACCGCTCTAGTTGTTCATTGTTTGTCAACAAACAGACTTGGTCGGGAATTCATTAATTGAAATCCTTTTGATCTAACAAACTCTGATTTGTTCTTGTGGTGGGTTGAGGTCGATATTTATCTCTGTTGACTTTGAGATTTAAAGAACGGCGGTCACTTTCATCTACGAGTAAAATGGAGGACGGGTAGTATGGCTGTAGAGTTGTCAAGATCTCCAGATGGGGCTAGAAAGTATGCAATCTCAGTTTCAGGATATCTAACTTGAGCTTGAAGCCATTATAGAGTATCACCTTTAGTTATCACACTTAACCATATACCTTTTACTGTCGCCTGTATGGACTGAAAGGGATATGGAGTCGTTGTGTAGAGGTACAATATTTTATGTATTACTACGATATAAATACTTCAAATAAAAGATTTTGATTATTGTCTAGACGTTTCGACAAAAATCTTTTGTCCTCGTCAGGAGCGAACAAAAATTAAAACATTAGGCAAAGCGTTAGAATCTAGATAATTAATACTTAATCCATTACCATTTTAATATCGACAAAATAGAAAGAATTTACCATATATTTGTATAACCTAAGAGAAATTTCTCTTTCACTCATAACCATCAAGTGCGCAGTTCTCTTTCAATATTTTACTATTTTGATAATTAAGGAACATATGTTTATCCTATATCCTCATTATTTAATTAATTTTGCAATGAAGAGATAGTATTTACTTTACATATAAATGCAATGGATATATCTAAACAAATTAATGTATGAAATGGTTAATTAAAATTTAATTATGATGAAATTGATATAATATGGAAAAAGAGAAGGTTTTGTGTGAAATAAGGGTGTAATAAAAATCTTTAAAGAGTTAAAAAAATGCAGCTTTAATTAGGTATTCGGATTTGCCTTTCAAAAATAAAAAACATTAATAACACATTCATTTCTCAGCTCAGAGTAAAATTTCATATAACCACATAGGCACACAATATAATTATATATTAAAAATGAAAATTACTCATAAAATATATGATAGTTTTATATATTAATATTCGAATATGTTGGAACTATACTTGAAGTTAAATAGAATAAATAGATTGTTTTTATGATATCATAATTTAACCTTTATCCATATATGCAGTGTACATATATAGTAGACCTGTATTTCTCTGAAATTATTCAGCTGAAGGTGGAATTCCTGCTATATGCAGAAAAAAAGAAATCTTAAAAGGATGTGAGTGCGTGCGCTTCAGCTTTGGAATTTTAAGTATGTCCCTGGGGGTATTGGTAACATTATGAAGAGGGTTAGGACTCTTTGAATATTTGTATTATTTTCTTACTTCTATATTTTAGAATTACCATTGGCCGATATTGTATTTATGGAAAACACTGAAATACTGAAATGTTATTATTTTTATAGCAATAGAATCGCGAGTGGGAATATACAGGTATGGTGTACTAATGGAACAACATTTTTAATGAGGTTTATTTTTAGATATTTATAGATTATGGAGAAATATTTCTTTGAAACATGTATCTATTGAATGGCTGCTGTTTTCTGAGTGACGATTATCTAAAATGTCTACGTTCCTAAGTTGCTGATTTCCTAAACGACCACTTCAATGAACAATGACTTTTTTGAGGGATTACTTCCCTAGGTGAAAATCTGTTGAGTAATCAATATCTTGAGCGACATTCTTGAGCGACTTATTTGATGATCTATCATTTTCTCAAGCGGCTATTTTCCTAAGCGCCCACATCTCAGAGCTGCTATATAAGGAACGATCATTTTTTTTGTAGTGATTATTTTCTGAAGCGACGATATAATGGTAGATCATTTTACAGGGCGATTATTTTTCTAAGCGCTCAAATATCAGAGCTACTAACTACTACTTCTTGAAACGATCACTTTTTGTAGTGATTACTTTCTGAAGCGACGATATAATGGTCGATCATTTTACAGGGCGTTTATTTTTCTAAGCGCCCAAATATCAGAGCTACTAACTACTACTTCTTGGCATGATCACCTTTTGTAGTGATTACTTTCTGAAGCGACCTATATAATAGTCGATCATTTTCCTGGGCAACTACTTACCTAAGCGCTCATATTTCAGAACTACTACTTCCCGTAACGATCATTTTTATAGCAATTACTTTCTTGAGCGACCTATATAATTGTCCATCATTTTCTCGGGCGACTACTTTTCTAAGCGCCCACATATCAGAACTACTACTCCCCGTAACTATCATATTTTCTACTGATTGCTTTCTTGAGCGACATATATAATGGTCGTTCATTTACCTGGGAGACCATTTCCCGAAGCGCCTATATCTCAGAACTACCACCTCTCGGAACGATCACTTTTTGAAGTTATTACTTTCTTGAGCGACTTATATGATGGTCAATTATTTTCCGGGGTGACCACTTGCCAAAGCGCTCACATCTCAAAACTCTTACTTAGCGTAAAGATCACTTTTTGAGTGATTACTCCTTTGAGCGACCTATATGTTCAGTGACTCTATCAATGATTTTCTAAGTAATTCATATGAGGGGTGGATTACTCCCTGAGATGCCAGTTTCGTGAATTCAAATAGGTTGTTTCAATTGAATTAATATAAATTTCAAAGAGAGAACTAACTTTAGGATATCCAATCCATATTTCTAGGTTAACTCGAACCTTTAGAAATAACAGCTTGTTGCGTAATAGAAAATGAATAAATATTTATAAAATAGATTACATGATCAGGAAATTTCCAAAAGTTAAAATAATACAACATGAAAAATATTTTCAGATAATATTTTACTGAAAGGAAAGAAGGAAGAATATGTGGGGGCTGTGTGCTTGTATAATATATGTTTTTGAAGCTTCTCGGTTTCCAGCGAACTTAATAAATGAATTATTAAAAGGTCAGACGATGTTTACTATCGATCAGATATCTTCTGCACCTTTAACAAAGGGATTACTCTCAAATAGGCCATAATTATCTCTTTAATTGATTGCCCAATTAGGAATAATTAATGATGTTGATATATTTTGGTCTCTTGTTTGTATTCTCGTTAAGATTAAAATTTCCTTTCGGATAAAATGTTGAAAAGAGCTCTTAATATATAAATATTACCTATATATATCTATATATAACTATATCATTCTTCCGGGGATATGTTTATTTTTAAAACATTTTTATTTGAAGATCTATAGCTTTGGGGCATGGAAACCTGAGAAACACGCTACAATAAACTGTGTGTCTTGCCAGTAAGACACGAGGTAACTATAACCAAATACTGAGGGTGCTTATCGTTATTTTAATGCCAGTTTAACGCGAGCCTCAACTACCCGGTATATATAATTATTAATCCAATATATAAATTATAATGGGTATTAATTGTCATATAATTATATTCTAATAATTTCACATCCGTAGATATGTCGTAATAGTCTAAATTGGACAAAATTTGTCATTTCTTTATTATAATTCGGCGTGGTTTGATGAATCAAACTGTTAGGATGCTTAAGGGTTCATGGTCGATGATCCTGCTTTCTAAATGTTTTCTCTTTGTACAATGATAGATCTATTTTGAATAGATTTATGATTTAAAGATCATTATTATTATACATTTACCTAGTATGAAAAAATTGGTAACAAAAGGCTCTCTCTCTCTACGTACAGTCTCTCAATTATCTATCACATTTTGAGCTCTCTATAGAGAGTATATAGATTCTGAAATTAAATGGAGCAATCCATTATTAAATCTGTGTAATGAATAAGGTATGACGGATCATAAACAATTTTACCAATATTGGCTCTTTTCCAATCGAAGTATTGGTAGAATTAACAATTGTGTGGGTTATCCGATACCGATATTATATTATTTATAGCATAATATATTGTGGCTCATTAATTTTCCTAATCTATATCTAAAGGTATATAAAATCGGGATGTTATTGATAATACCACCAGAAGAATCGTAAGAGTTCATAAATACTATGCTAATTTACTTGAAAATCTCTTTAGTTTCTTAGCAGGTTTTGGTTTATAGTATACCTGTTGTATGCTAATTTCAATTTAACATAAATGCAGATTTAATTTAAATATATATATATTTTTATTCATATACTTTTCAAACAAATCATGGTTAAACTACAGTAGACTCTCTTATAACGCGAGGTTTTACAACGCGATTTCGTACAACGCGATAAAAAAATTGCGACAAATTTATTTAGACAACGCGAATTTTCGTACAACGCGATATTTGTCACTAACAATTTACCCTAACAACATTCGCGTTATACAAGTTTTATTTCGTACAACGCGAATTCCTATAACGCGATTTCATACAACACGGAACACATTAATCGCGTTATAAGAGAGTTTACTGTAATTAAACAAAAAATGCGAGAAGCTTTTATACTCTCTACGCCACAAATTCTGTTTTTGGTCAAAAAAACACATAAGAATTTCACTAATTTCATATTAACATTATATATCACAGAAAACCTTGTTATTATTGTCATTGTGTATTTTGGCCTAATATTCATTTTTGCATCTTTCGGAGAACTTCTGACGAAAATCGGGGAAATGGATGATTCCAGCTGCCTCTGTAAAAATAACCAAGACGATACATTTATTGATATAATGCCCAATCTTTCACAACTACAGAATAAAAAAAAAATCATCAAATAAATGAAGAATTTGTATATAAAAGGCACGTATGTGAAGTTCAATAATTTTTAGATTAATTTTAGTTCTAATATATACAGATTTTGTTTATGATTTATTCCATTTAATTCAGCGCTGCTAAAATGTACTTAGGCAAAAATAACCCAAGCTGGTATATAGCGTCTAATATGTAAACAAAATAGCTCCTTGAAAATGGTCCCTAGTATTTTTACCGCCTTTTCTTGAGGCATAAAGATTGGTTTTATTGTTGTTTTGTCTATAGGGATATCGTCCTGTTGAAGGGAAATTTCGGCTTTGACTCGGCGGTGAAATCCTAGAGCCAGTCGTCGAAACTGTTGTCCACAATACCACTGTCTTCAAGGTGTGTGTGTACTGGCAATCTTAAGAATTGTATTCTCTGATATTTCCAGCATTTCTTTTCCACCAAAAATGAAGGCAAGCGTAATGATGAAACAGTAATATTTGAAAGAGGAAAGATAAAAATCAGGTAAAAAGTTTCTTTTAATTTTGAATTTGCAAGTTTTCGAGCAAATATACTGCTCTTCAGCGGGCTGATACTCTATGTACAATCTCTTAATAATCTATTGTTTAATATAAAGAAAAAGATTATTAAGAGATTATACATATTTGCTCGAAAGCTTGCAAATTCAATATTAAAATAAAATTTCACCTGATTTTTATTTTTCCTCTTTGAAATAATTTTTGGTAACTATTGCTCGCATAAAAAAAGTATTTTAATTTATTAAAACAATATTTCAATAATGTCAACAAAAATCCAGATTTTAGTATATTTTACCATGGTATAGGAATCTTAACCTAATGTATTGCCTGTTGATATTTTGAATTATAGGTCAGAGATGAACGTTTAATATAAAACAATATATAAAACGTGTATTAATAGAGTATTTTTTATTTTATTTATTTCTAGGTGGACAGTATGGAATTCTAAGCGGAGTCAGACAACAAATTATTTATCGTAAAATAAACTTTCAATTACATTTAATTAATACAAATTATCAGAAGTATTGTTGTATACTACATGTTAAAGTTCTTTTTGTTTGTAGTGGTGGTAAAATATCATTTCTATATTATAAAATGTTAGATATATGTTTTATATATTATAGTATGAATATTATATATATTATATTATTTATATTTAGAATGATATATAATTATTTTTATTATATTATTATGACAACAAATAATGTGATATTAATGTTAATATAAATAATTTTAATTAAATAAATTAAAATCCTCTGGAGTAACTTGATAAAGAGAGAAAAAATCAAAGATAAGGAGGATAAGTTTCTTTTATGAACAAACAATCAAGCTTTCGGGCACAAAGTCGCCCTTCTACAGGAATAAAAATATACAAAATCAAGATCCATCTATATATATATAAATAATTAGCATAAGTAATAAATAAATATCAGAAATTAGAGAGATAACATTTAAGTTTTATGTCTGATGTACGAATCAGGTAAATCAAGTGAGACTCTCGTGTCTCGAGTGTGTGTAAGGCCTTAACAAATTATTTTTAATACAATAGAACCCCGTTCACATTTTTCTAACATTCAACATAAATATAAGAGATTGGTTGTAGAGGCGTTACTATCTCTGAAATATAATAGCATCAATAGGCACATTGATATTCCGGATCTTTATAACGAAATATTTTCATAAGCTGTTAATACAACAACTTATTGATTTTTAATTAGCAGATTATACCAAATATTAGCATATTCACATTTCTCCTATTATTTATTTCGTATATCACACATAAAATAAAATTTTATCTCTTAAAAATAATTTGTTAAGGCCTTACACTCGAGACACGAGAGTCTCACTTGATTTACCTGATTCGTACATCAGACATAAAACTTAAATGTTATCTCTCTAATTTCTAATATTTATTTATTACTTATGCTAATTATTTGTATATATATATAGATGGATCTTGATTTTGTATATTTTTATTCCTGTAGAAGGGCGACTTTGTGCCCGAAAGCTTGACTGTTTGTTCATAAAAGAAACTTATCCTCCTTATCTTTGATTTTTTTCTCTCTTTATAAATAATTTTAATAAAGTATATTTTATGCGCATTATATATTTATAAGATTGATATTTCAATTTAATATTTATATCAAATAGTTATTGAACAAATTAAAACTTAAAATGTAAATATGAAAAATTGATGTTTGGGGGCCGCTACAAATCAACCAGGCGCGCCTGGTCATATTTGAACCTTTTACAGAGAAAACAAACAAAACAACAAACAAATTAGAACTTAGAATTAAATATTCACAAATATATTGTGTATTAATAGACAGCGTTCATCAAATTTATATAGACCAAGTGTCTGATGTAAGAGAGTTGAATAATTTATATCAGGGAACAATCAATTTCTCACTTATACAAATTTCAGACAGTCATAGATAAGGTGAAAAGCAGTTTGTTCAGTTTCTCCGCAGGAACAATTTGGGTATTAATAGAGTATAATAGAGTGGCAATAAGGCATAAAAACCGATTGAATTTAAAGAACAAGACAAATGAAACTTTTCAAAGCTTCTTCCCTAACAGCATACCAAAATATTTCCGACCAAACCTTCATAATTCTCAATTCATTTCCAATCATGGAAATTTCAGAAGCTTTTTAAAAAGAATTAAAACGGTGGAAAACTCGAGTTGTTTTTGTGGACATGAGGAACAAATCTTAATACATCTCTTACCAGATTGTCCTGTTTTTCAAGACTACAGATTCGAAAATAATTTAATAGTCACAGATCCAAGTATCGTTTTAAAATAAAAGGAAATATTTCGAGTACAAAAATACCAGAATTAATAATCTATTATAAAGATATTCTATTTCAATATATATTACATAAAGTAATAAGAGATCTCCAATTAGGAACTACTCTCTAAACCAGAGACTTTAGATGGCTATCAATTCTGGAACATTAAAGTGACTCGCGTCTTTTATCCCGAATGCCAGTTTCCATTTGTTTCATCCAACTTTAAGTGCCAGTCGCTTCTTCTTGTATCGCTGAAAACTTTATAGAATTTAGAGACAAAAGCTTTCCCCAGATGTTTCAACTACTTCTTCTTCTTTTTTTAAGTTGCCATTTCTCATTTATTTCATAAAAACTAATTTGACTTTGAATTGTAAAATATCCGAAATTGTTGGAATTTTCTATCTTCACCTCCATAATTCAAAGAAATCTATATTTTCCTTGATACAACACCTAAATTTACCTATAGGTAGTAGAAATATATTAATTATTAATATGTGTGTGGAACTAGGTATTTAAAATATCTTAATTTAGTCCTTACTATGTGTGTTCTAAATAAAAATATGAACATTATTTTAAATTACAATGTTGTTCAAAAGGTTCGCAAACACTTGTTATATAAGATATGTTATAATACCTTGATAAGGTTGGCGTTCAGCCAACTGATATATTGGTAAAATATAAGAAATCTCAGTTAAATTATCAGGAGATTCCTTTTTCTTCCATAAAACATTGTATGCTTTCATTTGAGAGAAGAAATTCCATCCAGATATGGGGAAGAGTGTGTCTTGTAAAAAAATAAAATTCAATTAACTGGAGCTTTCGGGTATTTTTCTCCCAAATCACTAATATTTCAAGAAACCATAATGATATAGACCTGTGGCGACCGCACTTTGCTTCAGCGAACTGGGACAAAGCTTCAAAACACATACGGGCAGAAAAATAGCGGCCCCACTATGCCTCGGCAAGCACGTGTTTTGAGAACATTTCACTACGCATGCGCGGATGTCATCCGGAACTTTCTAGCTGCTGGCTTCTTCCGACACTTGATCTGGCCACTCAGCGGTAAACATCTAGGCTTACTCCAACGGCCGTTACTTCAACCGTTGTTTCTTTTCTCTTTATAATTTCTTGCTTTAAATAAATTAATTTTAATTATAATTTTATCAGCAGCCTTTCCACAAGCCAAGCCACTCCAACACATCACGCAACAACCATCCTACAGACCTTCTCTTTTGGCATGTCTTACTAAAAGATTCCAGTTATCCAATATGATATAAGCATTATTCGTCTATATTAAATCATAACGAGATTTATTCATCTTGAACACTACAGGAAAAACATAATTATATGCTAATATAAGGCGTTAGATAAAGGTAACTTAAACCCCTTATTCTCTTCACTGTAAAATTATATGTAGACTATTTCAAGGTGAAGGTCTCTTATTTTCAAACATGAAAATTACCTACTGACTTAATGCAATTATGAAACTGGGAAACCAGTGGGAAGGTTCACCACTGATGTGTCAGGTTCTATTATTAAAAATATCATTTCTGAGAGAGCAGTAAGAAGATGTTTGTTTAAAAAATAAATATTCTCAGGAAATTGATTTTATAAATATAAATGGATCGTCAATACCTTGGGAAATATATGAATGAGCAAATTTGAATTCTGGTAAATACACCTTAGAATTTGTTTGCTGCATATCGACAGGACAATGTTCTTGTATAAAAGATGTATATGTGACTAGGTCTCTTGGGTAATATAGAATATATATTTTTGCTTATCCGTAATACACGTGGTAGATGCCATGATAATTATGGTGGGTAGAAGTAGGCGACTCTTTTTGTAAGTGCACCACATGTCTACACATGTGTAAAGCAGTTCGAAATTTCACTTACAAATGTGCCAGAGCCCCGTTTGGTTACCTGCACTCGTTGGTGGAGTTGGACTTTTGCAAGAATCGGGGGCCATTGGACGGCTCCTGGGAATATAACCCGGGTCGTAGCGGTCGAAAACCAACGGTTTAGACCATCCTTCCACCAACCCTCCCCCCCCTCCCCCAATAATATATAATAATATAGAACTTGAATGTTTTATATTAAGATCCAAATGAAATGTCAAAGATAAAACTCTTTATAAGGAGTGTGGACATATAAATCTTACAAAATTGTAGAAATATACGAATTTTAATACGTTTCATGTATGATACATATGAGGGTATATGATTGTGATGTGGAATATATATTATATGCATTGAGGAGGTTGAAAGTAAAATAGTATGAATCCAGTCTCCAGGCTGAATGTCACGTAGAGAGACCTCCCCAATCCAGCACATTTCCTTAATTTGATTAGTTCCGAGTGTTTGATTAATCGTTGAGACAACAACTTCCTGCCATGACAGTGCCTTTATTTATGGTCCCAGTCCCATATTTTTCAAACGGTCAGCCGTCAAAAACCATAAAAATATATCACCGCAAACTTTTCCCAATTGCATTAGTGCCGATTGCTGTAGTGAATAGAAATTGTGTTGTACTCTCCTATCGGTATTCACTACCGATATATTTTTCTATATATCTAACAAGGTATTATGTAATATAGAACTTGAGTATATTTTATTAAGGTTTCAAAATTAAATGTCACAGACAAAGCTCTGTCTAAGGAGTGTGAACATATAAATCCTACAAAGTGGTTGAAAAATTAGAACATACGAATTTCAATATTTTTGAAAATATAGCAATCCATAGATAAATCTTTAATTAAAAAGGCATATATTGGATAAAAATATCATTCATTTTACCAATATTTCAGTTGGCTGAACGTCAACCTTTATCAAAAGGTGTTATAACATTTTAAAATGTTATAACACCTTGATAAAGTTTGGAGTTCAGCCAACTGAAATATTGGTGATGTTGAATGATTTTTTTTAATCCAATATATAAATTTCAATATGTTTTTGTATTTTACTATGAATGATATTGACATTCTATACGTATTCAATAAGTTTACAATATATATATGTAGTAATAAAAATGGGAATAAAATAATTAGTGAATTCTTATAAGATCTTTTTTTCTAATATAGGTACTCTATACACACACAAAGGTGTTCTATATCTCTTCAACCTGTCATAAGTTGGGGGCAAGCAGAATATCTGCTTCCTCAGATTTTTTTTTCTATAAAATCGTTGGTTAATATTGTTTGAAATTCGTGTGTCTCATGTCTGCTCTTTATATTTTCTATAAACTATATTCCTGGCTTTCGTCTTTCTAGGCTTCCTCCGATACATCCTTCGAGCTATAGCTTTATCCATTCAGAGGATCGGACAAAATGTCCAAACACATAATGGTTCTCCTGCTTCCATTAATGGTCGGCCATATTTCTCATAAAATATTTCAAAACAAAAAATGAAAAGAATTTAAGCACGAATGTTTCTTTTATATACCATACAAACTTCTATTGCCCTTACTGCGATGGAAACATAAATTGGAAGGGCTTGGCTCATCAGTGGTGAACTCTCCCAGCGGTTTCGCCAATTTAATCTATCATAACTCTTATTAAAGCTCTAATACTGTATTGGACGATTCTGCTTATATGCGCAGTACTGAAGGGTGGAATCTCAGAAATGCTATTTGAGATAAGCTTATAGGACAGTAGAATTTCATATAAATATTTTAGAACATATTTATTGCTGAGGCTGTCTCATTCTCCATGTTATTCTTGTTATTCGGATACAGAATCAGACCTCAAAAGTCTGATTTTTTCATTCGATTTATTCCTAAACGCTCAGATCTTAGAGTCCAATATTCACACACTCCAAATCTAGATTTTGATGATGGGGGTATTTTGCCTTTAAGGCAGAAGCCTTATTATTATATTAGCCTTTTTCTTCTTCAAAGCTTAACATATGTTAAAGACAAGGTGTAATATGTAGAAATAACTTTCCATCGACATGCCTCGCTATTTTGAAACTTGTAGGGAATTTTATATATTCATATTTTATTCAACTGTAAATACAAAGCGCGATGTCCCGCCAAGGACACTGGCGCCCAAAGGAAAGCAATACAAGAGAGAGAGAGAGGGAGAATCTATTTACATATCCAAAAACATATGCTCAAGGCATTTACATATTCTTGAAATTGATTTCAAACAAGCATACTATATACATAGGTAATTTAATTTAAACACACCTCAAATAAAGAAAAAAGGAAAAAAAAATCATATATACAGCACATAGTTAATTATACCTAACACTTGAGATTATTTAAAAACTGATATAAATTTACAAAATCTATTGAATACAATGTATGAATCCCTGCTGGATATCAGTTCTCTTGGATCGGTACAGAGGATACGGTTATTGAGTCTGTAGTCTTGAAATGCTGGGCACTTAAGTAAAAGGTGAGTGGAATCTTGAATGCGGCATCCACAAAAACAGCCCGGATCCTCCGATGCGCGGATTCTTTCCAGAAAACTTCCGAAATTACCATGGTTGGTTACAAATTGTGTGTTGTGGAAATTAGGGCGAAAATAATTTGGAATACCCCGGTTGAAAAAACTTGTAAATGTCTCGTTTGTATTATTCAGTAAGAGCAACATTCTTTCGTCTATATAGGATTTAATTATAAAGGGAATATCGATGCTGTATTTTTGCTTGTCCTCGAACGATAAGTTATTTAAGTCATATTTCATATTTTTTGCTTCAATGTAATCTGCAATCAATGGAGTTTTAGCCAAACTGTGAACACAGTTGTACGAAGTTGTCTTGTAAGCTTGAATGCTCCATATTAATATCTGATATTGCATTGAGTTTAATTTTTGTATCGATTTTTTATTTAAAAATTTGAACCATATTTCTGATCCATATGTTAAAGTTGATCTGAATAAAGATTTGTACAATGTAATTATTTTATGGGAGCTCAAACCCCATGATTTGCTGCACAGAGAGAATAGAAATTTTTTTATTTTTAGAGTTCTGCACACTATTTCCTCTATATGAAAAGCAAAAATTAATTTGTTTTTTCTTCTATGATTTGCAATTGCTATTCCTAATATTTTCATTTTTTGTACTGGTGAAATTAATCCACTCTTAAATTTAACTGGGATCTTCTCTTTATTATGCAAATATAAAATGTTTGTTTTTTCGGAACTGATTTCTAACTTGTTCTTAATACACCACAATTCGATAGTATTTAAGGCTTCCTCTATAGCTATTTTTAGTGATGCTAGGTCTTTATCCCAGCATATGATCGAAATATCATCCGCATAACAAATCAACTCACAATTGGGCACCTGAAAATTCATCAGCAAATCATTCAACAAAATTGTCCATAGAAGTGGAGAAAGCGGACCGCCTTGAGGACACCCCTTAGTAATTGGCTTCGAAGTTGTTAGATTGTCGTAACTGAAAGAAATGAACCTGGAATTTAAATATGATTGTAGAATTTTGATCAGTTTTTCCGGTAAATTATCTGAGTTTATTCTTTTGATGATCGCTGGCCACCAGGCATTATCAAAAGCCCCCGAGATATCTATTGTAACTAGTGCAGACATTTCTTTTTGCTTATGTTCCATTAATACATCGATTATAGTATTCAAAGCAGTGATAGTTGACTTAGACTTGATAAATCCGTGCTGCCTCGAGCTTAACAGATTGTTTTGAATATAAAATTCATAGATTTTATTTTTGAGAATTTTTTTTAGAATCTTTGAAAAATTTGATAATAAAGATATCGGACGGTAACTTTTAGCTGATTCATAATTGGTTTTGCCGGGTTTGGCTATTATTTTGAGTGCTGCTGTTTTCCATTTTTTTGGGAAGTATCCTATTTGAATACATTTATTAAATATTGAGTGTAAAATCGGAAGTATTAGTTGAAAAGCATTCTTTATCATATTATTACTAATATTGTCTGGACCAGGAGCTTCATTTACATTAATTTTGTCGATTAGCTCTTCTATTTCTTTCTTATGAATATTGCATGAGTTGGAGTTTGTAAAATTCGGTGTATAGTTCCTTATTGATGTATGGTGAGCAGTATCCAATATAGTTGTATCATCAGGAATTAGTTCATTAATCAGATCTTTTATTAGAGTTTCTTTAGTATCTACTGGTGCCTGTTCAATTATTGGTATTCCCTTTTGTTGATTAGAGGAACACAGTTTTTTTAAGGTTCTATAGGCGTTTCCAAACGGATTATTAGATCCATTTTCTTCTATAAAATCTCGCCAACTATTCCTCTTAGCTTTTCTAATACTATTTTTATATTTATTTCTGACAGACTTATATTCATTAACACTAATTGCTTTATGATGAAAGTATAGATTTCTCACATAATGAAAATATTTTTTCTTTTGTTCTAATTCTTTGTTCCACCACTTGATCCCGGTATCGAAAGTGAAGTTGGAAGATTTCACCTCCAGTGATTGATATGCAGCTTCCTGAATTATATCCGTTAGCCTGTCAACTACCATGTCAATATCAGTTTCTTTTTCGACCTATTTTATATAGTTTTCCAATCTTCTTACTTCCTGTTTAGAAATTGTATTTGAAAACAGTGACCAATCTGCTTTCTTCTCGCTAAATTTCCATGTAGATTTTTGTTGATTGTTTGTAATATCTAAGTTAACATTGATATCAAATGAAACTGTCACATGGTCGGAAATATTGGTTAATTCAAAAGTTTGCCAATTGTTCACCAGTTTCAATGAATGTCTATTTGAAATAGTGAGATCTATTATGCTTTTATTACGACAGGTAGGAGTTTTGTTATTGTGAATAAAAAGATTAAATTCATTAATAATAGGTTGCATTTTATATCCGTTAGAGTTTGTAATTCTATCGAACCAAACCGGGTGACGGGAATTAAAATCTTCACAGAGGATTAGGGGAGTACTCTCGAAGGTAGCTATCAAATTCTTTAAAAAGTTCAAATGTTCGTCATCGCATTTGTTTGGAGGAATATAAAAGTTTGCTATTATCGTCCTAGATTTAGGTATATATTTACTTTAGGTAATATTTCGCATGTACAGCTATTCGAACCCGACACATACAGTTATAACTGTATTACAGTTACAAAAAGTAAACAAATAACTTGCAAAACTTGCAAAACTTGAAAAATAAACGAAACCTTTTAACCAGAAGCTAAATATTTCCCCTATTCAAATAAATATTTTTATTCAAATCTTCATCGTTGAATTACATCTATGATCAAAACATGAACTTTCTAGAATGCCAAATACTTAAAATATAAATGAACAACAAACAAGCTGAGTTTTGGAGGAGAATTTTTGATCTAAATTTAAACAAGCCGGCATGTGACACTGGGTAGAACTTAGGTTGATAAAATATATACCCAAATATAGGTAATATACAATAATATACAAAAACGCGATATATATAAAAATTATTATATATTTTTTTAAAATTATAAATAAAATAGATATAAATATATATAAATATGTTTACCTATTATATAATTTGAGGAATATTATTTGATGGTCTATGAGGTACAGAAAAACAACAACTTCCATGAGAAAGGCATCTTAAAGATCCGTAGCTAACACAGTGGATGTCTGGTGAATCAAAACATTATCTGTTCCAAATTGTCGCTAATTACGTCAATTGAGTTATGGAGCTGTCCCATTAGATGTTTTCCTTCGTGTCTTCCACCAGCCGTTGTGTTGGACGCTGAAATTCCTTCAATAGGGTTAGGTATAAATATAGTTTATCATTATAAATAAACGTTTTTCCCTGATTTATACTTTTGTTTTATTACTATTGAGTTGAATTTCAACTCCTGTTGAAGGACTGACAAGTCCGAAAGCTTTAAAATAAAATGGTTGAATAAGAAACTTAGCCCTGGAATCTTTATTTATTTAATAATAGTTTATCATTGTTTGATCAGTATATGTATGATTGGTTGCTATTTCAAAAAATCAAAATATGAACTTCAATTATCAATAGTTTTTAGCTAATACACGTACTTGTATATTTCTGAAGGTGTAAATAAATAGAAATAGGACTGAAAGATGGGCATAGGCTATCAACGAGGAGACGATTGCGAGCTAACAGGTATTACTGGAGAGAGGTATGAAAGGAAAACCCAGAAAACTGTAAATGGAATTATAAAAAAATTCGGGGGAAGACCTCAAACTGTATATTCTAAATCCTAGCTAAAGACAATTGTCAATCAACATTATTTTATTAACATATTGTGAATGCATGCAAAAGTTCACAGTCAGCACTATTATTTTAATTATATATATACAACTTTAAAAGCATAGGGCGCCTCTCCTGTCAAATTAAACGCCAAAACTATACGCCATCTATTGACCGTTGCCGCAAACTGGCGACATTGGGTGGGTAACAAAGCCACAACATCAGCTTTGGCAAACTGAAAATGTCTATCTACAGACCATGTTTTCGGACTAATGGCCCTTAGCAGCCTAGGGAGGACTTTATTCCATGACTAAGACATGATTATTGCAAGGCTCCCACCTACTATTTAAGAAGAAATAAATAGATCAAAATATATATTTTAATTTTAGTAACTTATGTAGGCGTGTCCTAGAATAATATTTGAGAGAGAAAAAGCGAAAGTTGATATAATCGACTAGGGTGAGTGACATTGTCTAACCATAGGGTGACAGAATGGTGACATTGTAGCGACACAGTTGTAATTAACGATAATAATGTCCTCCCTTTGAAATCCTCAGTTTGAAGTGAGAAATCTTTTTACTACTATGTGATGGCTGTATTGATTACTGTTCACATTTTATCCACTTTAGTAGACAGTAACACTTATACCCATTGGATTTATCAGATGATTACTCCCAACTGTGATATTTGGGAAGATATATTGAATTTATATTGGAATAGATATTAATGAAAAACAAGAAAAATAGTAAAATAATCAGGTGTTTATATCAAAAACAAAATTGGAATTTCCTGATCCCTCACATGAGCATTTTAGATGTCAGATTGTTAAAATGTAATATTATTATCAATCAAGTACTAATTAGTATAAGAAAAAAAACAGGAATTAGTACTTCAAAATGTTTATTTATTGTTATTATAATGGTGATAATGGGACTTTCGAGTCTTTCCACTCGGGGCATTCGTCCTGATCAGAAGAGTAGCTACAAGTTAGCCGTAATAAGGAAATTTTCAAAATGTTGAGTTGATAATGTCAAAATGTTATGTACAATATTTTGAAAAAAATAAGAAGAATTGAAGGAGGAAGAGCATGGAAAACGGACACATACAACTCTCAAGTGTTTCCACTTTTTGAAAGAAAGAAATGAAATTACGTGTGCAAACAAATATCTCCCAAAATCCAGTTATCAACTTATGTGTGAGTAAAAAACTTAATGTTTATTGAAACATCTTCTTCAATATTTTATGTCTATACGTTATTTATTTTATAAATGAGTTATTCTCTCTGGATAATTCATTATGGTATTGTTTTATGATATATCGGATTTTATTCTTTTTTACGCTTTTTCTTATTTTCAACGAAGATTTGATAGTCATATATCAAAGAGGAGAATTATTTTGAGGAAAAAAATAGTCCCCATCTATACTAGGACGACAAAATTGCTCTAAATGCCGCCAAAATATAAAATGTAGAATATATAAAAAGGTTTATAACATGATGAACTAGCGCGTCATCTGTTATCAAAATTCGAAACTATTTTAAACGCATAAGATTCTTTTTAAAAATAAACAATATCTACTGCCCTTACTGTAATGGAAAAATTAAAGCGAGGGCCTGGCTCATCAGTGGTGAACCCTCCCAGCGGTTTCGCCAGTTTAATCTACCATACCGCTGTTATTTTGCATTTTTGGAACTTCCTTTTATAGTGATACTGTTGCTAGACTCTTGGAATGGGTATTTTAGAAGAGTTCACTACTGATGAGCCAGGTCCTCCCATTCATTTTTCCATTGCAGTAAGGGCAGTAGAAATTGTTTAATTTCAAAAAGAATCTAACACAATAGTTTCGAATTTTGATAAAAAGGTTCACACATTTCCCAAAGAAAGGGCGTTTGATATTAGCTAAGAGGAGAGTTTCTTAAAGCGAATTTTATTTTTTTTATAATCTCATACCGAAGGGATTATAGTAATAACAAATAACCATATGTAATAACCATAGTAAATACAAATTTTGTATTAGTAACATGCTTTGTATTTAGTTATGAAAAATCTCAATTATTCTTTGATTTTTCTTCATAATTAAGCATGCGGCAACACAATACTTTATTTTTGTAATTATGCATAAGTTTTGTTTGTTTATATATTATGGTTAACCTTGTTGTAATTAAATTAAATATTAAAACAAAGTATTTTGACTATCTCTCATTTCTAAATAAGAAACATTATAGTATTGTTCAAATATATTATAATAACAGGACATTTATAAATCAATTACGCACGTATTTTTTATTCATCTTGTATTTAAAGCGATTAACGAATAATAAGATGTATTATTCCTACAGTAATCAGCTCATCTTGTGGCTTTACCAATTTAATCCAACATGCCGTATTTAGAACTCTAATACTGTCTTGGAAGATTTCTCTTCTAAATGCAACACTTAAGGTCTAATTGTATTTCGAAAATATATTTCCATATGTGAAAAAAAAGAGATTTCCTGATAGTGCAACTTAAAAGTTAAACGATCAGGAAATGCCCTTTTTTCTCAATTTATCCACCTAATCCAAGTAGAAATTCTATTTTCTACTAGTGTTCATATTTCCATATATAAAAATAAAATAATATATGGTAAATTAAAAATATATATAGGATCAAATTGAACACATAACATTCTCTAAAGATATTATCGTCTTTATTCCCATCTACAAACAGCAATAATGAGCATAGCTTACTGTATCAATCCTATATTTATAATATTTTTCAAAATGAAGAACAAAATAATAGGTCTCTATAATTTATAAATATTTAATAGAAAGGAAGAATTCGCTATTTTTGTTGGTATCTTAAAAAAGAATTATAGATCCATCTCTATCTTCAGAAATAGCTTTTACAAAGCTTCTTCATAACTAATTCATGTTTGAAGTCTTAGGTTATATAAAAGATTTTTTCCCTTGGCTAAAGCAATATATCCTTCTATTAAATATAATAATGTCTATTTAATAGATCTCAATAGCTTCTAAACAATCGCTGAAATTTTGAAATAGAGTGAATATATATAAATGATGAAGTTAAATAACGGAGAATTTATATATATGCGTTAGATATAACTATTGTTGAATATATAAATATTGGATGTGTGGCAAACTATTCTATAAATGGATCCAAAATTGAAAGAATTGGCGAAACATCTCTGAATATTTATTTAATAATTTCATACTCACAATAGCAATATTGTTGTTACATTATTCAGAATATTCACCCGATTGTTCAGAATGTTATTTCATTGTTTATAATATTCGATCATTGTTTAGAATATTTATTCATTGTTTAGAATATTCAGTCATTGTTTAGAATATTCGGTCATTGTTTAGAAAATTCGGCCATTGTTTAGAAAATTCGGCCATTGTTTAGAGTATTCAATCGATTATTTAGATTATTCGGTCGATTGTTTAGAGTATTCGGTCATTGTTTAAAATATTCGGTCGCTTGTTTAGAATATTCGGTCATTGTTTAGAAGATTAGGTCGATTGGTTTGAATATTCGGTTATTGTTTAGAATATTCGGTCATTGTTTAGAAGATTAGGTCGATTGTTTAGAAAGTTCGGTCATTGTTAGGATATTCGGTTATTGTCTAAAAGTTCGGTTATTGTTTAAAAGTTCGGTCATTGTTTAGAAAGTTCTGTTATTGTTTAGAAGATTAGGTCGATTGTTTAAAATATTCGGTCATTGTTTAAAAAGATTAGGTCGATTGTTTAGAATATTCGGTAATTGTTTAGAATATTCGGCCATTGTTTAGAATATTCGGTTATTGTTTAGAATATTCGGTCATTGTTTAGAGTATTCGGTCATTGTTTAGAGTATTCGGCCGATTTTTCAGAGTATTCGGTCGATTGTTTGATTGTTCGGTCGATTGTTTAGAGTATTCGGTCGTTGTTTAAAAATTCGGTCGATTGTAAAGAATATTCAGTTCTTTTTTAGAAAATTCGGTCAATGTTTAGAAAATTCGGTCATTCTTTAGAAAATTCGGTCATTAATTAGACTATTCGGTTATTGTTTAGAATATTCGGTCGATTGTTCAGAGTGTTCGGTCGATTGTTCAGAGTATTCGGACGATTGTTTAGAATATTCGGTCATTTTTTAGAAAATTCGGTCACTGTTTAGAAAATTCGGTCGATTGTTTAGAGTATTCGGTCGTTGTTTAAAATTTCGGTCGATTGTTAAGAATATTCAGTTCTTTTTTAGACAATTCGGTCAATGTTTAGAAGATTCGGTCATTGTTTAGAAGATTCGGTCATTGTTTAAAAAATTCGGTTGAATATTTATAATCATTGGTCGTAGGTTTTGAATGTTTGATCGTAGATTTGGAATGTTTGATTAATTGATTATAATGTTTAGTATATGTTTAGATTGTTTTGTAGAATTGAGAATGTTTTAGTGGATTGTTTTAAAATGTTGAGTCGATTTAGAATATTAGAATTTTAGAGCATTCGTTTGATTATTTAAAATATTCGGCCGATTGTTTAGAATTTTCGGCCGATATTCAGAAATTTACGGTCGATCGTTTAGAGTATTCGGTCGATTGATTAGAGTATTCAGTCGATTGTTTAGAATTATCGGTCGTTTTTACAGATTATTCGTCGATTGTGTAGAGTATTCGTCGATTGTGTAGAGTATTCGGTTGATTGTTTAGAGTATTCACTCGATTGTTTAGAATTATCGGTCGTTTTTTAATATAATTCGTCGATTGTATAGAGTATTCGGTTGATTGTTTAATAGAGTATTCAGTCGATTGTTTAGAATTATCGGTCGTTTTTTAGATAATTCATCGATTGTGTAGAGTATTCGGTTGATTGGTTATTAGAGTATTCAGTCGATTGTTTAGAATTATCTGTCGTGTTTTAGATTATTCGTCGATTGTGTAGAGTATTCGGTTGATTGTTTATTAGAGTATTCAGTCGATTGTTTAGAATTATCTGTCGTGTTTTAGATTATTCGTCGATTGTGTAGAGTATTCGGTTGATTGTTTAGAGTATTCAGTCGATAGTTTAGAATTATCTGTCGTGTTTTAGATTATTCATCGATTGTGTAGAGTATTCCGTTGATTGTTTATTAGAGTATTCAGTCGATTGTTTAGAATTATCGGTCGTTTTTTAGATTATTCGTCGATTGTGTAGAGTATTCGGTTGATTGTTTATTAAAGTATTCAGTCGATTGTTTAGAATTATCGGTCGTTTTTTAGATAATTGATCGATTGTGTAGAGTATTCGGTTGATTGTTTATTAGAGTATTCAGTCGATTGTTTAGAATTATCGGTCGTTTTTTAGATAATTCGTCGATTGTGTAGAGTATTTGGTTGATTTTTTAGAGTATTCAGTCGATTGTTTAGAATTATCTGTCGTGTTTTAGATTATTCGTCGATTGTTTAGAATGTTTAATCGATTGTTTAGAGTATTCAGTCGATTGTTTAGAATATCCAGCCAAATATTCTGAGAGTTAGGTATTTGTTTAGAGTATTAGGTTATTTTTTCAGGGTGTTAGGTCTTTTGTTCAGGTTAAAAGGTCGTTTGTTTAGAATGTTCGATCGATTGTTACGAGTTTTTGGTCGTTTGTTTAGAATGTTCGATCGATTGTTTCGAGTTTTTGGTCGTTTGTTTAGGATATTATGTCGTTTGTTTAGAATCTTCGATCCATTTTTAGAGTTTTTGGTCGTTTTTCTAGGGTATCAGGTCATTTGTTCAGGGTCGTTTATTTAGAATGTTCGATCGATTATTTAGAGTTTTAGATCGATTTTTTATAATATACAACCGTTTTTTTTTTCAAAATATTCGGTTACGATATTCGGATTTTAAAAATTATTTGGCTGCGAATTTTTCATTTAGGCATGCTTGATTTAATATTCAGTCGAATGTGTGTGATTAGAATATTTAGTCGTTGAGTTTGCATGTTTGATCGATTATTTAGAAAGTTCGGTCGATTGTTTGTAATGTTAAGCCAATTTTTCACAATGCTCGGGCAATTGTCTATATAGATAATAGGCTAACAGAGTTTTCAGTTGTAAATTTTGAAGCTATCTTCTCCAAAGATCCTTAACTATAAATAGCCATCTATATACCGAATATTTCGTTATTTTTAGTCTCACATGATCGTTTTATTTTTATTTTCCAAATAATAATATATTTATTAATTTTTAATTTATTCAATTTTTCAATCGTTGATTTTTTGCTTTCAAATGTGTTGCTTATATTATTTGTTATTTATCATCATCGAATTGTTTATTTTTAAAGCACCTTCTTTTTGTATTTATGATTCAATTGTTAAATACTTTTACATAGTTTTTTTGCAATTGTTTTTATTTTTGTTTTTAGATAACAGAAAGAGTGGTTGAATGTAGTATATATGTCAATACTTTGTTATAATTGTAAGTGTAGCTTTTGTTTAAGTTTTTGATTCAGATTTTTTTTTTCGCAGTTAGAGTTGTTTCATTTAATAATATGTTTTTAGCTCCATTTTTATGTATTCTTATATTTGCCCCATTTGCTCATGTCTTTGGCAAATGCCTTATTTCCTGTTTCCACTGAATATATTATTGAGGGACTAGGGACTGGAAATTATCTGCCCCAACTCCTCAGCTCTGCATTTCCTTTGGAAACTGTTGGTAGCTCAATAGAGATTAATGATAAAGTACTGAATTGCTTGCCAAACAGGTAGGTTTATTACAACCTTCCGTTTATTCTGAAGAGGTTTCAGTTACCACTAAAGTTGGCGTTTGCTATGACTATAAATAAGGCTCAAGACCAAATCTTTTCTGTAGTGGGTCTCCTGCTACAAGTGCCTTTGTTTATGCATGGACAGCATTACGTGACATTTTAACATATGCGAACTCTGGATAGAATACGTGTAAAGTGTAACCCACAATTTTATAAAACTAGAAATTTAGTTTTAATTAGGTCTTTTAAATAAATGTATTCCTTTAATATTTTTTTTTTATTTCAAATATATTTATTTAAACTTTTCACCAATGCCTATAGTTTCTCACCTGAAAATATTTTTTCGTATCATTTGTTGTCCATTAAACTATTATCAATTTTTTTTGTCGTCCCTTTATTTACTTATTTTACTAATTGCTATATACATACAATTATATGCGTACAATTATATAATACAACCTTCTACATTTTTGCACTGTGCGTCTAATATGTTGTTGATTATAGTGTTTTTAAAAATATATAAAATGTTGAAATTTGAATTTTAAAATAATCGAATTATCGAAAGTGTAGAAGAATTAGTTTGTTATATTATAGGTCGGGACATCAAAACATAGTCGAATTATCGTGTGTTGAAATAATCAGGTTTTAATGTATATATAAAACTACAAATGTAGTTTTTAATGTCCTCTAAATGAATTTATTCCTTTTATATGTCATCTTATCGGCAATATAGATTTGTTATTTGCAAATTTATTTTCTGATTTATTTTTTTTTTACTTCAAATTTATTTATTCAAATATGTTTATCCAAAGTTTTCACCAATTCCTATAGTTTCTTACCTGGAATTTCTTACCAAACAGGAGTCAGTGTTTTCTCAGTGTTGAGAATGTGGAGGAGCAAAATAACTACCCTACTGAATTTCTCAATAGCCTTACTCCCACAGAAATGCCTCCACTCCGGTTGAACCTTAAGGTTTGTTCAATTGTTATTCTTCTGAGAAATTTGCATCCTAAGCAGGATCTTTGCAATGTGGCACACATTTGGTGATTCAACACATATGCTCATGTTCTTGGAGCACATATGCTGACAGTGCCAAAGTTGAACACACTGTATTAGTGTCAAAAATACCATTGGCCTCTTCAGATATCAACCTTCGCTTAATTCTGGAGAGGCGTCAGTTTCCACTAAGGTTTGATTTGTCATGACTATAAATAAGGCTCAAGGCCAAACCTCTGCTACAAGAGCCTGTGTTTACGCATGGACAGCTTTATGCGTTTTTTAAAGTGTGCGAACTTTGGATAGCATACATGTAAAGTTGAACCCACGTATATATAAAATGTAGTTTTAATCAGGTCCTTAAAATGAATTCCTATTATAAATCGTCTCTTCTGAAATATAGTCAAATTTATATTCTGATATATTTATTTAAACTTTTCACCAATGCCTATAGTTACTCATCTGAAATAATTCATTTTGTATTATTTTTGCTAATAAACTATTTATTATAAATTAAATTGATTTTGGTCTTCTCTTTATTTATTTTCCCCCTGCTCTTAACATATATTTTGTACATTTACAATGGCAGCCGTCATTTCTGTAATACCTTTTAAGCGGTAAAGTTGTATTCAAACAACAAGCAACTGTTGAAATTTGAATTGGTCGAATTATCGATAGTGTCGAATTACAGTTTGCTATATGCTAGGCTGTAGGTCAAGACATAAAATTAGGGTCGAATTATCGTGTGTCGAATTATCAAGTTTATATTGTATATTTAAAACTAGAAATGTAGTTTTTAATGAAGTCCTTCAAATGAATTCATTCCATTATATGTTATCTTATCTGCAAAATAGTTGTGTTGTTTGCAACTCTAAATATATTTATTTAAACTTTTCACAAATGCCTATAGTTTATCACCTCAAAATTATTTTGATTTTTTAAAACTTATTTCATCACCACTCTATACATTAATTTTCTACACTTTTTCACTGTGCTGGCTAATATGTTGTTAATTGTAAGGGTTGTTGTGGATTATATGATTCCATTATCATTTTGATATAAAAATATAAAAGATCTGCCAGAATGTATTCACTTCACTTTGAGAGTATACTTGATATGTTGCCTCTAGAAAATCAGATTATACCCATTGCAATTTTTAAGCCACTATCTATATTCTCAATGTATCAGCGGGCCCTTCGGGTAAACCCGGGGCTTTGCCCGGGTCACTCGGCTAGTTTCTAATATTTGACTGATTGCTCAAAATATTTATTCGATATCTCAAAATAATCGCTTGTTCGTTCAGAGGATTATTCTGATTGTTTAGAATATTCTCTAGAATGTTTGGAATTTTCGGCTGATTGTTTAGAATTTTGGTTGCTTGCACAGTATTTTTGGTTGATTGTTTGGAATGATCGCTCTATTGTTTTAAATAGTAGTTCGATTATATTCTATGTTCGGTCGATTTCTTAAATGTTTGGTCCAAATTTGATAATGCTTAGTTGATTGTTTAGAATAATCTTCCTATTGTTTAGATGGAATTTTTAATGATTCACATTGTCGAAACATAAAAGAGAAAAGAGATTTGACCAACGATCTATATAATGATATTTACAAAATAACAATTGTAAGAAAATAAGACCTAATCCAAATGAACAAAAAAAATAATTTATTTGGATTAGGTCTTATTTTCTTGTAGCTATAATCTTTAATCCAAATTGTGATTTATCACAAAAAAAAAAAAAAAGATGATGATGGTATTTTTTTGTTGTTGTCGTAAAAAATGGACTCAAAAGGTTATAATTATTCTGTTACACAAATCATATTATTCGTTAAGTAACATTTACATACACGCATATATAATCATAAGAGTTTATTTTTCTTAAAGAAAAGCTTTATTCACTTAGACTTCTTTTAAAAAGGGAAACAAAAAATGGATGTTAAAAGCGTTGTATATTACACTGCTTCAAGGATAAAAGTGACGGAAACATTTCTTTCTTTAGAAAAGAAAACCTTATTTTAAACCTTGACATGCACCAACCTATTTATTCATAGTTATCACAGCAAAACAGTATATTTTTTGTTATGAATATTATCCGCACTATTGGCGAAATATTGTGATTTGTAATTTTACAGAAAAAGAAAGAAATGGCTACCGGTGAAGAATATTGTTTTAAATGGAGAAGCAATCGTTGAGGTGAAGGCGTATCTTTAGTTTGATATTCTGACTATTCCTATTTTGAGTGGAGTTGAAAATTTCCATGGACATTAGAAGAGGCATATAAAATAGTTCAAATTTTCATAATAGATGGCGCGCTAATGCATCATTTAGTGTATCATCTATAGAATGACGCGGCGCGAGTATATTTAGGATCAAATTAATATTCTTTTGAAAATAGTTTATTTTTGCCTTTCTCTGCATCCTAAAATAGTCATCCTTTTCTTAGAACAAATTTGTTTACATAGATAAATAGAAAATAAATTTGTATAATAATCATTTATTTCGCTAAGAGAGTTCTAATTATGTAAATATTTACTGTATATAAGTATTATCTTTCAGTTTTTTGGAGAATTTCCTGTCGAAGGACGTCAAAGTTCGAAAGCTTGCCGATTATGCAGCACAAATAAAAGAAACTCGTTGCCGTAAACTTTTATTCCTTCTTCAAGATGATGTCAGGCGATTCTTTCTCTTGTAATTGATATTCTTTATTGATTTCTTTCAATATTTCGACCTGGCTGGTCTTCCATTTTATCCATGAAATGTTGTTGGGGACAATCCATTGTAATTCAGAGGAAGATGCGAGAGAGAAGAAAGTCAAGCTTTTTACATTGATACATTAAAGCGAATTAATCATTTTCGAATTAACAAAATTCTGATTGTTTACGAATTCCAGTGGATAGAATTCTTATCAAACTCCAGGATGAAGAAATGCTACCATCGCGACTAAATATTTGCAAATTTTAAAACGAAAAACTTATTTTGTTGTAAAGTGATGTTTTAAAATATTCCATATGGATGGTTCAATGTTTGGCATGATTTTAATATATGGAATAAACTATGTAGGAGTATATAGGGAAATATGAGAATATTTATAAGAGAACTTTTAAAACCCACTAGCCTCAGGTCAAATCATCACTCGGAAACAATAGTGTAAAAACAATTCTCGAGGAGCTCCCCGTGAGATAAAAGTTTCCGTAGAATGTCGTGCCATTTTTTTCGCTCGATTAACCCAGAGGTGCGTGCCTCACGCACATGTGTTCGACATCCCTGATTTCATTACACCTCTCATTAGAGATATAATGGAATAAATACTTTCTTACATTGATAAAACTTTTTTATTTGTGTAATATATATAATTATAAGTGAATTGCTCTTTTAGAGTTTATAAATGAGGTCAGAATGGACCTATATATAGTCAGAATGGATAGATATGTAACTCAGAGACATATAGATTTAGTTTTTTTTACTATTGTTTTTTCATGTGTTTAGCGTATCTACTCAAGTTTGGCTTTAAATACCTATTTCTTGGGTTTTCAAAAAAACGTCTGGGACCGAAAATATTTTTGGTTGCAATGGTTACAGCCTACTCCACGCTAACGAGCGCCAACAGCTCTAAACGCGTTCGTGGATGGCTTTTCTTGATTTATCAAGAAATTGGGTTGGCAAAATATCAGGGAGCAGGTTAAATCAATGTTTAGTTGATATCTCTTCCACTAGATGGCACTCTGCCATCTAAAAAGCACATGTGCTTATGATCAGGATATGCCTTCATTAATTTTAATATCAATACCTGACCTTTTTATTTTTTTCTATGATTTTTTAATAGATAATTTATATATATATATGTGGTATATATATATATAACCGAGGGTCAAACCTGTAGTAACCGAGAGGGACAGTCAGGGCGTGGAGAGTTTTTCAGTACCTCTCTGCACCTTGGAGGACCTTTAACAGTTCTCACAGTGTACAGGCTATTTGAACAACATTGGGTGAGATTATTTCAATTATTGTATATGGTCCAGTAAAATATGGTGCTAATTTACCTGTGTCGGGATGTTTATAATTTTTGACCAAAACAAGATCATTCACTTCGAAATGTGGTGTTCTGTGCTGCTTATCAAATGTTTCTTTAATTTTTTATGCTTATTTTGGGTACTAGAGCGTGCTATCTCTCTAGGTCTGGTTATTTCGGGGTATGGGTTAAGATGAGTTCTTAGATCTGGGAGGACAACATTGAACATTAAATAGGTGGGTGGAAAACTTGTGACAGAATGGGGTGTGTTATTATACGTTTGAGTGATGCGCTTAAATAGTTGGGTCCAAGAGCTTTTGGATTTTCTAGATTAGCTAGTATGTGCTTGCCTGTAATGGTGGCTTTAAGCGTGCTATTAAACCGTTTGCTTGTGGGTTATTGCTTGTGGTGAGTAGGGGTTGTATACCATGTGTTATTAGAAATTTGCGGACTTTTCTGAGGTAAAAGCGGATGCTCTGTCAGTTAACAGACGTTTCGGAAATCCTTGTTGTAGTACAGTTTTGAGGGTTTGAATGTACGTTAGGGTACAGGTTTACTGGTTAAACTCCCTTTGAAAGTGGTGAAAGCTTGTTGGTAGTTTTATGGTCTATTTGAAAGATATAGTTTTCTCGGTGTTCATAAGTGTTGTGTTTCGACTTTGTTATGGACTTAGTAAAAAATGTTATTCAGTGATTTCAGATTAGATGTGTGGTGAAAGTACGACTTTTGACGTGGACACGCTTTGGGTTGAGATGTGTCACAGGCATGAAGGCGTCTTTGTGGTCTGTTAAGTGAGAAAAATTGTTGTGATGCGCTGTGTGACACGAGTGAATGAATTGAATGGAAAGGTGTCACGTGAAGTCATTGATTTTGGTACAGCATCTAACTTGTTTCACCCTGAATAACAAATTCACTAGTCATGGGTGGTGGTTGTACAAAACACATCGATATATTTTGGCTGTTAGTGGATACTGTTAGGGGCGACGATATGGAGCTTGTGTGGCTCGAGATTGATTTGTTGCTAAGTCGCGCGCTAATAGATGGTGGCCAATTAGAGAAAGTGATGGGGGAGTGTGTTTAAGTTTGTTGAGAGATATGTTTGGATAATTAATAATTATGCAGGTTAAAGGAAAGGACGAGGGAGTTAAACTAAGTTGGATTTTTAACTTGTTTTGGTGAAGGACAGTTACTTTTCTAATTGTGATTTTAAAAAGATATTGTATCTTTCGATTTTCCAATTTAAAAAAAAAATGCGTTTCACCTATGTTTATTAAAATTTGAATATATCGTTGATTAAGGTGGTGCGAAAATTATCCTTGTAAAAGGGCAATGGCGTGATAGTGACTTATAATTTGAATGGGGCGTTTACATAAAATAGTGAACATAACAATGATTTCTGCAAAGTTTTGAGTATTTGATCAAAAAATTGGTGTTTTGCTATAAAAATAAGATATTAATAAAATCACACAAATGAATTTAGAATTATGATTCAAGTAAATAAAAAATAATGATTTTTTTTGTATAATTGAAAGTAATGAATTAAAATTTATAAGTTGCTTAAAGTAAAGTAAAAATTGATAAATGAGGGTGTAAAAGATTTAAAATTTGAATTGAAATGATAAAAAATGGTAAAAATTGATTTAAAATGACTACAGTGAAAATAAACATTAAATTTATGAAGAATCAAGTTGTGAGCATGAGGAGAAAGTTACGTAGGTTTTTTAAAATTCACAGTTTTCATGATTGTTCAGTCAGGAGACTCGGTCTTTAGTTGTTATCCTGATGACGCGGAAGACGCTCCATGTAGAGCTTGTAGAAGCTTGTAACTTCTGTTTGGCGACGGCGGCATGTCGCCTGGAAGGTGGTTGCGTTGTAAGGCCGAAGGTGGGGAACTTCTCACCGGGTTATTTTGCGGGATCTTCGGCTGTGTCGTTGGGGTGTTGACAGCTTGCTCCTGAAATATAGTCTCTTGTTGGGGGAGAGATTGCTTGGTCGTTTCGTTGGAATGGCGTGCTTGTTCCTCCATCTTTGCTCTTCCTCGCTTCTATTTGGACAGACTCCCTACCTTCTTCGTTGTGGTCTTACTTCGTTGTGGTCTTCCTGTCGACACTCGCTATAGCTGTGGCAACCGAGGATCAAACCTATATTAACCGAGAGGGACAGTCAGGGCGTGAAGAGTTTTCCAGTACCTCTCTGCACCTTGTAGGACCTTTAACAGTTCTCACAGAGGTCGTGGTCGAGGCAGAGTGGAAAGCTTGGGGATGTCCACATACAAAAAACGAAGAGACACAGTTGTGAAAGGGTACAACCGACAAGGACTCACGCTGAAGGTGAAGTGACTGTGATTTCGGCTAACACCGAGGTTTTATATACTTTTGCCGAGGAGGGAGACATGCGATAATTTGGACTTTGAACGGGTCCAAAGGGCGTGAGGGCGTCTGCGCTATTCTGCACCCTTTGACCTTGATGGCAACGACTTACCAAATTCCTCTTTAGGGTTGTTGTATTTCTATCTCGATTTTAGACGTTTTTGAACTTCTCAATCTTGCTTTAACTCAGCTCTTAATCTATTACATAGTTTTATTTATTTATCCTCAGTTTGTACAAAGTACATTACATATGGTGATGCAATGACACATGTCAATCATGCGTATAATTATTTATAGATGTGTCTCTATATACAAAATGACAATCTTGTTATAAGTATTATATAATATAGGGTTGTTGGTTTAAATTTCCATATATATATACTATGAACTATATATGTGAATTATATACTACTATCCCTAAAGCTTATATTCATAGTTTTGAAAATAATTAATAATATCTATTAGTGTTAGATACCTAAACATTACGACCCTAAGTAAGAAATATAAGAGAGGTCTGGAAGTTTAAACTGGCGATAAAACTATGAGGGTTCAGCACTTATGAGGAAGGCCTTCATATTATCATCGCAGATAGAGCGCTAGAACGTTCAATATTTTAGAAAAAAATGAATATACTTAAAATTGTACTTTAAAATGTTCATAGTAGAAATAAATTTGATTTTGCAAATAAAATTTTAAAAAAAGTCTGTTTTGATTATCATTTAAAATATCATGAATTCAAATATAATTTCATTATTTTACAAAAATTTTCATTTTGTCAATAATATATAAATATATATATAATTTTTTTCTCTTCATTGAACATAAGTAAAAATATTTTTTTTAATTAATTCTATTGGCGTTATGTGGCACTGAGTTTGTTGTTGACACATAAATATGTTGTAAAACTTTGATAAAGGTATCGTTCTGCCAACTGAAATATTGATAAATAAAATATATATTGATCGAATATATGCTTTTTAATAAAATATCTATTTATGGATTGCTCTATTGACAAAGTATAATATATTGTATAAGAGTTTGTATTAGTTATACCCTGATAAATACTAAATTTGTTGTAATTATATTCCATCCAAATATATTCCTCTATGAACATCCTAAGAATTCCTATTCCCTTAATTGTGCGTCTTCATTGTCCGCCGTAATTGTAGATTGACGCACCATTACGAAACGATATAATTTCATTTAATGGCATACACGAAATTATTCATCTACCGACAAGAATTACGTTACAAATTGCGACAGTAATTCACCAATAACTCTCCTGATTTGTTAATACATTTGTTTAATTTACACGGGGATTATATGAATTGTGAACTACGAATATTTATTTACATTTCTCTAGTATTAAGACCTACAATAAGGTTTTCTTGGAAGCTTGCAACACCTCAAAATTAAGAAATTCTTTGCCTGAAGATCGATTTTTCCTCATTTATATATTTCTGGCAAACTATCGCTCGTATATATATATATTATATCATTAGTACATATGAAGCTGAAATAAGGTAAAATTTGTAAAGGCGTTTACGATTTCGAAAAATGTGTTGGTTTGAGAAAGGTATCATCTGATTGTGTAACTAAAAGTTGGTGATTTATCAAGTAAAATTATTTGAACAATTATCTGGAATAATTGTGAATCAACATAAGTGGATATTTACTCCGACAGATGGCGAAAGTCATCACCAATTAAATAAATTCCAAAATGAAGAAAGCAGCTCACCTCGATGTGTGTCAATCTAGCATACACTGATGACTGAATCTACTCCAGTATCTGCAATAATCCTTAAAATACAGGAGCCTTCTCAATTTCATCAACTAAACGTTAATATAATGTTCAATATATATATTGTTCCATCAATTTTAATGCGCCCTATATTTATTTAAAATATTCTATGATATTTAATATTTATTGAAAACATATTATTTAGATTATCATCATTCCTTTTTATAGTTTCATTCTTTTTGTAAAGTTTTATTGCACATATATATTGATTGGTTATTGGAGCGAGAGAAGACCTAGACCAAGACTGCGGATCGCGACATACGAGGAAGACAACGAATAAATAAACGCAATAACTTTAAAAGGTAATTTATTTTCATATATTTATTTTGAGCATGGAAACCCGCTCGGGAAATGTGTATAATACCAAGAAGGAAGAAACCAAGGTCGACGACCCTGCAAAGCTGCAACTTGGTGCAGCAATATATATATATATACTAGGATTTGTTTAAAAAAGGCATATCCTGACCAGGAACACATGTGCCTTTCAGAAGGCAGAGCGCCATCTGGTGAAAAAGAAATCAACTAATCATTGATTTAGCCTTTTCCCTGATATTTGGCCAATCAAATTTCTTAATAAATCAGAAAAGCCATCCACGAACGCGTTTCGCGCTGTTGGCGCTCATCAGCGTGGAGTAGGCTGTACCACTGCGACCAATTTGAAAGAAGGAATTTTACATATTAAGAATTTCAAAAATATCTTCAATTAAAAAATAATTAATAAATCCAAAAGTTCACACAAAGCTTAGGCAGGTATGCGCCACATATGCGTAATATATTGAAAAAAAGAAAGAAATGAATCCATTGGAGTTTTAAAGATGATTTGAAAATTATAATCTAAATATTTATTTGGTACTGTTTGCATTGTTTTATAAAATATTTTAAGAAATAATGATCGAAATGTTAATATTATAAAACAATTTTTGAAATATTACAGACTATTTTCTTTAGCATTAGAAAATTTGAAAAATAATTTCATATTATTCTTGCCTAAGCATCTTCTCTTGAATTCTTTCTATAGCTCAATTCTTTGTTTACCATGATAGTCATTTTGTTTATTATTTTCTATGTATTGTAGTGGAATTTACTTTTCCGTACTTCAAAATATTCACTTTTATTATCAAGTGTTATTCAAAAACACGATGCCCCTTTTACTGATATTAAATATATTTATGTTATATTAAAATATTATTCTATTTAAAAAAATATATATTTCATAGATACAAATACTCTGTTAAATCGACCACCAGTGATCATGCTTCCCCTATAAAAACTCGTTGTTGTTGTTTCCCGATGGGCCGTCTCAACCCTTCTGTACATTATGTAAATAAGCTTTTCATTTTTTTTATTCTTACTCCTTAAGCCAGGGAGTACTTTTACCAAATTATGTCTTTTATACATTCCTTATCTCAATTAAAGCAACCTCTGATCAAAACCATTCTTATTATTATTCTTTCAAGATTTTAATCACGACTGCATTACCATACCATAATCTCAACAATTACAAAATCAGCAGAAAATCTCTTTTCTTTTTTTATATATAATACAGTGGTACCTCGACATACGAGCGCCCCAACATACGAGTTTTTTCGAGATACGAGCCGACGAGCAAGTGATTTTTTGCTTTTAGTTACGAGCGAAATTCGAGATACGAGTTCGGTTCGGTAGTGTTGAAGATATTAATCTGTGATTTTAAATGTTTCTTTTTGACCAGTACTTTTGTTTTTGCTTTTCCTAAAATGTTTCTTTCTTCTTCTTCATTATTATTTGTTCTATATGCAAAGCTTTGTTTTTTGAGACTTGAATAAACAAATTCAAGTTTATAATATGTTTGTGTGCTTTTAAAGTTAAACACAACAGGTAGTAACACGCAGTCGCACCATCACGATCAGTTAGCAGCGTGCTTCCGCTGTGATAAGTTGTGCTTTGTGTTCGCGTTTTGTGTTGCGTTTACATTTACAGTTTTAGTTCATTTATTTTTATAACCATGGATCGGAAGAAAGTTTGTAAAAAGTCAAGTGCTAAGAAAAAGATTATGAGTATTGAATTAAAACGTGAAATTATAGAAAAACATGAGCAAGGTGTTCTAGTTGTTGACTTGTCGAGGCAGTATGGCCGTAGTACGTCCATGATATGTTCTGTGCTTAAACGGAAGGAGTCGATAAAGAGTGTAACGCGGGCTAAGGGCCTTACGATAATTTCCAAGCTGCGAACCTCCCTTCATGAAAATATGGAGAAACTACTGATGGTGTGGGTGACAGAAAATCAGCTCCAAGGAGATACCTTGACGCAGAGCATCATTTGTGAGAAGGCAAGAGCGATCTACGGAGATTTGCTGAAGCAAACCCCGCAGACTTCCATCGACGAGGCATCGGAAGAGTCATTTAAACCCAGCCGGGGCTGGTTTGAGAATTTTAAAAAGAGAAGCGGTATTCACTCCGTTGTCAGACATGGTGAGGCAGCAAGTTCAGATATGAAGGCAGCTGAAGATTACATAAAAACATTTTCCGATCTAATAAAAGCCCAAGGATACATCTCTCAGCAAGTCTTCAATTGTGATGAGACAGGGCTGTTCTGGAAAAGAGGAGAAGATGATGCCAGGCCACAAACCTATGAAGGACAGATTGACTCTAGCACTGTGCGCCAATGCGAGTGGCGACTGCAAGATCAAGCCTCGGCTCGTTGCCTAACTCATTTCCGGAACATTCTGAGAGGGAGGAAGAAACAAACCTCCTTGGACATTTTTTTTTCTAAACGGCCTACAGGTGAAAGCGAGAAAAATGTAGCGAAAAAGGAAAAGACCAGTGAGGATATCTCATTTATTTCTTTACATTCTCTTTTTTTGTTTTTGTGCAATAAATATTTGATATTTATAAATACGTTTTTATTATTTAAAACCACGTTACAAAAATAACTGGGGTGACATTTTGGAGGTTGGAACGAATTAATGGTAGTTCAATTATTTTGTATGGGGAAATTTGCTTCGAGATACGAGTAATTCAAGATACGAGCAAGGTTGCGGAACGAATTAAACTCGTATGTCGAGGTACCACTGTATATATATATATAAATATAATAACTATAACTATAATATAAATATAACTCAAAGACTAAAAAAAAATACTTTTTCGATATGTGGCAAATCTTGGGGACTAAGCACCAAGAAAAGACTCATTTTATACAAAACAATCTTTAGACCGATACTCACTTATGGAACTGAGGTCTGGTATAAATATATAAGTGAAAGTATATACACAAATTCAACTCACTTCAATATCAAATATTATTATGGTGTACACAAACTTATAAAACAACTAGCTATAGTTGTGTGCATACCCTTGCAAATATTCCTCTGATTACGGATTATATGGAATCCAGAAATATAAAATATGATCTGAATAATTTATCGATTGAGGACCAACAGCGATATGACTTGGATTTTAAAGACATAATTGGAAATTTTATAAAATAAAAAAAAATGACACTATTGAAGAAAAATACTAACCAAACATTTCAAAGTTTCTTTCCCGCTAATATTCCGAAATATTTTAGGGCAAATTTCCACAACTCTCAATTAATTACAAATCACGGAAATTTTAGAAGCTTTTTAAAATTAATCAAAGCAGTGCAAAATTCAAGATGCTTCTGTGGATGTGAGGAACAAACTTCTATTCATCTGCTGCTAAATTGCCCCGTCTTCCAAAAGTATAGAATAAACAATGAACTAAATGTATCAAACCCGTTTGAAAGACAAATATATAAAATTCAACTCATTTTGAAGATTTATTTTAAATTTTATAAAAAAAACTACTAAATTCCATTGTGTGGAATGCTTTTATTTAGAAATTAACTCTGTTCAGCATAGTTTTAATTGAATAATTCTCTATTATCTAGCATATTCTTTAAAAAATATTCCTTAAAACCTTTTTTAATCTGTAAATTGCTTTTCTCGAATACACACAATACTTTACAATTTGATTTAATTTAACTAAATTTGCATACCCACCCTTTGTACATATATTCATTGTTATAATATATATATTTTTATATTTTCATCTAACTAACTTGCATACTAATTCTGTACATATTTAAAATATCTTTCTTTCTTTTCTTTCAAAATTTAGTTTATCTGTAAAGTGCAAGTGTCCCTAGGGGGACATAGCGCTCTAAGTCTAAATGAATAAATATATATCATTTTTAAAAAATATTTTGGTTATATTAAAGCTGGTGTGTGCAACACTGTCCAAAGAAGTTTAAACTATAATATTAATATAATTTAATAATTATCTCTTATACATTAATTTCTATGTATTATTTATATAGATGTACAAAAAGGTCAAATATCCCTTTAAAAATGTTTTGAAACATCGCGCATATATCAAACATATTTAGAGAATCAATATCATTAAACACAGTTTTCTTTTGCGAGATAACTCAGACAAAACCTAACCTGTATACCATGATGTCGTACTTTGGCACTAATCAGTACATGAACCCGCTAATACCTTTTAACGAAAATAATTTTTTACTCATCCCAATCACACATGCTGAAGGTGATCATAATTATTTATCTTTTCTTCTAAATATCTGAGTAAATACGTTTTTAGAAATACAGTGGTACCTCGACATACGAGTTTAATTCGTTCCGCAACCTTGCTCGTATCTTGAATTACTCATATCTCGAAGCAAATTTCCCCATACAAAATCCCCATTTAAAATCACAGATTAATATCTTCAACACTACCGAACCGAACTCGTATCTCGAATTTCGCTCGTAACTCAAAGCAAAAAATCACTTGCTCGTCGGCTCGTATCTCGAAAAACTCGTATGTTGGGGCGCTCGTATGTCGAGGTACCACTGTATAAGTATTACTTCTTAATTGTTTGCTAGGGCATATAGAAGAACGATTAACCATCGTAAACTCGTATTTTAAAATCATTTAATTATTATATTCAATCGTTGATTTCTTCAGAATGACGAAGTATTATAATTTGAATAGTTTCTATTAGTGCACCACAGACCTAAACACACATCGAGCCGTTTGAGTCCTAGAACTGTCAAATTACAAAAGACCAGAATCTTGATTTCTCACTTGCGCTTCTAGTTTAATTACACATATGCAAATAAGGATCGTCTTTAACCTTTTATTATTAAAAAAAAAAAAAAGACCGAAGTGGAATTCGATATCGGGATCTTGGTATCTGAACATCGATGGTGAATACCACTAGGCCACCAAATCACCCAATATGCTATATAAAAGAAGATATAAAAGAGTTATTCACACAATGTCACCGTCCAGATAGCAGGGCCATCATTAGAGTGAGATTTGTTTAATCAGGCGACCTCACAATTTCCGTTCCTCCTATCAACTTGCTTCCTCTCTACCTGCAAACCTACCTCACTGTATCGAGTATTGTATGTGTGGCTTCTATTATAGTACATGGTCTAGTATATACTTCAATCTATTTTTATTTTCAAATTATAAAATATAGTCATATAGATGTGAAAATAGAGCAATTCATAAATCAATCATAAAGGGTCATATTTTTAATCATAATATCAGAAATATTGGTGAAATAAATGATATTTTAATTCAAAATATGCCTTTTTATTTAAAGATTTATTTATGGATTGCTATATTTTCACATCTATATGACTAAAGTGTGTCTTCAAAATGTTATAATACTTTGAAAAGGTTGGCGTTCAGCCAACTGAAATATTGGTAAAATAAATGATATTTTGATTCAAAATATGCCTTTTTATTTAAGATTTATTTATGGATTGCTCTATTTTCACATATATATGACTAAAGTGTGTCTTTAAAATGTTATAATACCTTGATAAAAGTTGGCGTTCAGCCAACTGAAATATTGGTAAAATAAATGATATTTTGATCCAAAATATGCCTTTTTATTTAAAGTTATATAGATGTGGAAAAAAACAAAAGAAAAAATAATAAGAAAGTCATGTGTTAATATTAAAAACAAAGAAGACATTGTCCTCAATACAGAATTGTCCTCAATACAGTATAATACATCTAAAAACAGTCTGGTAGTTTAATTGTAGAAACCGCTAAAAAGGTTAACCACTGATGAGCCAAGCCTTTTAATATATTTTTTTATCACAATAAGGACAATATAAAAGTTTATTACGATGCACTATGGCGCCATCTGTTATCAAATTACGAAACTATTTTAGACGTGTAATATTCTTTTTTAAATAAAACAATTTCTACTGCCCTTACTGAAATGGAATTAATTTTTCCATTGCAATAAAGACAGTAGAAATTGTTTTATTTTAAAAAGAATATTACGCGTCTAAAATAGTTTCGTAATTTGATAATATAGAAGTTTGTTAATGCGTAATTCTAGCTTTAATGTTTTCTTTTCTTCAATATTTTTTTTTGTATCATCAGGTTTGCTTTTTCAGATTTTGTACATGGCAATTTATTAGTTTTATAACAAAAAGAATTGCTTTTATTTTAAACTTTTACAAAACACGCTTCTAATTAGCTAAATATTTCCTGAAAAGGTACTTGAAAAAGAGTAGCGGTGAAGTTTGAAAAAATTAATACAAATAAATAGATAAAATATTTATAGAACTTGGTATGAAAACATTGGTTGTTTCTGGAAAAAAAACAAAATATTTTAAATTTCTCTATTTTGAATATACATTTAAAGCTCGGTATTTATATGCATATTGAAATATTAAGACGTTTTATTTATATTTAAACCAAAATAATAACAGTAGTTTTAATTAATTTTTGAAGAGTGAAAACCCTTTTTAAATAGAAGAAAACTACGGAGAGAGAAAGGAAAAAGAAAATGTATTTATTTACACAAAGCAATAACGCGCCATCTATACATACAAAATAAAAGGATTTAAAAGCGCGAATGTTTCTTTTATACATAAAACGAACTTCTACTGTCCTTACTGCGATGAAAAAATATATTGGGAGGGCTTGGCTCATCAGTGGTGAACCCTCCCAGCGGTTTCGCCAATTTAATCCACCAGACCGCTTCTCAGAGCTCTAATACTGTATTGATTCATTCTGCTTTTATATGCTACACTGAAGGATGGAATCTTAGAAAGGGTTTTCAAGTAAACTATGGACATAAGCTTATAGGACAGTAGAATTACATACAAATATTTGCTTCGAGCAATGCTCTTCAGCAAACTATAAAGACAAGGCCAATAAGGAATAAATTTACACAAAGCAATAACGCGCCATCTATACATACAAAATAAAAGGATTTAAAAGCGCGAATGTTTCTTTTATACATAAAACGAACTTCTACTGTCCTTACTGCGATGAAAAAATATATTGGGAGGGCTTGGCTCATCAGTGGTGAACCCTCCCAGCGGTTTCGCCAATTTAATCCACCAGACCGCTTCTCAGAGCTCTAATACTGTATTGATTCATTCTGCTTTTATATGCTACACTGAAGGATGGAATCTTAGAAATGGTTTTCAAGTAAACTATGGACATAAGCTTATAGGACAGTAGAATTACATTCAAATATTTGCTTCGAGCAATGCTCTTCAGCAAACTATAAAGACAAGGCCAATTAGGAATAAATTTACACAAAGCAATAAAGGTTTATTCCTAATTGGCCTTGTCTTTATAGTTTGCTGAAGAGCATTGCTCGAAGCAGATATTTGTATGTAATTCTACTGTCCTATAGGCTTATGTCCATAGTTTACTTGAAAACCATTTCTAAGATTCCAACCTTCAGTGTAGCATATAAAAGCAGAATGATCCAATACAGTATTAGAGCTCTGAGAAGCGGTCTGGTGGATTAAATTGGCGAAACCGCTGGGAGGGTTCACCACTGATGAGCCAAGCCCTCCCAATATAGTTTTTCATCGCAGTAAGGACAGTAGAAGTTCGTTTTTTGTATAAAAGAAACATTCGCGCTTTTAAATCCTTTTATTTTGTATGTATAGATGGCGCGTTATTGCTTTGTGTAAATTTATTCCTAATTGGTCTTGTCTTTATAGTTTGCTGAAGAGCATTGCTCGAAGCAAATATTTGTATGTAATTCTACTGTCCTATAAGCTTATGTCCATAGTTTACTTGAAAACCATTTCTAAGATTCCATCCTTCAGTGTAGCATATAAAAGCAGAATGATCCAATACAGTATTAGAGCTCTGAGAAGCGGTCTGGTGGATTAAATTGGCGAAACCGCTGGGAGGGTTCACCACTGATGAGCCAAGCCCTCCCAATATATTTTTTCATCGCAGTAAGGACAGTAGAAGTTCGTTTTATGTATAAAAGAAACATTCGCGCTTTTAAATCCTTTTATTTTGAAATGTTTTTATAATGCAGAATTATTTTAGTTATATATAATACAGTTATTTAAATGTTCCTCACAATTCATCTATATAATTATTATCTAGCAAAGGAAATTATAAAGAGGATTTTCAAATATCATATTTATAAATAAAACAGAATAACGTATTATATAAAGTTGATCGCATTCATAATAACTTTACTTTTACTTTCTGAAACAATACGAGTTGTGTTCAAAGGGTATCGCGACTTTTGAATTTTCGCGGGTTACGTATATTCGAATTTCGATAATTTTGTGGCTTTATGTTTGTACTCATGTCTCTCACTTATGCCGACAAGCTCGGCCATTTTGAATGTTCACTTAATTGTTGACAGCTGCTTTGCTTGTAGGTGTTTTGGATCGTCTTCGATTTTTACCTATTAAAAAAATGGATCAAAGAACCTGTATCAAATTTTGTTTGAAAAACGAAATTAAGTGCGCGGATGCATTCCGAATGTTGACTGTTGCATACGGAGAAGCTACCTTGGACCGAAGCAACGTTTATCGGTGGTACAAAATGTTCTCAGAAGGCCGAGAAGATGTGAACGACGAAGAGCGTGCCGGACGCCCGAGCACTTCAACAACAGACGAAAAAATTAATGAAGTGGAGAAAATGATATTGGCCAATCGTCGAATCACCGTTAGAGAAGTTGCTGAGGACCTAAACATATCGATTGGCTCGTGCCATTCGATTTTTATCAATGATTTGGGCATGAGACGGATCGCCGCGAAATTCGTACCAAAATTGCTCAATTGCGACCAAAAACAGCATCGCATGAACATTGCTAATGAGATGTTGGACTCTGTCCGCGACGACCCAAATTTGCTCCAGAGGGTCATAACCGGTGACGAAGCGTGGGTTTATGGTTATGAGTGGAAACCAAAGCTCAATCATCTCAATGGAAGCTGCCGCACGAACCAAGACCGAAAAAAGTGCGCCAAGTTTGGTCGAATGTGTAAGTTTTGCTGACAGTTTTCCTCGATTGCAGGGGCGTGGTGCATCATGAGTTCTTGCCACAGGGTAGAACGGTCAATAAGGAATATTATCTGCAAGTTATGCGCAATTTGCGCGAAGCAATCCGCCATAAACGCCCGGATTTGTGGAAGAACAAAAATTGGCCTTTGCACCACGATAACGCCCCTGCTCACACATCGTTTCTTGTGCGCGACCTTTTGGCCAAAAACAACACACTAATGATGCCGCAGCCACCGTATTCCCCAGATCTGGCCCCCTGTGACTTTTTCTTGTTCCCTAAACTGAAGAGGCCCATGAAAGGACGACGTTACGCTACGAGATAAAGACGGCATCGAAGGAGGAGCTGAAAAAGATTTTTTTGAAATGATTTTTTGAAGTGTTCCGAAGATTGGAAAACCCGTTGGCACACGTGTATAATATCTCATGGGGATTACCTTGAAGGGGAAAAAATAGGTATTCATAAATAAATAAATATTTTTTGAAAAACACAAAAGTCACGATACCTTTTGAACACACCTCGTTTCTTCATTTTATATTTTACTAGCGGACGTACCCGGCTTCGCCCGAGGTTTTACCCGAGTAAAGGTTTGTCTAACGAACATTTGTTAAAACAATTCTCTATAAACTTATAAAAAAAAAAGATATATTTTGATAATTTGAAACTCGTAAATTTTTTTCCCGGTCCCTGTGTGCCGTGTCATCCTGAATTTTGTCTTTCATAATTTTCTACATTACAAAATCATCGTTTTATCTAGTGAACATATTTTCCCGGTCCCTTGAAAGATACTCGATAAGTTGAATAAAGTCATGGTCGTGAATCTCTAGATAAAGTGATTATTTTTTCCCGGTCCCTGTGTGCCGTGTCATCCTGAATTTTGTCTTTCCTAATTTTCTACATTACAAAATCATCGTTTTATCTAGTGAACATATTTTCCCGGTCCCGGACGTAGTTCCCGGAGGTCACCCGCCCCCCGCGCGCCAGGACCTCTTGATCACTCTGATTGGCCGGCGGCCGGACGGGGGGGGGGGGGGGGGGGCTCTTGATCCTTCTGATTGGTCGGTGGGAACTTCGACTGCTGTCCAACCAACTGGCCGGCGGCCGGACGGGGGGGAGGGGGGGGGGAGGGGCAGATCGCCGTTGCAAGATGGCGTTGCTTGCGAGTTAAAGCTACAAATCTGCAAATAACTCTAAGGATATTCAAGATATTATTTTTCGTAAGCCTTTCCGGGGATACGCCTAATAATATCCCAAAATTTCACGGCGATTGGATGTATGGTTTTTGAATCCATAGAGGACACACACACAGACACACACACAGACATTCAATTTTATATATATAGAAGATTAGAAACGCTTCAGCAACTCGCTTTAGCCCTTCTCAAGAAAAATTATATTTGCTATTGTTTACTTAGAATTAATATTCATAATGTAAATACACAAGTGTCGAAAATTAAGGTAACTAATACTAAAATGATAGAAATGATAATAATAACGAAAAATTGAAAAAAATTAATATATGATATGCAAATTACGCCACACGGTTTAGCAAGCTAATAAAAATAATTTTATATAATTTTAATATGCAAATTTGGGTCATTCTTTGAAGCGTTCTCTTGCGTGCCATTTTTATTCAGCTTTACAATTTTATTTAAACGAAATTTCTTCCGTTTTATCTATCTATGGAACGTCATAAACGTTGCAAGACGTGCAATATAGTAGCGGTACGGTAGAATAAACTGGCTGAACCGTTGGGAGGATTCAACCTCTGATGAGACAGTACTTCCCATTAATATTTCTTTGCAGTAAAGGCAGTAGAAAAATGTTTAATTTTTAAAAGAATCATATCTATATAAGAATACGCATCTATAATAGTTTCGCAACTTCAGTTATATAATTTTGTTTAGAATGAATTTTGGCTCAAATTTTAAAGCTATTTGTTTTAATTAATATATACAGTTATCAGAGTCATCAAGCAACAATTCTTAATAATCAATTCTGTCACCGTTTGCTTTTGTGAATAGAATAAATACCCAAATATGGCCTTTTCTCATAACCATCGGTGGTTCAGTGGTAGAATGCTCGCCTGCCACGCGGGCGGCCCGGGTTCGATTCCCGGCTGATGCATTTTTTTTTTACAATTTTTAAAACTCATCTATATATTATACAAGAATGACATCCACGTCGCCAATTTATAATTGTAACGTATAGTATTTGAATAAAAGCATTTAATCGGGTAAAACCCGGGCGTTCCCCGGGTCATTCGGCTAGTATATATATAATATTCAGAGCTATGAAAAAAAAATAATTTGCCTTACTCTTAATTCATTATTTTATTTGATAAAATTGAGGTTATTATAATATAAATTATATATAAACAAGGTGTAGAAGAAATTAAATTCAACTCATATATCCACGTTATATTCAAAGTTTAGAAAAGGGAGTTTAAAAAGTAGTGCAATTAATATTAAATATAATTAGTGAAAATATAAAAATATAACTATCGCTTAAAATAATTAAAATAGGCGCTGAATATTATATATATATAAACAATTTAGAGATATAAAGTTTTTTAAAAGGGCTTATATAAATTTAATAATATCTGCGATATATAACTATATTTGAGATACATTGATAAAAGCAAATTATATCAAAAATATGTTAGCATTTTGGAATCATTTCCTATAAATATATTCTCGGTATTAAATTAGAGTTGTAAAATATTTGAAAGTTATTTCCAACTAACGTAGTTTCGAAGCTTTCTCTAAATATTGGTTCTTACATGCTAATTAGTAATCTAAACAGAAGCTCACTTTCTGAACTCAAACATCTTTGGAAGTGAGCAACCTCGCTGAGTTTATTTTTGACACTATACCTTGCCTGAAGGAACTAACACGTAGAATATATATATATTCATAAACTTATAGCATTTTAAATTTTATTATATATATATATATATATTATATATATTAAGTCAACATATATTTATATAATACTTTACTAATTATATTTCAAAGTTATAATATTAAATTAACTAATATAATTGACAAGAGGAGAATATATATATATATATATATATATGTCGTGATCGAATGGAAGGGTGCAACCGTTATGTTTACAATCCTAAAGTACTAGTTCCAGCCAAACAAGCTGCGCACCCGCGACGTGCCGTAGCATTCGCCCGCGATGTCTGCCACGTTTATATATGTACAGTATTTATATATGGATGAATTTTCATATTTACATTTTAACATAATTACATACTTATTTTGGCGAAAATAAATTATACATATTTGATATTATACAAATTTGGACTTTAACTTTTTGGGGATAACTATAGTGTGGCATGCTGGTTAGATGCAGGACGTGGTGGCCAATATGTTCAGAGTGGGTTCAGGCGTGAAATGAATTGCATCAAAGGACGAGACATGTTGGATGTCACCTTAGAAAGGGCGAGATAGCGAGTTCTGGACGCCGGATGCCGGTCGAGGTAGGTCTGTCAATCTTGTTTCCCAGCATTACTGTTCTATTATTTTATGAAAAGGGGGCACACCTGGTAACCGACTTTGTTTTTTCGGAGACCTTTCTCCTGTCTGGCGCCGACTGTCACTCAATCTAATTTTATTATTATGTTTTGTATTACATGATGGCCAAACTGGTGATTTGAATTTTGTTTACAGTTTTGACTATTATACTTTAGATAAATTACATAAAGGGATGAAAGTATATATTATCTTCTTTTATGCGTAACTTACTAGGATACTTTTTCCAGAATTGTATCCATAAAATAAAAGTTTCCTCTCTAGACAAATAGACGCTAAATTCAAACACCATCTATTGATTGTCTCTGCAAATTATTTTTATAGATCAATTTCTCCTCCCGGAAAAATTTCCACCAATATTTTGGCCATATATTTGGCTTAGCCATTCTATTACCTAAACACCTTTTTAGGATTGTAAAGATATCAGTTGATCTCTCGTGAATCTCATTTGCGCTGAGAGGGAGCAACTCTTCAGGCAGCTCTCGCCAAAAAACAAGACCATTCTGTGCGAATTCCTCAACATGGCAATTGAGCATGTTGTGGACAACAACTCCATAATGGCCAAGCACCTATCCGGACTCAGGGCGACTTGTAGCCCTTGATGTAATCTAGACGTCCCTCGGGGAAGGCCTTGAGTCTGATGTCATGTATATATTATATTATAATGCTGCAATAAAAAGTATGTTTCAATTAATTAAAATCTCGTGAATCTCATTAAATAAAGTCTACCTTGGGCTGAAGAGGGCCATTAGCCTGAACCTACGGTCTTCAGGTGGACGCTTATCAGTTTACGAAAGCTCTTGTTGTGACTTTGTCACCGTTCTCTTTAATGACTTTAAATGACATAGTGATCAAATATTTAAATTATTAAAATGAAGATTACATAACATGATCAAATATAATAAACAATAAACACAATCAAATGGCATTAAATAACATTACACAATCCATTTGTTAAAATATGAACAGGGAACATAGCAACCATATATTTGAATTGTTGAATTTATAATAGGTAACATAGAAATTATATAATTCCATTGTTAAAATTATTTTCAAATGACAAAGTGATCAAATAAATCGATAATTTAAATGAAAAAAAAATCTAATAAATCCAATATTAAAATTGTAAATACCGGTAAGTAACTCATAAAAAGGTAATTTATAAATAATGTAATGTACAGCGCATTGTCTGTCACAATTGATTTAATCGGCAATCAAACAAATATATTGCCGAAAAGATTAATGAGTGACATTTTCTATTGTTCAAATGATTAACGGATAACACAATTTACATATAATATCATTTTTGAAATGATAAATGAGTAATATATGTGTCGTATAATTATAGTCTAATAATTATAAATTTACAGATTCTGTGATGTATATATCGTAATGTATAACTTATCATCATCATTCTGTTGTTGACTTGTAATTTTGGATTTTCACCTACTCCGGTGTAATATAATAAAAGTCATTTAAATAAATAAGGCTAAAATCTATTTCTACTTTTTAATCAACATAAATACATTACAGTATGAATCATATATTGACAAAAATGTGAATAAATAACTTATCGACTTAATCTTGTCAGCATAGTATGTATATCCCGCAATTGCCAACATTTCAGAAATCACAAAATAATTGAAATTATTAAAAAGTACTATAATAGTAAATCTTCTTTAGCAGGAATCGTTATATAGACGAGCCCTTACCTAGGGCCCTACCCCAGATGTAGGACAATTATTTATAGGTTTCCTCGATTTTAGGGCCAACTTTATACTTCAACTGTTTATTACAAGGATTTTCTACCGATTGATTCTTTCTTGATTCCCAAAAACTTGAATATCTATTATTTTAGAATAAATTATACATAGCAAACGTATATAGTACTTAAATTTTTGTTTTGATCGGTGATTCTAAAATAAACCTTCAATTGAAAATCAATATACTGAAAACCTATCTAGAAACTAACTAACTAACTCTGAACGAAAACAAGTCAAGAATAATGGTTTTCCGTAATGGAGGAAAGGTGGCGCGTTCAGAAAGATGGTATTGGGGTCAAAGTCCTTTAAGTGTTACATCAAAATATACGTACCTGGGCTACCCGCTAACCCCTTCGATTACTTTCACTCAAGTTGCCTTAAATTATAGAGGCAGAACCATGGCCGCGATTGGTGCTGTGCGGGAGATTATTTTGAAGTCCAAGCTCAAATCCTTCCATTCAAGTATGAGATTGTTGGATTCTATGATCTTGACAGTCCTACTCTATGCGGCTCCAATCTGGGCACATGATCAAGCCTTAATCTTAGATAGAATCCAGGATACCTTTTTCAGACGTTTTCGGTGCCTTCCAAGCTATACTCCGGGCTATATTTTGAGGGCCGAAACAGGAAGAAACTCTCTTGATATCACAGTGAAAAAACTAACTTTAAAATTCTGGACTAGAATTCTGAAAATGGACGGCAGCAGGCTACCTTCAATTTGTTTGGCACATTTGTGGGACATTTCAATTTCTTCAAAACAGAATATCGGACAGGTAAAAAGTATAACAGAGCTACTTAATAACACCGGCTTCTCATGGCTTGTTGGATGTACAGACTTCAATATTCTACAAATATACATCCCCCTAATTATTAGAACGGCAACCGATCAGTCCTTGCAGCTGGATTATGTAAGAATGAGAAAATCAATACTCTACTCTCACTATAAATACTTTCATTCATCACCTACAATGGAATGCTATCTGAAGGACAATATCCCCCTAACCTTAAATAGAATCATTGTACAAGTAAGAAGCCTTTTTGTAGTACAGAGAATTAATCATGTTTCACTATTGAAAACTAAGACCATAAAATGCACCTTATGCAACGGTGAATTTAGTCTCGATTTTCCACACTACATGTTCTACTGTACGGCAATGGAAGAAGAAAGAGAAATTCTTCGTCAAGAGACCGGTTATAATAGCAATTCGCCTTATGTTTTAATGGCAAAAGTCGTAAAATCCAGACCCTTTGCATTCGCCTTTTATAAATACTGGAAATCAGCTCAATCAAAATATTTAGCACAGACACCGGATCCAACTCGATAATTGGTCGAGGTCAATACCCAATATTTGTATATAACTACGATGCTAATTTGTTATTTATTTATTTTGTTCTACAGGGAGAATCCTGTATGGCACGTGTGCCCAATAAAGGCTATTGTTGTTGTTGTATATAGTACTTAAATAAGAGTATAAAAAGTAGCAAGGCGTTTCTTTAATTCTTGAATAAATTCTTTAATAAATTCAAGAAATATCTGAAAATAAAGAAACGCATTGGTACTGTTATTTTATACTTTATAGTAATTTTCCTATTCTAATAGTATATAGTACTGATGCTGAAACGATAAATTAATAAAATAGTATAGTTATATTTAAAGCAATATTCTCGTATTACCTACTCAATTGTAGAGAATTCTCGCGGCGCTCCTTCTCCGATTCGTCACATGTTCCTGAACCAATCAGAAGCTCGGAGTCCAGTTTATAATCACCCACCAGTTGCAGGCAGTGATTCTAGTAATTCCTCCTAGTGTTTTCTATAATTGTGTGTACATTTGTGCTATGATCTAATTTTATTAACTTTCCTCTTATAGCAATCTTACCAACGAACATAAAATAGTAAACTGAAAAACAGAATTGTTGATAAAAAAAATGGCATGGTACACAGTTATGTTGCTTTTGTTTAAAACAATGAAGATATATTGCAGAATATTCGTTTGATGTTTCCACTTGTGATTGGCGTTTATTTCAAATAACTGATCTTAAAAATAGCCATTGTTGTAAAATATCTTTGATAATTGTTATATCGACCGTAAAATTAATGCATATGTTCAAGAGGATTTGATTTCAATAAGATAAGGGATATGAGTAACTGCTAGTTTTTCTTTACTATCAATACGGTATATGTAGGGTATAAAATTCTGCTATATCATACACACATCTGGTAATATATAAATTGTTTGAAAATATACATGTTAAATATATATTTTTTAAATGCGAATTATTGATGAAAATTATAAGGAATATATATTTAAAATATTTTTCGCGCAAATTTATTTTAAAAATTAAACAAATTCTACGACCTTTAATGTGATGAAAATATATTGGAAGGTTTTAACTCATCAGTGGTGAACCCTCCTAGAGGAGTTTCTCTAATTCAAAATACAAGACTCCTCTAATATTATAGTACGCTTTTCAGATTATACATTTGGTTTTAGTAAAATATTCTTGGTTAAGATATTTAACGAATCAGTTCAGTTTACTTCATGTTCTGTAGAAATGGAAATTACTGAATAGAACATTGCTCTTACGTAAACAAGTCTCAAGAGGCTATCGATTAGACATAGGAGTAACAGCACGTCGTCTATATACATTAAATAAAACTATTTTTGTAGAACGATGGTTGACAATTATAGGACAAATGTTTATTTTGAACGAAAAATCTAAATTTTAAGGAGAAATAATGATTATCTCTATCCTTAGGGATAAAGTTTGAAAAGATGAATTGTGAAGAGTAATGATAAACGGAAGAATAAAGTGTCCAGGGATGGGAATCGAACCCAAAGTGTTCCGCTTTCCAGGCAGATACCATGTCCACAATCCATCCTTTTACACTTCATCCCTAAGGATAGAAATAATCGTTATATCTCCTTTATATTAATTACGCTTTTTCGTTCAAAAGAAACATATGCGGTATAATTGTCAAATATCGTTCTACAATCATAAACCGCGTTATATTGTATTATTTAAAAAAAAACAATGGTTGCCTGTAAAGTCGGTTTTACGGGCGAAGATTTTACGTGACAACGGTAGAATATTTATTGATATGAATATAATTAAATTGCACAATAGGAACAAGGAATTGAATGAAAATAAGAATTGCACAAATTTTAACTATAGAAATATATTTTGTTTACTAAAACATTGTGCATGTAAACTTAAACTTAACTAATTCCTATTTGAGTGATTTTGTTGAGGATAGGACGATGATAGGAGAAATATGAAATGAAAGGAAGTGTTTCTGCTGTAATGTGTCTTGCGAAAGTCAAGTCGATAGTTGTTCCTTTTAACGTAGTTGACTTAGAAACGTTTGATACGCAATCAAGATTATACGTATTTTTCATGAATTTAAGAAACGAGTTGTCAGGCTTTACGTTTTTGTTAAAATCACCACACAGAAGAATCGGTATACTAGAATCAACTTGCACGAACGGTGGCACGTACTGGCTGTTGTGAATGTACGGACCGAGTCCTTGCCATAGTAACATTCCAATATCCTGCATACTAGCTCCTGGATGAATATATACAGCACCGAGTATAAACTTGAAGCTAGTATTAGCGGCGAAGCAAGTAACTTCAGTCATGCACAAGTCACCCTGGGTTTTAATGACACGAGTTACGTCTGTAATCGCAACTTGGAACACTTCCGCCGTAGATGTCGATGATAATTTTACGATAGATCGCCACTCCACCAGCCGCGTTGGTATTTGAAAATCAAAACACTTATTCAGATCGCAGGTTCAAATTTTTGCTAAATAAATTTGAAATTAAATAAAATTTGTAATTGTAAATGATGAAGTTGAAAATTAAAACATTAACTTAAATTAGATGTTAAAATTCTTGCTCAACACAGTTTAAATAAAGTTTTCTTATATCTGCCACTTTTTCTTAATATTTGTAATTTTAAAGAATCAATTCGAAAATCAAAACATTTATTCAGATCGAAGGTTCAAATATTTGCTAAATAAATTTGAAACTATTTAAAATTTGTAAAATAATAATTAATTAATTAATTAATTTTAAAATAATAATTTACTTAACACTATCAACATTTATCAATAGTATGACATAACCTATAAACTCAGTTTCTCAACTTTTGTGTCAATCTAACAATTAATCAATCAATCATAGTTTACGATAATGAAATATCAGGGTACAATTATTTACCTTTATTGTTGTAGTTGTTGTAAATGACGAATCTAAGCACTCCACATTTTCACTACAGACACAGCTGACGATACTTTAACCACACGTGTGAACTTGTATTATGACGCTTTCTTGTTTTTCCAACGCCAAGAACGTTCGAGAAAGACAAAGACAGAGACAAGCATGCGCCGATTCAATGCGCCTAATTCTCTAGCGCTGCGCGCGCAGCACTCTCGTTCGATGACTCATCGTAACGTTACCGGGCGTTACACTTTTTCATAAGTGACTCCCAGCCGCAACCTAATTTAAGACGTTGTCACGTCAAAAAAAAAACTATTTTTGTGAGAATTTATCTTTATAAATAAATCACATACTACTGTCATTGCTGGAAGGATGTATTGAGAGGGCATAACTCAGCAGTGGTAAACCCTCCCATACATAACAAAGAATTCCATCCCAGTTTAGGATAAAACAGTGACTAAAAAGACCCATAACACCTTTCTGCAGCTAAAGAAGAGTATCATTGACGAAGTACGGGCAGTAATCACAACTAAACTTGACATATCTATGACAAATATCCTACATAGAACTTATCTGAGTGACGATAAAAGTTATATAATGTATTTGATAACGTTTTTATATCGCATATAATATCTTAAATATCTTAATTTACGATTTTTTAAAGTATTTTATATCGTTTTATATTTTGTGATAAGATATTGAAAATAAAAAAATTTTCATTATTCAAAATATGTTTTCAATGGAGCAAACCCTGAACCAAATTTCATAGAGAAAAAAATATCCTATATGAAATAATAAATATAATGACATATATTTAATAATTGTATTTGAATATTTAGAATGGTAGGTGTGTATATTTTTGCGTCATTCAAAATAACTATATTAGGAAATTCTTGGAAACATCTTCTAAACAGGGTACACCCATACCTCGCTTTGCGTCGGGGTTACGTTCCAAAAAAACACGACGCAAATTGAAACGACGCAAAGTGAAAATATGCGAAGGCGCATTCAAAAACAAAGGTGTTGCCATATTATAGGAAAAATATATATATAAAAAATTAAAGACAAAACAACCTAACTTCGAAAATCTAACGACGCACAGTAAAAATCAGTAAAAATTTAGCAGCGACGCAACTTCGAAAAAAACGCAAAACGAAACTACGCAAAGCGAGGTATTGGTGTATAGTATAGATAATTATTAAATAGAGAAAATGTAATTTTTCTCAATTTATCCATCTAATTCAAGTACAAATTCACTTTTGTACTATTTTTCACATTGATTACATCTCACGCCCTTCCGGCCTAAATACCTGTTTCATGGTTTGTCAAGATGCTCCAAAGACCAATTTTTTGGTCGTTGAGGTACAGCTTGCACCTAGCGTAACGAGGGCCAGCACCGCGAAACGTGTACGAGGTTATAATTTCTTAATTAATCAAGAAACGGTATTCATACAATTCTGGAATAATTGAAAATCAACAATTAAGTTATATTTATTCCGATAGATGTCATAAGCCATCAGTAATTTTTAGTTGTACGATCAGGAAAAATATTTTTTCTTAATCCTGTTCTTAATCCAAGTATAAATTAACTTGTGTACTATTTTTCATATTATATAGGGAGTTTAACAAATGATTGTGTTGAGATCGAATGTTTTTTACCATTAACATTTCGAAATCGAAACTTAACTGGAATGTCTATGCTAGCCAATGAATCGAATTCTTGGAATAAATAGGATTATTAAACCGATAGGCGGATTTACATCATAGTCCGATAGACTGCCATGAACCATGTGGGAAGTGCGAGAACTTGTAATGGTTTCCAAAAGGTTAACCTTCCCTGTTAGGAAACGCTAAAAGTCCGTCTGAATAAAGAATTCGCTGCTTACATAACAAAGATGAACTTATTCTAAAACATAATCTAATACTGAAATGTAACGAGCCGACATTGAGATTCGCCGAAGAAATACTTCTTTTATGCGACAAAGCATAATCGACTTGAATATTTTAGATATTCTTCAAGAGATCAAAGTAAGAAGAAATCCAATATTGAGGTTTCTATTGCAAACATGTGTGTTTGGAAAATCAGATAAACCATTAAAATTTGAAATAATTATAAATTTAGTGTTTATAAATCAGTAATCTATTTAAAATTTCATCAAGAAAATATCTACATTTATATATCATCATCTATATATAAATGTAATATGTGTGTGACTCAAGTTACCAACTATAGAGTTGAGACTCTCTCTTATTCTTTACAGATATTTTGTTCAAGACCTTAAATTAGAAATGAATCTCCAAACATTCGGATTCCACATCTCAAATTACCTTAGAAAGTGACTAAAGAATTGATATTAATTTATCTTATGATACATTAGCACGCCATCTGTTATCAAAATTTGAAACTATTATAGACGTGCATGATTCTTTTTAAAAATGAACAATTTCTACTGTCCTTACTGTAATGGAAAAATTGCATTTCAATAAGCAAGTAGAAATTGTTTATTTTTGAAAAGAATCATACGCGTCTATAATAGTTTCGAATTTTGATTAACTTATCTGATTTAATATATGAAAATCTAATTTAGAGAGGCTAAATATATATTTCATGTAACTTGTCATACTTTTCCATTGCAGTAAGGGCAGTAGAAATTGTTTTATTTTAAAAAGAATATTACGCGTCTAAAATAGTTTTGTAATTTGATAACAGATGGCGCGCTAGTGCATCGAAATATAATTGTCATACTTTGTTTACGGTAACTATTAGACATGGTGTTAAAACTCATTTTAAAAATATGATTTTAAAAATATTTTAATAACCTTATTTTTATGGCAGTCTACACCCTCGCGGAGACATTTCAATAAAGATTGGTAAAAATAAAAAAAATATATTATGTCTAATTTATGATTTATCTCTTCGAATTTGAATGAATATATGTTGAATTTTGTTAATAAAAATAATAATTCTCGAATAGAGACATCTGTGGAAGATATCGCTATGTATAGACAAATATCCAACGGTCCATTATTTATGTGGTCTAGCTGACCTGTTCTGTCAGACAATTAATTAATGGCAGCTCCCCGCTAAATCCTCCTTGTCGTCTCTATTGTGCTCCTCTACTGGAACCTGATGTCTTAGGTAGTCGTTTACATATAAAATATTTTGTTCTACTCTCATCTCTACAGAATATTCTGTCTGCTATGGAATATATCATATTTAGGAGGTGGTTTATATAATTTACTTGTATCTCTACTGGAAACTGGTGTCTTAGGTAGTCGTTTACATATAGTTGATTTTGTTTTATATCTACTCTCAACTGTACAGAATATTATGTCTGCTATGGAATATTAAATATGTAGGGGCGGTTTATATAATTTACTTGTATCTCTACTGGAAACTGGTGTCTTACGTAGTCGTTTACATATAATAGATTTTTTTATATCTACTCTCATCTCTACAGAAGCTTCGGTCTGCTATGGAATATTTCATATGTAGGAGGCAGTGTATATAATTTACTTGTATCTCTACTGAAAACTGGTGTCTTACGTAGTCGTTTACATATAAAATATTTTGTTTTATATCTACTCTCAACTGTACAGAATATTCTGTCTGCTATGGAATATTTCATATGTAGGAGGCTATTTATATAATTTACTTGTATCTCTACTGGAAACTGGTGTCTTACGTAGTCGTTTACATATAGTTGATTTTGTTTTATATCTACTCTCAACTGTACAGAATATTCTGTCTGCTATGGAATATATCATATGTAGGAGGCAGTGTATATAATTTACTTGTATATCTACTGGAAACTGGTGTCTTACGTAGTCGTTTACATAAAGTTGATTTTGTTTTATATCTACTCTCAACTGTACAGAATATTCTGTCTGCTATGGAATATATCATATGTAGGAGGCGGTTTATATGATTTACTTGTATCTCTACTGGAAACTGATTTCTATTACGTAGTCGTTTACATATAAAATATTTTGTTTTATATCTACTCTCATCTCTACAGAAGCTTCGGTACATGTAGGGGGCGGTTTATATAATTTACCTGTATCTCTATTGGAAACTGAGGTCTATTACGAAGTATTTTACCCATAATGGATTTTGTTTTATATATACTCTCATCTCTACAGAAGTTTCGGTCTGATATGGATTCTTTAATATGTAGGGGGCGGTTTATATAATTGACTTGTATCTCTACTGGAAACTGAGGTCTACTACGAGGTATTTTATATATAGTGGATTTTGTTTTATATATACTCTCATCTCTACAGAAGTTTCGGTCTGATATGGATTCTTTAATATGTAGGGGGCGGTTTATATAATTTACTTGTATCTCTACTGGAAACTGAGGTCTACTACGAAGTTTTTTACATATAGTGGATTTTGTTTTATATCTACTCTCATCTCTACAGAAGCTCCGGTATTCTAAGGAATCTTTGATGCGTAGGGGACAGTTTATATAATCTACTTATATCACTACGGTAAGTTTCGTCCTGCTACGGAATATTTTACATTTAGGTGACTGTTTATATCTACTCAGATCTTTACTTGAAACTTTAGGCTACTATAGTTTCTTTTATATATGGGGAAGCTTTACGAGATCTACTCGTATCTCTACTGAATCTGATAAGGAGTCTTTTACATATAGAGTGAACTGTTTTTTATTTATTTATTCCCTTCTTTACTGTAGGTTTGGTCTGCTAATTAGTCTTCTACATATAGTGGAATGCTTTATATATACTCGTATCTCTACTGGAGGCTTGGATTTGCTACGGAATCTTTTACATATAGGGGAGAGCTTCATATCTACTCGTATCTCTACTGAAGGTTTGGATTTGCAAAGGAATATTTTACAAATAAGTCACAGTTATATATCAAATCTAATCTCTACCGTCGGGTCTTCGGTCTGCTATAGATTCTTTAATATTTAAGGGGTGTTTATATCTTCTCATACTGTCCCCTCCGCTATTTTTATTCTGGTATTTTTATATATAGAGATAGAATTTAAAAATATGTATTCGCTTCAATGCACACACACTTCAAGTTTCGATCTTTTAGGAATTATTTTAAATATATAGGAGACGGTCTTTTATATACTTTTACATTTACCATAAGATTTGATGATCTATGATTTATCTTATAGTTGGAACTTTCTTTTGTCAATGTACCATCTCGTAATGGTTTGGTTTGTAATTGCTTCTTACATATTTATATAGATCACGGAATTATATGTACTTTTATTTCAAACCTGAACTTAAGCCTGCTACGATTCCTTTAATTCAAAGAAATATCTTATATGTATTTGCACCTTTCGCATAGTTTGGTTTGCTATTGAAATTTACTTATGGAGTTGAAGGAAAATTCTGCTAGAGGACACCTTTTCATAAATAACGCTTTTCATAAATAATATGTTGATATTGTTGTGGTTTAAACAGAGTTTCTACTATACATGGACTGCTATTTATACACTTTCCAAATTAATTCAGAGAACAAAATCGGGAGTAAAATCATTATATTTTCAGTAATGAGTTTTACCATATCGTAAGACCAGTCGTATAAACCATCCAATTTAGACAGCCAAGATCTCGGACGAATGCCGCATTAGACATCTTTTTTTTTTCTTAAAAGGTAATAGTTCTAATTATACTCGATTCTTTCATAAATGCAGCCCCAATGATTACAAGTAACTAAACGGGGGTCTAGCACACTTTTCAGTGCAAAGGTTGATCTGCTTTCTACATATATGAACATGTGGTAAACATGAAGTAAAAGCAGACGGTACAGATAATATTAGCCTGAATAACGTATATATATATAGGGAAAATTAAAATAGCCTATTATGGATTATTGATTTTTGACACACACACGAGCAGATCATTTGTCACTATCATAAACCTTTCAATATTTACCTATAAGTATATATATTAAGTCACTAATTGATTTATAATTGATAGTGAGTAATAGTTAGAGGTAAGACACAAATTCAATATTCTAATTCAATCCTAGACGATTATTCTACAAATATACCGACAGATGACTTCTAACGGCAAAGTTCACTGTCGGCTGTGATTGGTGGGCGAGCCGCGTGTATTAGTAGGTGGCCAAGTAGTGTAAAACAGAAATATCTCCATTGAAGATAGTGTGAAATTAACATTGAATAAAATGTACTGAATATTTTACAAATCTAAGGCGATATGTAGTAACACAGATACCAATTTCGTTCTCCTAATTCTCTTGTATATCATTATTATTAAGATTTATTTAACCATTATTCCAATAATATATCATCCTATTTTAATTATGTTATCACAAATACAATTAAAAAAATAATTAATAATTAAATATTTGCGAGAATAGGTAAGAATCTGACCCAATACCACTAGATTTCTGATAGTCAAAATTGTACCTTAATATTTAAATGAAAACATAACACCAGTATAATGTGATGTGAAGGAATAATTGGTTTGTATCTTGGATTATTTATCTATTTTCTATCTGACCAAGAATACATATCACTTATAACTATTTAATCTACAATTATCTATTAGAACGAACTAATTTGAAAATTAAATTCTTTCAAATTTTAAGAAATTGCAGCAATATTCATAATCGTGATGACTATACTATATATTTTTGATAGGCATTAGAAGATATATCGCATGAAATATTAATAAAGATTTGAATATAAAACTTACTTGTAGTTTGCTGTCACAATTCGTGGCCTATGTAGGTAACGCTTTATATACTTATTGAATGGAATATATGTTTAGAGGGAATTTCAAAATCATGAAAGGATATTTATTACGTCAAAATAAGGCAAAACACCTTCTCAATTCAATATTTAAGCCATAGATTTGGTATTGCATCTTTGTAGCTAAATATCTCTTAGGAAAATTATCAGAAGACATTTTGAATAATTTGTGATTATAATGAAATAAGATATACCCTGTACTGTCAGTTTCTAGATTGGTTTTTGGGCAAAACCTGTTGTTGTGACTCTCTGTAATATTACAAACACTGAGTTTATTCGTCCATTTTGATAAGCGAGGTGTCTTCTATATTGCCACGTGGAAAATTAGGGAAGACAAAAACTTCAGGATGAGACAGCAATTTATTTTAGGCAAGCACAAACTATGAAGGATAAACAAAAGATAAGCAATGAGGGAAGTTTACAGAGTAGTAAAATATAAACATAAAAAATGATACTCTGTTAATACTAGCGTAAAATAATAAATGCTTGTAAAATTATAAATACTTCGCTACAATATTCAGAATGTTATTAGTAAATTTTAAGAATGTTTACCTTCGAATTCCAATCAAAAGTACAGTAATTAATAGGTATTAAAGATGAATGCAAGAAACCAGAAGATTTTGTATAAGTATATTTTTGATATAGACACACACATGATCTATTTTACCTTTTCTCTGAAAAGTTTAACTGTAATACGAAAAATATAATTTGTGAAATCTCTATTTCACTCTTTTGTTCAAAAATAAAAATAACAAAATATTCCAGCGATGTCCACGTGGGACGAGGTCGGTCACCCTGCCAAGTTGAGAAATCCATGTCAGTCGCAGACGATCAATGCTGTTGTTTACCTTCTCGCCTGCTCGGATATAAATAATTTCACGTCCTTTTTACACCTCATATAATATGAAATATGTTATCCTCCTATATGTTTTCGAGAGTTTCCTGGGGTATTTTAAACATTTGATACTACTGGTATCTTCTCGTAGAAAATATTTTCAAAATAACAAGGCTATCGAAAATGAAATATAAATCAAAAATGTATCTTCTTCTACTTTCCATTGATACTCTTACTAGATGAATGAGATTTCTCTTGTATTTTGGAATTATCTTGAGGATTATGCTATGGATTTATTTGCTGGTTCTTTTTAGGACTAAATGGTATTGGTAATGCAGGTGTGGTAATAATTAAATAGAATTAGTTATCAAAAATATATTTAATTAAGCTTAAGGGATATAATTAAACATAATTTGGTAAAAGTACTGCCTGGCTTAAGGCGAGTAGAACGAAGAAAACAAAAGATTATTCACATAATGTACAAAGGTTTGAGCCGGCCATTGGGATAAAACAACAACGAGTTTTTTATAGGGAAATAGTCACCTCAGGCGGTCGATTTAGCAGAGTATTTGAATATATGATATATAATTTTAAATAAAAGAATATTTTAATATAAAATAATTTTAAATATAATATTTTAATATAACATATATATTAGTCAATTAAATTTTGAAATTATTCATTAAACAAATTGTTAAATTTATTATTTCGTAATTATTTAGAGAGTTATGAAATTACGCCATGTAAATCATTTTTATCCTTGATACTTGAATGTTATTTCCTTCTTTCCTATAAGTCTGAAAGGAGCTGTGAATGGTCATTATATATACCAAAGTTTGATATTGTGCTTATGAGAATATTATTTTTAATATCTTCCATATCCCCCCATACACGTGAATAGGTAGCACATTTTATTTTTATGAACAGACAACACCTAGATATAAGTGATTTGGTTCAATTTGGAATATAGATTATAAAAACAATGTAATAATCAATCCAAATAATAGTACCTGAGGTTTCAGCATTGTTACCATCTTCAGACAAAAGTGCTGAATGATAAAAAATATCACAGCATGTTTAAAATAGTTCCTGTTATCAAGTGTGAAAACCTTTATCCGCTATCATATTTAAAATACAATATAACGCGGCTGATGATTGTAAAACGAAAATTGCAATTATACCGCGAATGTTTCTTTTAAACAAAAATCGAAATCTATTTTAAAGAGAAATAACGATTATTTCTAACTTTAAGGATGAAGTATGATAGGATGAATTGTGAAGATGATATATTTTATTTTTCCGTTTGTCATTACTCTTCACAATTCATCCTATCATACTTCATCCTTAAAGTTAGAAATAATCGTTATTTCTCTTTAAAATAGATTTCGATTTTTGTTTAAAAGAAACATTCGCGGTATAATTGCAATTTTCGTTTTGCTATCATATTTACACACTTGATAACAGTAACTATTTAAAACAACGCTATTACCGAAACGTCACACGCTATTTTTTCATTTGGATTTGGTATTTTTACCTTTGTGTTTATAATATAGATATAAGATCACGTTTATTTAAACATTTAATAACGAAAGGCTACTAATCATATAATCAAAGTAATTAAATGATTGTAACTATATATAACTATCATTGTTTTCTCTATAACAAAGAGCTCTAATCATGATACCTATACGGAAAATATGTTGCTCCTCTTTTAATAAATTCTAGGGAGACAATGAAAAATGTTTCTGTTGACTCTTTGCTGAATTTTAGCTCCATTCTATTTACCTAAATAGAGTATAAATTCATCAAAGCATACAAAGAATACAAAATATTCACATATTCTTAAAAGGAGATTTAAAAGGGAGAGGTACTTCTTTAGGTATATTCACTGTAATGCAAAAATATATTAAATCCACATTTCAATTTCCTGGCCACAAAAGCAAACAATTTACAGTTTAATTAGAATTTTCTTTATTTTCTCTATATGAGATAAAAAGAAACCACATTTACACTTCAATAACAGAAAACAAAATTTACATAGAGTGTAATCATTGTGTCTAATGAAAGAATTGCTCACTCGGGAATTTGAATTGAGCAATTTTCAACCAATATTTTAGAATTCCTTCTGTCTAGCATGTAATAGAGGGCTTTTATTTATATTTTCTTACAAAAAGGGTGTTAAAAATTGATCATGTGAAAAACTTAATGTCTTGTTTTAAATATTCATCGCCTAAGCGATTATTTTCTTTTTAAATGTTTAATCTCTTAATTAGTTAAAGTTTTTGGGGTGTAAAACCAACAATAATAATTGGGTAAAAAGCCTGGTGAGATTGTAATTAGAACAGGAAATGAAAGATTATTTTATTACTTAATATGGTCTCAAGAAGTAGCTATATTTATTAACTTTAAATCTCTTTAGGAGAGGATTTTGTGGGCAATTGTCATAAACTGCTGTGTTTCGACAGCTACGATTCGGAATTTAATCCCGATTTGGGCACCTTTTTCTTAATAAACAAATATTATTTCAATAGTGGCCTCTGATATCAACCAAAGATTGCACTGAACAAAGAGATCTCTGGCACACTTGCCAGTACAAAATTCTAACTGATTCTCACATGTGTAGATATGTGGTAAAGTACGGTAGAAGAAGTCGCCAACTATTACTCTATTGAATCCCAGATTGGGATGCATGGATTGAGTGCATTCAACCAAAACGGGTACTAGTACTCTTGTCAGTTCAAAATTCTAAAATATTTTTATATGTGTAGATATGTGTTGAAAATACGGTAGAAGCAGTCGCCAACAAAAATCCTATTAAAACTCGGATTGCTAACTTTTTCTGAATAAATTGCTCCAATGTACTCTGATTCACACCAATGAGTGCATTCAACCAAAGCGGGTACTAGCACACTTGTCAGTACAAATATCTAGTGCTTTTCGCGTGTGTAGATATGTGGTGCAAATACGGTAAAGGCAGTTGCCAACTATCACCCTATTGAATCCCGGATTAGACACTTTTTCTTAATAAATAAACTGTTCCAATAGTGGGGCCTCTGATTTCCTGCAATGAGTGCACTTAACCAAAGCAAGGTACCGGCACAATTGTTAGTTCAAAATTCTAACTGATTTTCACGTGTGTAGATATGTGGTGCAAATACGGTAAAACCATCGCCAACTATCACCCTATTGGATTCCGGATTAGACACCTTTTCTCAATATATAAATTGCTACAATAGTGAAGCCTCTGAATTCCACCAATGAGTGCATTTTACCAAAGCAAGGTACCGGCACAATTGTTAGTGCAAAATTCTAACTGATTCTCACCTGTGTAGATATGTGGTGCAAATACGGTAAATTCACTCGCCAACTATTACCCTATTAAAACTCGGATTGGTAACTTTTCTGAATAAATTTCTCCAATGTCCTTTGATTCCCTATCAATGAGTGCATTCAACCAAAACGGGCACTAACACACTTGACAGTACAAAATTCTAAAAACTTTTCACGTATGTAGATACGTGGTGAAAAAGCGGTAAAAGCAGTCACCAACAATTATCTATTAGGCACTTTTTCTCAATAAATAAATTGTTCCAATATTCTGGCTTTTGATTCCCTGCAATGAGAGCATTCAACCAAAGCAAGGTTCAGGCACATTTCTTAGTACAAAATTCTCACGTGTGTAGATATGTGGTGCAAATACGGCAAGAGCAGTCGCCAACTATTAGCATATTGAATCTCAGATTGTTAACTTTTTCTGAATAAATTCCTCCAATGTCCTCTGATTACCACTAATAAGAGCATTCAATCAAAGCGGGCTTTGGTACATTGCTTCTCACATGTGTAGATATGTGGTAAAACTACGGTAAATTCAGCTGCTAACTATTACCCTTCATGATTATCATGTCCTATAAAACGTATATACTAAGGATAATATGAAAATAAATCTCTTTATATGAGTCTTCCTAATATTTATAAAGTATTTTTTAAGTTTCTAATTCGAAACATTTGTGTGATTTGTGTGTATGATTTACCATTGATGGAATTCAATAAAATATCGTTTGAAAATCTATAGGAAATACAACTCAATGCAATATTAGTCTGTAGGAATGAACTGGCAAAACTCTGGAAAAGTTTTCACAGCTCTGATGAGCCATTACCTCTCAATATTTGTTTTCATCGCACGGTAAGGAATTAGAAAGTAATTTTATTTATAAAAGATAAATTCGTGCTGAAATACTTAAAAATAAATAAGTAATCTGTATTTGGTTTTGTCATTTATTTATATCAGCGAGCTTTCGAATCGAAAATATATTTTCATCAAATGGTTACTACAAGGGTAAATATATATTTCTGATGGCTTTCTGAGTTTTTTTTTTTTTTTAGAATTGATTTTTCGAAAATTCGGAGTAACTTGAAGAGTCAGAATTTATATATATTTGAACTCTATTCCTATAAATAATATATTTCAGTGAATATATATTAAATTACACAGCTCTTTAGGGTCGCAGAAAACATTTTTTTCAACTAATATTTGAATAATAATCGTTATTATTTTAAAATATATGTCAATATATGCGAATTCACTACATGTATTTCTATTATATATTCTCTAGTTTCTTGTATTCAGGTAATAGCCTGTTTGAGGAGGTTATTTTTACGAAATCTTTCAGCCGCTCAAATAACACGTCGCGTCTACCTTTGTTCCCTTCCAACAATGATTTCCAAGGATTCCTTCTGTTGTAACATATCATGTACACTATAAGAGCTAAAGGCCAAAAATTCAGGGAACATCAAATTACATAACTTGAACGTCTCATGCATGTATTTCAGTAGGTATTATATTATACGGACTGAGGGCCAAAGGTTAGAATTTCAGTGGCCATCAAATTATATTGCTTGTAGTTTGCAGGGCGATATCTCAGTAGAAACATGACATTATACAGAAAACAGACGCTATATATATAGTATATTTAAAACTGTATAATAGCGAAACCTTTGGTTTATTTCACATATCTTTCAATTGGTTAGAGCCGATGCTTCATAGTATCATGCCCTTCTATCAAAATGTGCACTGCTCCTTGCTACCATCCCCATATTTTGTATATATGCTATATCTTTATTAATATAACCTGTACACCCTTATTTGTATTTAAACTCAAAATGATGACGTCAAAATAAAACCGCAAGAGTGGTCAGCTGGAGACAGCAGCGGGTCAGAGGGGAATAAAATAGCCGACGCCCAGATGGGGCCGCCCTCCAGGGCTTTTTATAGACGACCCTCCCGGGGTAAAGTGGATAGTTTTAGCTGACAGGGTGTCCATCGGCAGGCCGCTGCTGTCTCTCTCGGTCTCTCTCTGTCCATGTCTCGGTGTTAGGAATCCAGGTTTGTGTCAGGGTCTCTATCTCTGTCCCGTGGGATGCCTCCGATCACTCTAGGTGTTAACATCTAGCTCTGCCTCTGCTTCTTGTTGTCCGCGTGTGGGAAGAATATCGATATTCATCTCACGTACACGACTGCCATTTTATCCATACGTCTGCAGGATGTGCAACAATATTACATATATATATGGCTAGAATATCAGTAAAATCAAATATATTAGAAAGCTTCAAGTTTCTCTTACCGTGTTTTCTTTGGGCGACCTTGCTAGGGAAATGTAAACTCTTAAAATACACCGTTTACTCTACCCAATGCACTAATCGTTGAACTTTAGAATAAAAATATCAATATTGAATCATTAAATATTTACATAGCTCTCTATAATTTAATAATTATTCCAAAGGAAATTTCTATACAAATGGTAATTTGTTTCATTTACCAACGAAATTATCATTTAATAACAACAAAATAAGTATTTCTCTATTGAAATGAACTTTTCCTCAATTTTTCAAAGAGTACATATTTATCTATAAATTTAAATGTAAATTTTGTAATAGATTTGAATTAGTTGGAAAGGTTGGCATGCGATGAAGCGAGTGAATAGCTTAAATCTGTTTAACTGGATGATGAAATTACGTTTTGTGAGAAGATTTTTAAATTTCTACTTGTATTAACTTGTTTAATAAAGTATTGATTGATCTATTCTATATTGATCAGTGTAATAAAGTTTTCCTAGGAAAAACAAAGTTTCAACTTTAATTTAGTATTATAATATATTCGTAAATAGTTTAATAAATGTCAAAGTTTGTTTATAATTATAATAACATTATTTACTAAATATATATTAGTTTTTGGAATTTTGAATTATGTGTAACATAGAAGTTTTAAAAAGAAAAAATGTTAAATATAAAAATGAAGGACATCCCTTATTTTAATAAAGGCAAACCAATTCGCCATTTTTTAATATATAAAAATATATGAACAGTGAGTAAGTATTCTTATTTAAAAATGCCTATTTTCGCAGAATGTAATCATAGTTGGATTACTTTAACAAGTTTAAAATTCGTTCGGTTGTCTTTGTTTTGTTCAGGGAAGAGGGGGTTAATTTTTTTCATACCTGATTATTCAGTGTGTCTTCAATAAATGTCACTGTTTCAAATATCTTTCAGAGTTATTGTCTGAATTATGATATACATGTCATATGACACAACTTCCATAAAGTTTCGTTCATGAGTGTACAGAGTTAGGGAGCTATTTCAAAATGATGCCAATGGTAAAAAATGAATAGACAAAGGAAAAAATATCATTTATTACATATTAAAGTTTTATATAGATGAACACACATGCGCCTAAAGGAATATATCGTTCAATTAACCCGCCATCTGCGGTAATAACAGCTTCTATACGCTTTAGAAACCGACTGTAGGCAGTAATGAGATGGGTCTTGGGAATTTTTGCCATTGTATCCACTATAACAGCTCTGAGAGCTGTGTTCTGAGAATGAATATAGAAGTCCATTTCAACTACTCCCCACACGTAATAGTCCAGCGGATTGACATCTGGTGAGCTGGGGGTGGGGACAAACGTTCGGTGTGACATGGTCGTGAATGTTTCCGGCCATATTCCCATTCATGGGTTGTTCTGACTGTATGAGATGGTGCTGAGTCTTGTTGTAAATTATACGGCCACCCACGTGCTATAATAGCGATCGAAGGCTTGACAATTGTGGCTACCACCTCGGTGTAAGCAACGACATTGTTTATGGCATCTTGAGTAAATTTATGTGGAGAAATCACATCACCTTCACAAATAACAACACTAAGAGCCATCAATTGATGCTGAAATTTTGGTAGGCATGACCGCAGTTACCTCACAGCCTTCGATCATTTTTTGCCGTTCACCTTTAGCTATGGTTTGATTAATAAAGATGTAGTCGTTGAAGAGATCTGTGGCTTGTTGAAGTTAGATATAGATTGTTGATTATAGCTATGGTTTGTTGAAGTTAGATATAGGTTGTTGATTATAGCTATGGTTTGTTGAAGTTAGATATAGGTTGTTGATTATAGCTATGGTTTGTTGAAGTTAGATATAGGTTGTTGATTATAGCTATGGTTTGTTGAAGTTAGATATAGGTTTTGATTATAGCTATGGTTTGTTGAAGTTAGATATAGGTTGTTGATTATAGCTATGGTTTGTTGAAGTTAGATATAGGTTGTTGATTATAGCTATGGTTTGTTGAAGAGAGCTGTGGTAATTGAATATAGCTATGGTTTGATGAATTCTGTTAGATATTTTCTTCAAATAACTATGGTTTGATGAATTCTGTTAAGAAATTTCTTCAAATAACTATGGTTTGATGAATTTTGTTAAGAAATTTCTTAAAATAACTATGGTTTGATGAATTTTGTTAAAAAAAAAATTCAAATAACTATGGTTTGGTGAATGAAGCTATGATATGTTGAAGTTAGATATGATTTGTGATTTTATCTATGGTTTGTTGAAAACAGATATGGTTTTTGAAGAGAGCTGTGGTAATTGAATATAGATATGGTTTGATGAATTTTGTTAAGAATTTTCTTCAAATAACTATGGTTTGTTTAATAAAGCTATGATATGTTGAAGTTAGATATGATTTGTGATTATAGCTATGGTTTGTTGAAAACAGATATGGTTTTTGAAGAGAGCTGTGGTAATTGAATATAGCTATGGTTTGATGAATTTTGTTAATTATTTTATCAAATAGCTATGGTTTGTTGAATAAAGCTATGGTTTATTGATTATAACTATGGTTTGTTAAAGAAGCTGGGGTTATTGAATGTAGCTATGGTTTTAGAACGATGTTAGACATATTATACCGCAAATGTTACTTTTTTAAACGAAAATTCGAAATTTATTTAAGGAGAAATAACGATTATTTCTAACCTTAGGAATGAAATATGAAAATATGAATTGTGAAGAGTAATGATGAACGGAAAAATAAAAGTGTCCAGGGATGGGAATCGAACCCACAGTGTTCCGCTTTCCAGGTAGATGTCATGTCCACAATCCATCCTTACATACTTCATTCCTAAGGATAGAAATAATCGTATGTATCCTTAAAATAAATTACGATTATTCGTTCAAAAGAAACATTTGCGGCATAATTCTCAAACATCGTTCTACAATCATAAATCGCGATATATTGTATTATAAAAAAAACTATTTTTGTGGGAATTAATCTTTATAAATATATCACATCCTACTGTCATTGCTGAAAGGATATATCGAGAGGGCATAACTCAGCAGCGGTAAACCCTTTCATACTTAACCAAAAATTTATTTCTAGTTCGGATAAAACAGTGACTATAAACGACCACTTTTATTTTTCCGTTCATCATTACTCTTCACAATTCATCCTTTCATACTTCATCCCTAAAGTTAGAAATAATCGTTATTTCTCCTTAAAATAAATTACGATTTTTCGTTTAAAAAAAGAAACATTTGCGGTAAAATTTGTTTAACATCGTTCTACAATCATAAGCCGCATTATATATTGTATTATAGCTATGGTTTGTTCAAGTTAGAATTGGTTTGTTGTGAGAGCTGTAGTTATTGAATAGAGCTATGGTTTGATGAATTTTGTTAATTTTTCTTTTCAAATAGCTATGGTCTGTTAAATATAGCTAAAGTTTGTTGAATATAGCTATGATTTGTTGAATATAGCTATGATTTGTTGAAAACAGATATGGTTTGTTGAAATCAGATATGGTTTGTTGAAGAGAGCTGTAGTTATTGAAAAGAGCTATGGTTTGATGAATTCCGTTAATGTTTATTTCGAATAACTATGATTTGTTGAATAAAGCTATGGTTTGTTGAAGTTAGATATGGTTTGTTAAATAGAGCTAAGGTTTGTTAAATAGAGCTATGCTTAGTTGAAGTTAGCTATGGTCCGTTAAAGATATATATGATTTGTTGAAGTTATAAATATAAACAAATTCATATATTCTATTCAAAGATTACACAATAAATGTATACAAATGTATTAGTAAAACTTCAATATATATATTGTATAGTTTTTGAAAGTTTCGAATTAGCATCTATACGTTGGCGCTCAAATAAACCTTTATAATCCTAAACAAGACATTCTGTAAAAGCAACCAATGTAATTTAGCATATTGCCAAAATATTAAAAATATGCCTTTTGAGGATTAAAACATATTCTAAAACAATATATAAAGAAATACCAAATATCTACTTTCTAATATTTCCTGAAAAAAAAATATATTCCCTTTGTATAAAACAACTGTATGAATTTCTTCAAAACATTCAAATCAAAGAGAAAAAATGGCTTCTAGTTATTCTGATTTATTAGGAGAATAGAAAGGTACTTGTTTTTGTTGTTCTTGTTGCTTTTTTTATTGTGGAATAAAGTTGAATAAAGAGTAATTCACCCTCTTCCAAGAATTCAACTAACTTTACTTATTATAAATGTAATTTGAATAGGATTATATAGAGGTGTCTCATCCAAAGTTTGAGCTCTTAAATCCTATTCATTATTTTTAGCATAGCGATAAACCCCATATAGAAAAAATAAAGTCTCATATTTTTCCTATTCAGAGATTCAGCTAAAGAAATAAAAACACTCAACACGCACGCAAATAATATATATTATTGGAGTATGCTCATTAAAATCTCAAATATAAATACTTTTAAACTTTTAATAAAATACAAAAACTTAGAATGGTAGATAATTAAACGCTATTTTATTCAAATATAAAGAGAGAATCTCTGTAATTATTGATATAAAGATACAGAACATTTGGGTAGGTTTTGGTGTCCTATGAGTAGTGAGTTTTTGTGAACTTGCTAAAATTACAGATTAAACCCTTCCATAGTGTAGGTAAATGTAATCATCCAAAATAAATCTTCAACTGTAGAAACTAAATAGATAATACCATAGTTCTAACGATCTAATTAATCAAATTGGAAAAATCGCTGGGTGAGTTCACCACACTCTTCTTCCTATTAAATATATAGGATATATCTATATTATATGTTGTTCATATACAATGTTGTACATAGGAAAATTCTCAAACATATTCTACAGGTTTCTGAAGATGCGTTTCATTATCTTAATTAAAATGTAATCTCGAGGTTTCGGGCACGCATCGTCTAAAGGTTCTTCGTCAATAGCCAGATTTAATTGCTTCCTTGGCCAGCTCGTTCTCCGAATCTTTCGCCGATAGAAAACATGTGGTCCACGGTTGCTCAATGAGTGACCCAGATTACATCCCCGGCTGCCACACCAGATAACCTTCGGCAACGTGTGGAAGCTGCTTGGTCTGCTGTACCCTAAGAACACATCCAAAGTGCCCTTTTACAGGAGTACAATATGTTTCTATGTACTCCAGTAGAAGGGCAGATATGTCCGTAAGCTCGAGATTAAATTTTGATAAATATAAGGAAACTCATCTCCAGAAACCTGTAGAATTTGTTGATTAATATCCAGGAGATTTAAATCAAGTGATAGGAATGTTCTATATAGAAACAACAAGCCTAATATAACTTCAAAATGGTGTTCAATAAAATCTACCACCGGAAAATAAAGGCGCGACACCCAGTAAGGTCAAATAACAGATCATTGACAATGTCCAGGATGCTCGGAAAACATGAATATCGAGCAGGCCAGTCCTTGATTGGACACAGACAACCAAAAAGGTCCGCCCTCTCTAACGTCATCATGAGCATATAAGCTGAGTTCCTTCACAGAGGAAGGAGTACAGTATAGACAACATCCAGGTCGCCATGCTGCCAGATTAACCAGCGATCCCAGGACTCTCATAGTCCACTTCACCTTTCCGGATGCTGCCCCCTCTAAACAAAGGTAAACATATTCCTATGTGTGTGGTCTTCATTTATCTTCAGGCTAGTGCGGTCCCACTCTGGCCCCATGACTGCAGGTTGGATGAAGGGCCCGCTGCGACGATGTCGGCTCCATACATTACAACATATATATATTTATTGTTTATTTTTGCTGTCATTGACTTGTATGATGTCAATTAATATCATTATTTTTTTCTTTCTATCTATCTGTAAATTCACTTTTATAACCGCATCCCCAATAACGACCCAATAACATCACCAATAGACGACAAAGACTCATCATGGAATCCATCATATTAAAAAGGCACATTAGCATTAACAGAAGAATATACATATCGGAAATGTATAATATACTATTTCCTGAATCCAGCCCATAACCGCCAAATATAAAGATATCGCCTTTGAATAACAAACTCGATAAGTACGTAAAATTGAGGCCCGCGTTGATTCTGCATTCATGCAAACCTCGTGCATTCGATTTTATTTTAATTATTATTCTATTGGCAATATTTAATCGAGAAATATTTTCTTCTGTAGAATGGCTTTCTTGCCTGAAAGCTAGAGATTTTTAATTACATTTTTTTTAAATAAACTTTTTCCTAGATGCCTATTGTTTCCACTTTAAAATGTATTGTATTGAATGAATTTCGTTTCTATTTATCCTTTTTTTTTCTGGGATAAAATAAATAGTAATATTATTATTTTCACAATCAATCAGTTCATATATAGAAGAAGGACCTACCCGATATCTCTTCAGTTCCTTTTAATTATAAAAAAAGTTGCAACCTCAACTTTTTATGTTTGTTATTGTAGCTTATTGTCTCTCAGTTTTAGGCTGTCTTCATTACACGTTCGTAGAACTTGAAATCCTTGGGTATGTCTCTCTCTGAATAATGTTTTCTCTTCTTCTTCTCAAACAATTATTGTTTTAACATTGGTTCTCCCCAACCTAATGTAGACTGTAACTCTACGACAAATATTTGGTCTTAGAGATATCCTGAGACATTAAAAAATAGGTATTTAAGGCCAATATTGCGTGAATACGCTTTTTTTGTGAAAAAAATAAGAAATAAAATATGAAAATTGCCAGGTTTCGATATTAAAATCAAAATTGACTCATCTTGACCGCTCACAAGAATATTTTTATATAGTAGAGCGTCATATTGATGAAAGAATAAACTGAACGTTGATTTAGCTTTTTCATAACGAGGGCCAACAGCTTGAAACGCTTGCAAAAATTGGTATTGCCAAATATCAATAAACAAATTGAATCAACGTTTATTTGAATTCGATTCCACTAGATGGCTCTTTGATATCTAAAATTCCCATGTGAACGGTCGAAATAGACAATATTTGTATATATATATATATATATATATATATATATATATATATAAGATAAAAGTTGATAATTATTTTTGTGTTTAAGTTAGATGAGATTAAAAAGTTGTTTATATGTATTATTTTTATATCTTATTTAGGAGAGAAAAATGTAATAAAAGTAATTATATGTTAGAATAATATGTTTTTATTTTAGATAGAAAAAAAAATTGAAAAATAAAAAGAAAATTTAACAAGAAAAGAAGATTTAACAACGTAACGTCTTTTAGCATCGGCTTTTACCCGTCATTTAGACATACTCTTAAAATAAATAGGAATAAAGAAGAGATTTATAATGATTATATATTTATTTTTTAGTAAAAGAGAGGAAAGAGATAAAGAAAGAACCATACACTTTTATTTCAAACAGGTAGAGAATTGAAAGGGTGTTAGTATTTTTTTTGTTAATTAATAGTTTTTGTAATTTTTTTATATAATTTTTTTTTTTGCTATATAATTTTAGATTTTTTTTTTCCAAAGAGTAAGAATAATATGATATGTTTTTGCCTAGTTAAGGATAGATAAACATATTTTAAATCTTTGCCTATTAGAAATTATTTTTTGGAACCCTAATGGTAGACCAGGACATTACACAAAAGGAGATTGGAAAATCTATTGGAGAGAGAAATCTGTGGTACCAGCGCTCTTCAGATGAAAATACCACATCCCATTTCACCCTTACTTCATTATGGATTGATTTCTCTTCGACCATTAAACTGTATAATTAAATTAATATTAGATAACATAGAAGGAGGTTGTTTACTTACTTATTCAAAGTGGCGTCTGCCGCTCCCTAGAGACAGCGCACATGTGTGGATGGAACATCTGTCTGCCAGGGACCCGCCGACATTGTTCTAAAAGTAACCTTCCCTCTTCTTGGAAATCTTATTTTTAAAATTGTTTGAAGTTAGAAAAGCTGTCAGAAAAGGCAGACAGATGTTCCCTGGCAGACAGATGTTCCATCCACACATGTGCGCTGTCTCTAGGGAGCGGCAGACGCCACTTTGAATAAGTAAGTAAACAACCTCCTTCTATGTTATCTAATATTAATTTAATTATACAGTTTAATGGTCGAAGAGAAATCAATCCATAATGAAGTAAGGGTGAAATGGGATGTGGTATTTTCATCTGAAGAGCCCTACTACCACAGATTTCTCTCTCCAATAGATTTTCCAATCTCCTTTTGTGTAATGTCCTGGTCTACCATTAGGGTTCCAAAAAATAATTTCTAATAGGCAAAGATTTAAAATATGTTTATCTATCCTTAACTAGGCAAAAACATTATATCATATTATTCTTACTCTTAGGAAAAAAAAAATCTAAAATTATATAGGAAAAAAAAAATTATATAAAAAAATTACAAAAACTATTAATTAACAAAAAAAATACTAACACCCTTTCAATTCTCTACCTGTTTGAAATAAAAGTGTATGGTTCTTTCTTTATCTCTTTCCTCTCTTTTACTAAAATATAAATATATAATCATTATAAATCTCTTCTTTATTCCTATTTATTTTAAGAGTATGTCTAAATGACGGGTAAAAGCCGATGCTAAAAGACGTTACGTTGTTAAATCTTCTTTTCTTGTTAAATTTTCTTTTTATTTTTCAAATTTTTTTTTTCTATCTAAAATAAAAACATATTATTCTAACATATAATTACTTTTATTACATTTTTCTCTCCTAAATAAGATATAAAAATAATACATATAAACAACATTTTAATCTCATCTAACTTAAACACAGAAATAATTATCAACTTTTATCTTATATAATTAATTTAGATTTAGCTTGCTAATCTAATAGAATTTTTCCTTTTTATATATAAATATTACTATTATTAAAAGTTTTAAATATAGTTATATCAATATATAAATCCATCTTAACTCACTCTATAATATCAACTTAATTTAAATTATATTTAAGATTTAAAATTTTATTTGATAAACTTTATTATTTACATTATATATATATATATATATATATATATATATACAAAACAGTTCAATACAATATTGGAGGGGTATGTTAGACAGCACTGTCGAAATGGATGGGAGGGTTCAACAGTTAAGGATTAAAGACCATTGCCCTTTTATATATCGTTCATAGAAATTGGATTTTCAATAAATATCGATTTATCAATATAAAATCAATTTATAAATACATTGAAGGAAATGATATAGAGAAAAAAGAGAGATAAAGAGAAGTGTGATTTAAATATTTATATATATACCTATATATATGTTTATTGTTTTATAATAAAACACAGACAGAATTCCAAGAGAAGGAAGCGGGGGACCAACAAACAGGAAGATCACAATTGTTTGGTGACATTCCCTCCCTCGGTGCGACAATTGAAACTAGCTGTCACCAACGCGACACCTCGACATGGAATTTATTGTTTACCATCTCTAATGTGACATATCTTGTATTTATCACAAGGATATCACATTTTATATCAATAAAATATTTCATTTTCTTATTCCTAACTTAAATTGAACCTGAAATTTTCTATTTGGACTATATAAACAGCATTTTTGAACGTAAACTTAATTTTTCTAGTATAGTGTCAGGTATACTAACCATTTCTTTGCATGTATATATATATATTATAAGTAAAATATTTTCTTTAGAATTTAGAGGATTTTAAATACATTTATTGATCATTTGCTTGATACCGGAATCCATGAGCATGTGACACTGCAATCGTGGCAATAATAATAAAAATAGTTCAGATCATTATTGCTTCAATTTAACTTATAAAACATAAAATAAATAATCTGAGAAAATATTGCCTGATTTAAGGCGTAAGAATAAAAAAATGAAAACTTATTTACATAATGTACAAAAGGTTTGAGCCGGCCATCGGGAAACAACAACAATCGGTTTTATATAGGGAAAGTCCCGACATCTGGTGGTAGATAAAAAAATAATATTCGAAACTATGAATTATAATTTTAAATATATTTATTATATTCTGACTAGTAAACACTTTTCATATTTTACAGAGACACACAAACATATATAAATAATATATATTTATAAAACAAAATATTCTAATAAATCTAAAATAATAAAAATATCATAAGAAACTCTATAAACATTTTTTCAAACATTTACACACATAGTAAATATATTTCTAACAATATTGGAGGGGTATGGTAGACAGCACTGTCGAAAAGGATGGGAGGGTTCAACAGTTAAGGATTAAAGACCCTCTCCCTTTTATATACCGTTCAAGAAAAAAAATGCATTCTCAATCAATATAAAAATCAATTTATAAATACATAAAAGTAAATGATATAGAGGGAAAAAAAGAGAAATAGAGAAGTGTGAAAACATATATAAATATATATACATATGTAAAAGAATAGTACAAATGTGACATCGTACTGGGATAACGTGCATAAATTAAGAAAAAGGCATCTCTTTAGCGTGCAACTGAAAGTTGCTGATGGCTTGCGCCATCTATCGGAATAAATATTAACTATTCTCGTTGATTTTTTTAATTATTCCAGAATTGGCCAAATACCCATTCTTAATTAATCAAGAAAAGCTAACCACGGACGCGTGTCGCGGTCTCACGCAATTCTGGCCTTAACTACCCGTTTCACGATTTTTCAGGATGTCTGAATGACCTGTTTTTTGGTCGTTGAGGTACAGCTTGCACCACGCTGATGAGGGCCAACAGCCCGAAACGAGTCCGTGGTTAGCTTTTCTTGATTAATCAAGAATGGGTATTTGGCCAATTCTGGAATAATTAAAAATCAACGAGAATAGTTGATATTTATTCCCATAGATGGCGCAAGCCATCAGCAACTTCCAGTTGCACTAAAAGGAGATGCAATTTTCTTAATATATATACATATGTAATAGAAAAATTATTTTATTTCAAAATTATAATTTTATATATTAAACTACTCTGTTATATCGACCGCCAGTGGTCGCGCTTTCCCTATAAAAACTTATTGTTGTTGTTTCCCGTATGGCCGGCTCAAACCTTATGTAGTTATGTAAATAAGTTTTCATTTTTTTTTATTGTTACGCCTTTAATCAGGCAATATTTTCTCAGAGCAAAAATGATCTGAACTATTTTATATACTGTATATCTTATAAGCTCAATTAAAGCTATTTCTAATCTTCATTATTTTTATTAATTTAAGTTTCAAGATTTTAACCACGACTGCATTGATATAGTATAATCCTCAAGATAATCAAAAACCAGCAGAAAATCACTTTTTTAATAATATATATACTATAGATAGAAAATTTGCCGGGAGGAAATTAATCCATGGAAGCAATGGTCGCCTCTCCCGTCAAAATAAACGTCAGAATCTGACGCCATCTATTGACCGTCGCCGCAACTAGCGGCTTCGGGTCGGTGACAAAGCCACAACAGAAACTTTGGCAAACTGATAAGCGTCCACTTAGAGACCAGGGTTTCGGGCTAATGGCCCTCGTCAATCTAGGGTGGACTTTATTCCATGAGATCCACACGGGATCTAATGGAATCCTAACAATCTACCAAAGAGGTGTTTTGCTGGCAAAGTGGCTGGGCCAAATCTATTGGCAAAACATAGATGGAAAATTTGCCGGGAGGAAATTAATCCATGGAAGCAATGGTCGCCTCTCCCGTCAAAATAAACGTCAGAATCTGACGCCATCTACTGATTGTCACCGACCCGATGCCGCTAGTTGCGGCGACGGTCAATAGATGGCGTCAGATTTTGACGTTTATTTTGACGGGAGAGGCGACCATTGCTTCCATATATATACTATATACATAATTTTTATTTATATATATATATATATGAAAAAACAATAGAAAAAAAAGATAAGTGGGTCAGGTGTTGGTATTAAAAATAAAAAAGACATCATATATATATATATATATATATATATATATATATATATATATAAACCCAAATCAAAATAACAAAAACCATCATATATAGCACATATTATACAATCAATTATACTTAACACGTAAGATTAATTAAAATGTCTAATCTATTTGAGAAATCTATTGATTTTATTACATGAAACTTTGCTAGAGATATCAATCCTCTTTGATCAGTACAGATGTTATTATGTCTGTAGTCTTGAAATGCTAGGGGCACTTGAGTAAAAGATGAGTGGAATCTTGAACGTTACATCCACAACTTGGATCGTCTACTGCGTGAATTATTTCCAGAAAACACTTGAAATCACCAAGGTTGGTTACAAATTGTGTGTTAAAGAAATTTAGGCGAAAATAATTTGGTTGAAAATACTTGCAAATGTCTGGTTTGTATTATTCAGTTTGTGTCATTCTCACGTCTATATAAGAATTTATTATAGAAGGAATATCTATATTGTATTTTTGATAATCCTCGAAAGATAAAAGTCAAGTCATATTAATACATACACATAAATCAAATTTCTACTGTTCTTACTGAGAAATGAAAAAAATATGTGTGAAAAAAGATATGTTCATAGATTCTGATAATGTTACAAATAAGAAGAATTGGAAACTCCGGTCTCAAGCCCGAATAAAAAGGAGGAGGGGGAGCAGCAACAAGTTCACTAAAAAACTTGGGCTCAGTTGGCCCGGCTGATAGTACCCAGTGAGGGCTCCTAATCCAGGGATACAGGTTGAGCAGCGTTTGTACTCCATGTTAGGAGTGGCTACTGTGGCGTCTGTTCCTCATGTCAGAGGCGGCCATTTATTTTGGAGCTAAGTCGACCCGCCACTGAGTAGTACTCCCAGTCTTAATGACAAAGACAGACGCATTCTATCTCACCCAGTTCTCAAGCTTTACAAGCTTGATACCCTAATGTGATTGAGTGGAGATAAGAAAAATTGGGTGAAGACTGGTTGGAAAACTATGGGATAAAAAGAGAAAGCTCACTATAAATTGTTATGTCACCAATGTTAACTAGTACCTGGTCAAGAATAGATAAATTGAATAGAGAACAATATATTGATAAATGTAGATCATGATAATAAAAAGGTAGTAGGGAATGTAAAATTGGAAAGAAACTATCGAAATTATTGTTCAGTTTTCTACATTTCATTTACTATAGTACCCAGCATTTCAGGAATGTGTCTCTTTTTCTCTCATTCTTTTAATGTACGTCTCTTACAGTAAATAGCAATATTAATCATTTACACAAAATAAGTCAAAGTGAACAAAAAGCGAATAGATTCATAAAATCCATATGAATTGAGAGTATATCAAAATATTTGAACTAATAATCTAAATATGTATTTATTATAACATGATATTTACCGGATAAATATATTGCTTATTTATTACAATGATAGTTGACATGATATAAGAAATATATAAAATTCTTCCCTGATTTATAATACTCATGTTGAAGGACTGACAAGTCCGAAATCTTGAAATAAAAAGTTGAAAAAGAAACTTAGCCCTGGAAGCTTTATTTATTTTATAAAATATATAAAGCGCTAAGTATCTAAAAAAACAAAATTGAGTTGAATAGCTCAATATCGAAATCATTAGTCATTTCTCAAGTTATAGAATATTGCCAAAACATTTATTCAACCGTCAACAGAACTAGCTAGCCATACGCTTTAAACAATCAAAAGACTATTTATACAAGAGAAATAACCAACGTATTACTTCTTTGAAGCGTATTTACCAATATATATAAATAGCAGGAAATAACTAGATAAACTAATTAATATAGATTCCTTAAATTGAATTAGTTACATTCCTCAACAAAACTTATGGAAGTGCAAAGCCTTTGATGTCACCGGTAATCTGTATTCTTTAAAATTAGTATTATTAAGGATACAGAGGCAATTTTGTTCACACTTTGGTATATCGTGGGTTTTCAATAAAGGTCTCTGTGTATCAAATATCTTTCAGTTATTGTCTGAATCCCTATATACATTCTGAAAGAGGAACATCATCCTTTGTTTAGTTAATGAGTTTATTTTGGTTGAGTAAACAAAAGTATTGAAAAAACAATTCTTATTAGTACCAAATAAAAATATTTTAATTTTACGTATAGGTTTTGCACTTTCAAAACAAAACACTTTATACTTTAATAAAATTTTACACTTTAATATCAACATTTACACTTAACAATTCATACTTGAAAGTCAACATTTTAAAAAATATTTCATTAACATTTTTCATTTTGAAAAAAAAAAAACTTTTTACATTTTGATTTTTTTAATTTAAAAATATTGTTTTTTACTTTAATGATTTACCAAATAGACTATGGATAATATTTGGTTTACAACAAAATTTTGCAATTCAATTTGTATTTGTGTGTTTTGGTATATTTTAAACCAATTTCATAAAGCAAAACAAATAGCGCATTTGATATTTCTTTGAAATAAATTTAATTACTGTTTAATATGGCTTTGATCTTTCCAAATGCTCCGGCAGAAAAATACTAACAAAACTTAACAACTTAGTCATTTTTATATCTGAATTTTCAATATATTTATTTAGATCGAATAAAGACATTAAAACGCAAATGTTTCTTTTCACAAATAAATAAACCATCCAAACGGTTTCGCCAATTTAATGTACCAGACCGCTTCTTTAGAGCTCTAATACTGTATTGGATCTTTCTGGGAGGGTTAACCAATGATGAGCCAAACCCTCCCAATATTTTATCATATCATTGGGGACAGTAGAAGTTTGATTTATTTGTAAAAAGAAACATTCGTGTTCTAATATCTTCATTCGTTATATATAGATGGCGCATTATTGCTTCGTATTAATTTATTCCTAACTTGTCCTTCTTGTTTAAGGAAGAGCATTGTTTGATGAAAATATTTGAATGTAATTCTACTGTCCTAAAAGCTTATGTCCATAGTTCGCTTAAATACAATTTCTAAGATTCCACCCTTCAGTGTAGCATATAAAATCAGAATTATCCAATACAGTATTAGAGCTCTAAAGAAGCGGTCTGGTAGATTTAATTGGCGAAACCGCTGGGAGAGTTCACCACTAATGAGTCAAGCCCACCCAATATTCTATCATCGCAGTGGGGACAGTAGAAGTTTGATTTATTTGTGAAAAGGAACATCGCGCATTAATGTCTTCATTTGTTATATATAGATGGGCGTTATTGCTTTATATTTATTTAGGTTGATTGAAAGCATCATCCAAAGTTGTGGAGACGCCGGTTATGTAAATTTCTCTTTTTCTTGCTTATTCTTTCAGAAGATTTAAATATTTGTAAATATATAATTCTGTATATAAGGATGTGTTAGTTTAATAAACGTGTGTCAGTTATAAAGCAGGTATTGGTGAATTATTAGTGTCATCAGGGTTTCTGATGTTGTGGGCACTTTTAAGGAATCAAATAGGCTTCAATTCGGTTGGAGACCAGAAGAAGTCTGGCAAGAAGATACAGTCAAGCTCTGCCACAATTATTTAGATAAGACCAGACATATCCAGGATGCGGCAAGATTTAAGAGCTTAATAAGTGAGACAGTGATCGTATCCGAAACAGTTAGCATTTACTTTAAGGTTCCCTGGTATATCAATATTAATTCAGGATATATTTCATTGAGTGAATGGAATTGCTATTCAAATATTGCCAAACATATTTAAATATCAATTATATTATATTAGCTAGAATATTTGTTTTTGCCTCATTTCTTGGAATGATTCTATGAAATCTTAAACCATTATGATATACAAACACATATACGTTTGTAGGATATTTTCATTAAATATAATAAACCTTTTTAAACAAGGATTATGAAAACAGTTTGAGTTCAATCTGGGAAGCATGGTAAATGGTAAATGGTAAGTCTTATTAAACTAATTATTTGGGCATATCTCTAATGTATCATATCTCTAGATTAATTATAAAACGGATATGAAACGCATCATACCAGATACATATATATTGAAATCAGGGAATATAGATAAAAATATAAATAATTATATATTAATAATAGTTAAAATATTTTCAAAATACCTTTTAATAACACTGAGATGAAATTGTTATTATCAAAGTGTAAAAAGTTGATATTGAAAAAGTTGGTAATTAAAAGTAAAAGGTTCTTATAAAAAGGCTAAACATTATTAAGGTGTTATGATGCATTAGCGCGCCATCTGTTATGAAAAACCGAAACTATTATAGACGCGTATGATTCTTTTGAAAATTGAACAATTTCTACTGTCCTTACTGCAATGGAAAAATTAATGGTCATCAGTGGTGACCCCTTGCATAAATTTTTCCATTGCAGTAAGGGCAGTAGAAATTGTTTAATTTTCAAAATAATCATACGCGCCTATAATAGTTTCGAATTTTAATTATTAAGGTGTAAAAATTAATATATTGAAGCGTGTAATGTTGTCAATAAACATGTCAATCGTAATAATAAAAAAAGAAAATGAGGTAGTCCAAATAATTATTTTTATCTCTCTCTCAGAATAATTACCAACATAATAACATAAGAGATAATAAACAATGAGATACAAATGCTTAGCATTAGGTAAATATTAATTTATTGACTAACTTTAAAATACTTTACCACGTAATATCTTCCCTTTGTGATGGATGTGTTATCCACTTCTTGAGAATTTTGTTGCTACTAACGTGAATCTTTCGAAACGATTCAAACCGTGTTCAAGACGATGAGGTTAAGCTTTACTTGCTTTCTCTTGAGCGGCTGTATCGTTATAGGGTCCATAGAGTCATCGTCTTCTTGGCAGGAATTCTTGACTTTGACACGGCGGTGGAATCCTGGAGCTAGTAGCGGTTAATTCAGTTCACAGCACCTATGGCCTCAAAATATACTCGGTTATCTTCAATTTTGCTTCCATAATTTATCCAGCAGCTCCACCATCGTAAAGTAATTAATAAACCAAAATTGAAAGAATGAATGTTTATTTTACACATAAAACTAACTTATACTGTCGTTACCTCGATGGAAAAATATATTGTGACTGCTTGGCTCATCAGTGGTTCGTGCTTTAAAGTTTTCATCTCTTTTATATATGTGGCGCTTATTGTTATAATAAATTATCTATACAATAAGATGATATATTTTATTCAATAGGATAGTAGGGCTATCATTATATTCGCGATCGAACGTTGTGGTCCACTGTACCTATTGCATTCCACAAACGATGCGACGCCGGTCATCTTTGTCTTGAGTTTGATGTACCATCTCGGCGACCGATACAATAGGAGTTCATGGGAAAATCATTTCTTTAATGGGGTTTACAGACCTGCTGGGACAGAGCTGGGTGGTCTACTAACCCTTGGGTGGAACCTTCATGTCTTGGGTGGTCCTACCAGGATACTAAGATCCAAATGTACTATTTAATAGTAAAGTTAAACCTGTCTATAGCGCCCCCTCTTGGGACTCACCAAAATAGGGTGCTATAAACAGGTCACTTTTAATGTAAATCGTATAGTACTACGTATTTAAAATCGGGCGCTATAGAGAGGGAGGCGCCCCCCCCCCCCCCCTTGGAACTCACCAAAATAGGGTGCTATAGAGAGGGGGTGCTATGGACAAGTCACTTTTAATGTAAATCGCAATCGTACTACGTATTTAAAATCGGGCGCTATAGACAGGTTTAACTGTATTTGGTTATAAACAAGGAACTTAGTTAACATTTGCCCCCCCGATACAAAGAGGCAACTATAGATGTTTTTTTATAATAATTGTATATATGTTATGCAATATATATATATCATTCAATAAAGCAGATTATAAAATGAATAATTCAGAAATGAATAAATTAAATAATACACAATATTTAATTAGGTGTATTCTTTATTTAAGAAATGTCTACACCTCAAAATGACATTTTAATCATTGAAAATAGTGAGGTTAAAAATTATACACAATCAATTACATATATTTACAAATAAATTCTTAAGCAAATTTGAGAAAATGTTTACTTTAGATATGATAAATCTTTCAATTTATTTATTTCTAATCTCTCGCTTCAGTTTCGAAAATACTAAGGAAATTATGGAGCGTATAAAAGTAAAAAAAAAAAAAAAACTTTCGAATTATATTCCAGAATATGCATAAGTAAAAAAACGCCAACATATACAAGGAATGATACTTTTACCATACCTCTTTGTTTATTTTATTAGTGTTAACCTGTGTGAACCTTTTTTAAAATTGTGCACAACAGTTCAAACTATTAAATGAAGCGTATGATGATATATAATTTTATAACAAAGTTTTTTTAAATATATTTAATAGCCATGAATTAAGACATTTATATTGTGGAATATTTATACTAGATGATACATTCACATTAACAATAGCAATATGATAATAAAATACAAATTCGATGCCTTAAAATATGTATTTAAATTGTGCATTGAATAAATACATATATATTATTTGCAGACGATATCTGTACACATCGTTGCCTTCCAAGATCGTCTGCTATCTATAAATAGGAGAGAATTAGTGCTTTAGTCGTTTGGCAAATGTCAGCCGCAGTGTTTAGATAACTTCTTCAACAGAATTCTCCATTGCCTATTTTCCATGGCACATGGGCTTTCTATAACCCTATAAATATAGTTGTAAGCCACGTTCTAATCGATATTTATTATTAGAAAATAAATTAATATATATTTTTTACATTTTCATATTTTCAGTTATTTTGAGTACGAGATTTGACCTTACAAAATTATTCCCTATATATAAAATTTTGTCAGTGCTCAGTACACACAGAAATTCCTTTTTCTAATAGAAAATTAAGATGAAATTAAGAAATTATATACATATATTTCGAAAATTATAAAATTATGTTTCGGGAAAAACACGAAAACATATTATATATATATATATATTAAGAAAAAGGCATCTCCTTATCGTGCAACTGAAAGTTGCTGATGGCTGGCGCCATCTATCGGAATAAATATCAACTATTCTCGTTGATTTTTAATTATTCCAGAATTGGCCAAATATCCATTCTTGATTAATCAAGAAGTGTAGCAATTGGGTAGCGTCCTCACGCAATTCTGGCCTTAACTACCCGTTTCATGATTTTTCAGGATGCCTTAATGACCAATTTTTTGGTCGTTGAGGGACAGCTTGCACCACGCTGATAAGGGCCAACAGCCCGAAACGCGTCCGTGGTTAGCTTTTCTTGATTAATCAAGAATGGGTATTTGGCCAATTCTGGAATAATTAAAAATCAACGAGAATAGTTGATATTTATTCCGATAGATGGCGCCAGCCATCAGCAACTTTCAGTTGCACGATAAGGAGATGCCTTTTTCTTAATTTATGCACCTTATCCCAGTACAATGTTATATTAGTGCTATTTTTCATATATATATATATATATGAAAAATGGTTTTTAAAAATTGTATAAAAAAAGGTCAGGTGTATATTGAAAATAATTTTTTCATTTTTATTATTTTTTCAAATAGTTAGCGTCTTTACGAGGTTTCGGCCTAAAATACCCATTTTTACCAAATATACGATTGTGTTTGTGAAAGAGCTTTACTCGATGTAATACCTTGAAATTATATGTATTCACCTCTACAGACCATAGTTCACTAAACACCTCTAAGCTGCCTTCCATAGGAAATGCAGGGTATATCCCAAACCAATTCAATACAATGGTAAAGCGGTCTGGAGATTAATTTGGCGAAACCACTGAGAGGGTTTACTACTGATGAGCCAACCCTCTCATTCAATAACCCATATGACTGCAGTAAGATCTGTAGAGATAATATTTGATGATATTGTTGTGATATGTAAATAACCTTTGTTAAGTGTTATAATTGTTACCTATTGTTGGCTATGCAAAATTATTCCATTTGTCAATTGTTTTAAACTTATGTAAATTATTTCCTTTTTATCTCTATCTTGTATATAAGAAGATTGCTAGATTGAATAAACATTCAGTTCAGCTTGTAAGTCGTAGCGAGTTTGTTCAGACAACTCATACACATTACAACAGATATTATTGAAAAGAAACACATTGCCAGTAAATTTATTTCTTCAAAACTCTAACGATATATAAATTTAATTTAGAAATTTGAAATAAATATATATTAAATACTTCAAAATATTCTCAATTGGGGGCTTTGTAAAAGTCAATGCGTGTCTCAATTCAATATCATTTATTAATAAATTCTACGTGTAAAAAAAATATTAAATTGGCTGTTAGAATTGGGTCCGCAAATAAAATAAATGAATTGGATTTTAAAAACAAATATTGAAGATGAAGGAATTTGGCATCCAGGTTTTTGATTTCTGGATGTTTTAACTCGGAAAGAATTGAAAACCTCTGGACTTAATAACGACGCAATGTATATAATATAATAATTTCTGTAATTACAGTAAACTATTTTATTCTGATTTTTGGTTTTTATTTAGAAAATATTCAATTTTGAATAGATGAATAAAAGAGGTAGCGCACAATCTTAATATAAAGATGGCAACTATTTCATCGCGAAAATTTCTATTTAGAAAATAAACATTTCCCTATTGGTCTTCATGCCATGGAATCAATAAAGAGGGTCTGTCTCAAGATTGAGGAACTAACCAAATTGTTTTGCCATTCAACCTCTGAAATGGTTCCCTATTGATGAGCCAGACCCTCTCGATAAAGGGCAGTAGAAAAATGTTTATTTCATAAAAAGAGAAGTTGGTAATATATTTTGTCGTTAACTTCATATAATAAATAGTATTTGAATTAAATAGATAAAAAACAACAATTTAAGATTATATAGCCTTGTATTATAAAACCTTTAGGAATATATATATATGTTATATTAAAATATTATTTTATTTAAAATTATATTTCATCGATTCAAGTACTCTGTTAAATCGACCGCCAGAGGTCACGTTTCCCTTATAAAAACTCATTATTGTTGTTTCCCGTTGTCCGTCTCAGACCTTTTTACATTATGTAAATAAGTTTATCATTTTTTAGATTCTTACGCCTCAAGCCAGGCAGTACTTCTATCAAATTGTTTTTATTTATCCCATAAGCTCAATTAAAGCTATTTTTAATCTTTATTATTTTTATTATACTTTTAAGATTTTAACCACGACTGCATTAACATAGCATGATCCTCATTTTAACTTTAAGTTATCACCCTTTGATTTCTCACCTTAGTGATAATCAAAACAGCAGAAACTATTTTTATTTGTGACATATATATTTCTTAAATAAAAAGGCATATATTGGATCAAAATATCATTTATTTTACCAATATTTCATTTGGCTGAACGCCAACCTTTATCAAGGTGTTATAACATTTTAAAGTGTGTCAACAACAAACAAAGCGCCACATAACATCAACAGCATTAAGTTTTAAAAATATTTTGTTATATTCAATAAGGAGAAAAAAATTGATATATATATGTTATAGATTAGAAAATTTTTGTGTGTTTGATTGTTGAAAAGAGGTGCAGTCGTGGAAAAGTAAAGATAATTATTTACCTTTCAAGAAGATTTTTATTTTGAATCTCTTGAAGTAAAAATATACATAAAATTATTTATATCACAGGAATATAGAATTTATATAATGAATTCTATAATCGTGAATAAAAGATAGGTAGGGTTAAATATACATATTTACAACAACATTAATTAAAAGTGGTATGTTTTGCATCTATGGTCAAATATATATAATAGTCAATGAATGAAAAAATAAAATATATGTTTTAAAAAAAAAATAAAATATTTGTATTTTAGATTATATAATATATATATATATATATATATATTATGCACAAAATAAATTTTGTAAAATATAGGTGTGAATATTTTGAAAATTAACAAAAACGCCTATTTTATATTTAAAATTATTTCTACTATGTGTAAAAATATTTTTCGTATAAAAAATAAATGAATAAATAGAAATAACAAAATATATATAAAAGAAATGTTAAACTAAAATTTTACTGAAAACACAAAGCGCAAAAAATGTTTGAAAAGTTGGTTAAAATAAAAAAATAAAACTTAATTTAAAAAATTAACCAACTTTACAAACATTTTAAAAATATTTTTCAAATGTTATGTAGACGTGAAAACTTTCGAAAAATACAATAAAATCACTCTAAATAACTATTTTATTTAATTGGGCTGATAAAATAATTTAAGAAAAAATACTTGACTAGACTACAAACACAACGCACATACACATCGTCGAAACTATATATTTATTTAAAATACGATTTTTTGGGCAAGCCGTTACCATGTCTGATGTCTATATAGGTAAAATATATATATCAAGTTGATAAAGCCTTTTCCAAAATTTCTTATATTTTGATTGTAAAATTATGATATAGTAGTCTTCATTTGTTCACGGAAAATAAATTTTATATTCACAATTACGAACTAAGTAAAATAATTATTAGAATTTATCTGATTCAAAGGCCAATAAGAGTTTTATCTATTTGTAATTTTGGCTATACAGTTAAAAAAATTCTTCACTATGCTAAATAGGTCCTCCAGGGAAAGATGAGATGGAAAGATGCTTTTCTCTCGGGGCCTGATATTTTTACTCAATATTATTAAAGTATGGCGAAAAAGATGCCGAGACGATAGACAGGAGAGTGTTATGTCTTTCTTACTAAGATTCTGTTCAGCTCATTACCTCGTTTGTTATCAATAACCTTGTTTTATCTTTTTTGAGAAGAAAAAAAAATGATTATTCCTGGAATCCTGATATTAATACTCATATTTGTTAAGTTATGACAAAGAAGATGCCAAAACAATAGGCAGGGATTGTTATGTTGTATTATCAAGATTATGTTCAGCTGATTACCTAGTTAGATTTCAATACTTTTGTTATATCTTTTGTTATCTTACTCCGAAACTAGTTTATAAGGATAAATTGATTCACTCTTGAAACTAAAGGTTCAATATTATGTGATGTTGTGACATCAAATGAGATAGCAACAATAATCCAAAGATACACAAGCTGAAGAAGAAAATTAATTTGAAGAAACCCAAATTCCTCCTCTAAAGAATATTTTAAAATACATTGAAAAATATTGAAACATTTTATAAATGTGAAGAATTGTAAAACAGTTATATTTATTAGAAATCAAAACTATTATAGACGCGATTGATTATTTCAAAGAATTAAACAATTTTATCTACTGCCCTTACTGCAATGAAGAATTATTAAGTGGGCCTGGCTCACCAGTGGTGAACGCTCCCAATTGTTTCGCCACTTTAATCTACTGGGAGGGTTCACCAATGATCAGCCAGGCCCTCCCATTAATTTTTCATTGCAGTAAGGGCAGTAGAATTTTTTTTTCTAATAAAAGAATCATACGCGTCTATAATAGTTTTGATTTCTAATAACAGATAGCGTGCTATGGTATCATATTATAGTTATGTGAAACACTGTAATGAAACTCAAGTAAAAATGTTTGATGAAAGAAAATGTGAAGTGAACCATTTTATCCATTAAAAACCTAGTTTATATAAATACAAGGTGTCGTAAAAAGGTGATTAGTTTGTTTAATGAAATGAGAGAGATAAAACGTAATACTGTCTTGTTTAGTACACTCATGGATAAAACTTAAGGAAGTAGAAAGAATTTGATGTTGCGTCTATCGTCTTTTTTTTTTTTTTTTAGGGAACAGAAGCAATTTTGTTCACATTTTTTTGTCTCGTTTGTTTTTAATAAATAATTCACTATTTATCCAATATCTTTAAGAGAGTTATTGTCTGAATCACTATTCACATGCTTAAAGGTACAACTTCCTTAAGTTTTGAATATGAGTGTGTTTATCAAAAACCCAGAAACACAAAGAGAAAATTGATTAAAGTATTAATATTAATTTCAAATTGCTAAATTGTATAAATTTGTGAAAAATGTATATAACAAACAAAATTGTATTTTTAATACTTCAGAAGAACTATTTCAACTTTATAATCGTCTTTAACCAAACTATTTGACACTCTATTTAATCCCTATTTTAGTTAACAATTAGAGAATTTAGAAGTATCACCTAATAAACCTCAAATTATCATTAATTAAATTGGCTTCAGGACAAATCCTTCAACAACACGAGACTAATCTATATCTATTTTACATCATTCACAACTAACCTAATTAACTGAAATAAATTAGAAAAAAGAACATTTGGAACACTTCACATAGAGAGTTTACATAATTATAAATATAATTTATTAAATCACCTACACACAATGTAGATTATTTAAACTGTTATTTGATTTGTTGAGAGCATATTTCAATAAATTAATTTATTTATCTAACATAGAATAATAAATGAAACAAAAATACAATACAATACTTGTATATCCATGACGTTCAATAGAGATACGAGAACTCAATTGAATAAATATTTCCTTTAATTTATTATTGTAATATATTTTAATATTTTAGAATATTTATATTATGATAGAGAGGAATTTTTATATAAGAATTTATATGACAATAGATTTTTATCTTCGAGGAAAGAAACAAATTTGAATATAATGAAAGGGCATATTTTGATTTTGCAATTTAGTGCTTCTGATAATCTAGTATTAGTATTAGTAAATAAATCAGTTGAAATTGATTTTATTATTCCATTATATTGATCGATATTCAAAAAGAGACTTTAATATAAAGCAATAAGCGCAATCTATATATAACAAATGAAAACCTTAAAGCGTGAAAGTTTCTTGCAAACATAAATCAAACATCTACTGTCCATACTGCGATGAAAAATTTTGGAAGAGCTTAGCTCATTAGTGGTGAACTTTACTATTGCAAACAAAAAAATGGAACTATACTATATGAAAGAGAAATACCATGAATAGTAATATATTTACACGAATCTACTGTGTGGAATATATAACGCTTCAATTAAAAGAGTTATATTTCGTGTTTTTTTTTCAGATAACTGGAATTTAAAATAATGGCAACCTTACTTGAAAAGACACATTGTGTGAATCGAAGGATAAAATTATCATCATATTCATATTGTCCATCATTCTGAAGAAAATAGTAATGATGATATCAATATTATGATAATGAATAATTTCATCCTAAAAAAATACATCAAATACACCTTTTCATTGGGAGCATTACTCATTATACAGTTAATTCATATATATGAACCATCACAAGCGTATTATTTCAATTTAAAAATGTGAAGCACTTTTAAAGTAAATCTTACGCTTTTAAAATAGTTTCGAATTTTGATAACAGATGGCGCGCTCTAGTGCATCATATTATAAATCTTATACTATTAATCATATAAGGTTTGGTTCGTGAATATTAATATTATTTCTGAAAGTTTCAACACCCAAAGAGGAAATACTTTCGGTAAAAAAAATAGAGAAACACCAAAAGGTAGTTAGGACATAGATCGTCCTAAGGTTGGACCTGAGCACATATATGTCGAGGTGTAATCAGATCTCTGACACCCGTGCAGAGCGCGTTCCTTTACCTTAAAGATGGTTAGAAGCCTCGTTGATCACGCCCTAACAATATATTCTATATCGCGCTAGCCTAAAAGAACCAGAAATCATGAGCTCAGGGTTTCAGCCACGACCGGCTAAGAAATAGCCAGGAATATAATTTGAAAACCTAGGGTAGTTAAACTTGCACCTCCTTCACATATACGAGCAAAATCCTACCTGTGATATCCAAGCAGGCCGAAGTTACTTTCGGACACCACTTGGGACCATCCTGAATGCTGACAGGCTCGGTTCGTTTACCGCACGAATTGAACCAACTGAGGTTTCAGGCCAGCCGAAGGTATTCTTAGTGGGACGTAGCCGTGGTGCATAGTGGATCCCAGGATCAGGTTATTGGCTTGAACCATCAGCCATAGGCCACACGTAAATGGAGTTGAGCTTACGAGGGTTCGCTCAAAATTCCCAATAAGATAAGTTGACCGTGAGAAGACGGCGATTTTTTTTTTTTTGTTTTTTTTTCGGCAGAGATCGTGCATCTCTGCAGTGTAAACAACTCTGAGTCTGCGAAATTCTCAGATATACTCTGAAGGTCCGTTCGGTGCTATCAAGTATAATACTAGACTAGCGGCTCTTTGCCACGCGGAGACCGTGTGAAACATTTCGAATATCAGAACAACGAGCTCAAACTAAGCGTCGAACCCGATAGAAACTGATATCAACCGCATACACGACTATATATTCACGTTTTAAGATTATTCTCAAGGGAGCGTAGAAGAGAACGCCTATGTGAAGGCAGCAATGCCCCACCTAGGAGAGAACCGAATAAACCTTGGTGTATATATATTTATGTCGCGTATTACAGGGACTGATTTTCTGTGCGGTCACAGCAAAACCCTGCCTGAAGTCAAAAGAATTTAAACCTTTTTAACACGACCATTTGATAGCTTCAGGATGTCGAAGGCCAACTTCAGAAGAATTTAATTTCGTCCAGTAGCTCCGCGTTTACATCTCCTGAACAGATTGCTAACTCCTCAGGCGACTTCGCGGAGATGTTGGGGTTACCGAGGATCTACGTATCTTCTTCACACGACAGAGCTGCGATAGTCTGAAGCTAAAAACATCAAATCCAAGAAGCATATGAAATACGTGTAAATTGTAAAAGGTCATGGAGATTTCACGGATGGTGGCGTTTAGGACATTGTCATAGAATACGCGCCGATAAACAATCAGCCGGACGCTGCAGTCTTGAAAAAGTGGTCTTCTATATTTTCTAGGGGTATAGCCTATGTCTTTTGTAGAAATCAGATATAAATAAATGCGCAATGTTTGAGAAAATATCAGAATTGGATTTCCCTATGAATATCAGCAATTCCGTTGCTTTATAGGTTTGTATTCGAAAACCAATCTGGGCTGCCTGGCAGAATATCTTTTACACGACAGCTTATTATAAAGGTCGCCTCTTTCTTCCACTATTAGAGCCATTAGCGATTTGGCCGAGATGTCTATAGCAGTGGTTTTTCCGGCTAATAGTAGCTTATTTATCTTGTATTTTTCTGGTAGAAGCTTTGATGAGATATTTCCTATAAATGTACCAAATGGCAGAATTATCTCCAATACCACAGGTATATTGTAGTTATATTCAATAACATATATTTCCTTTCAATCATGTTGTGTTCATCACGAAATTATTGTCTCTTCTGGGCCTCACTGAGCTTTTTGGAAGGTAGTGTATTTGAAATCAATGCCTTTTTTGTGTCCCAGATAGAAGGTTTGGCGGCGACAAGAGCAGCAAGGTATTGATCATATAAAATTGTTGCTGCAACTAGCCGTACTTTCAAAGGGACTCACAGGAGTATCAGCATGAATCGGTAGCTTGTAATAAGCATTTGTTTGACGGAATATTGGTAGGTATTTGAAGCCAGTCTTGTCAGAAAATGGCCCAATTTGTTGGAAAAACGATAATTTGATACCAAAATTCACAGAGATGTGCAAGATAATTTTCTAGGACTAAACATCAAACCGGTAGGCGCTGTGACGAGATCGACGTCCTGTACAATTAACACGACGTTATTTAGTACGATAGATCCTTTCTTTAGAAGAAATTTCCACCGAGGCGATGATGGCGATGCTCTTTCGCACAACTAGTAGAGGGTGCTCTTACCTAGCCATGGCTCTCTATCTCCAGAAAGCACTGGGTCTAGTTGAATTAAGAGAAGTTTTACGAGAGTCGCATTGGTTTACCTGATCCCCCACCGACTTGGATACAAAAGCCCTTTGTCTCTGGCGAATACCATGGACTCACATACCGTCAAATTGAGCTCGGCCTACCTGAGGCCAACTCCTATTGGCTTGCCCTTTCGCTAGAACGGAGTCGAACAACCGTTTCTCCTTGGGAACGATTTAACAAAGATTTATTTTCCTCTCAAAGGTTAGTTGTTACTCCTAGTAGATGACCTCGTATATCACAACTTGTTGAAACGGTGCCTATATAAAGCCAGGTTTCTTGATGTTCAGTTGTCATAGAGGCCTTAGTGGTTTTGATTACAGTAGATAGCAAATTGCTCTAAGCCAAAACCATATGAGACTGGATGGGTAACAATCAATTATGAAACAACAATAATTCACTCTTATTTATTTTAAAACGATTGAAATTCTGAATATCTTGGTGTTTGGATAGATATTTGACTATCACACATCAATGTGGTAAAGCATGCATTTAACACATGAAAATATATACCAAAAAATGGTACCTCTTATTTTAAAATACATCATAATTTTTTTTTGTGTTATCAATTCAGTATAAAACCTAGCAGTTGGATAAAGAATAAACTCAACACCAGATTTGATAAATTCAGACAAAAGCCAACCTGTATACAATGGTTTCAGGATTTGACACTCATCAGTATAGGAACGACCTCTTTAATAATTACCTACGAGATTTACTGAAATGGTGTTCAAGCTGATGAAGTGGCAAAGACCGAGTTTTCAGACCTAAATACAATATAAAATACGGTTGATGGTATTCATGTATATATATATATGCCTTCAAGATGAAAAGGTAAGGTTTCTTAAACGATTTCAAAATAAGAAAAGAAGGTTTAAAATTAAACAAAGCTAAAAAAAACCTCATTTGATATTATAGTAACATAATAATATGTCAAGATATATGCATCATATATAAATTTGTTTTATAAATTTATTATCAATTACTATCTCTATATATATGTTTGTGTGTATATATAATTTAATTAACTCTTACCCTATCTTTACTTATAATTATATTCTATACCGAATATTTTACAATATGAAACATATTTTATAGTAATACACAATTTGAAAAATTAAAATAAATTTCCAATTCAAATTTAATTCAAAATTAATAAATCTAATATTTCACTTTTAGACACGCATAGATAAAATAAATAACGTTTTTATATTTAAAAAATATATATTTATAGAGAAAAGATGAAAAAAATATTTTTTCAACTTTTATTTTAAATAATTATCACGGGTTCACAAAAATTGAAATGTTTTAAAAATAAATATTTTCTCTCGCAATTCTACAATAGAACAATTATCTTAGCAATTGTAATTTGCTTCCGTAGATAGAAGTGGTAAAATTTCCATTTGTGTTATGAATAAGATAATTCAGTTTTTGTCGGGAAACTTTGGAGCGTTTTAACATAAATTGGTGCCTATTGTTGAGCTTAATTCCCTAGTAGGGGACGCCATATGTTGCTGACGCGAACTATTATTAAATCTCCTCTTTCCTCTTTCAAAATGGCCTTTTTTAAACGTAAGCTGGAATCTTTTCTTCAATTCTTTGTTTTCCTGTTGCTGGTCTAACTTAATTATCTGACACTATTCCAATTAGTTTTACAATACCTTCTGTTCCTCCTCTTATTTAAAATATAGGTTTTCTAGAATTTTCTTTATTTTAATATTGTATTTTTTTTCTGTATTTTTCTCTTTTTAATCCATGCATTGTATTTTACTATTTAATATTAATAGATGTACAGTGAAATACTAAATAGAATTTTTTTTTTGTGGAATGGTGTTAAATATTTTTAAGATGTGTCTGTTATTTAACTGTTAAAGTTAGTCAGTGATCAAGTTTTATGTTCACGCGCTATTGAAAAATTGACATTGATTTATTACAATTTAGATGTTGGATTATTTAGGGTTGATAAAATAAATAAGAATATATATACATATATAGGTGTGTGAATAAAATAAAAATAATAGATAAAAGATTAGGTGTTGTTATTGAAATTAAAAAGGAATATTCTGACTGCTCACATTTATTTATTTCGATTTGAAGCGCTTTGTCAACCTAAGGACACTTGCGCTGTCATACATGTATGCCACTACATTTATATATATATATGTTATATAAAGGTATTATTTAAAATGTTATATTCAAATATTATTTTATTCAAAAATATATTTCATAGATACAAATACTGCTAAATCGATCGCCAGAGGTCACTCTTCCCCTATAAAAACTCGTTGTTGTTGTTCCCCGTTGGTCGGCTCAAAACATTTGTACATTATGTAAATAAGCTTTTCATTTTTTTATTCTTACGACTTAAGCCAGGCATTACTTTGATCAAATTATGTTCTTATATATTACTTTAGCTCAATTAAAACAATCTCTGATCAAAACCATTTTTTGTTATACTTTCAAGATTTTAACCACGACTGCACCGCCATAACTTAATTCTCAAGATAACCAAAATCAAGATAATCACAACAATTCCAATTTTATTCATTTTTATAACATAAATATATATATTTACAATAATTTTAGACCGTGAAAAATAGTTATATAAAATTAACAAGAAGAAAAAAAATTGCTCACATGAGTAATCTAGATTGCAGAGCGCTCTCTAATGGAATAAAAATTAACTAAACGTTGATTTTGGCTTGTTCGAATGCCTACGGCCCTAAACGTTATTGGGTTTTCCTGATTTATCAAGGAAATGGGTTAGCCAAATATTATGGAAAAGCCCTAAATAAACTTTTAGTTGATTTTTGTTCAATCAGATGACACTCTGACATATAAAATGCTCATAATATATAATGTATTGAATCAACTATAACTTTCCCTCTATATAGAGCGCAATATACGAGTCGTAATTATACCTTGTCTTTAGATATTAATACGGTTCTCTCGAAAAAAGGTATTCTTGACTGTTCAATTTAGACGTCTATCCTGCATTTGGAATTCGATGAGTTGATATATTTCTACGGCAAATGATTCATGTTAATATTTAATAAATTAATAAATGAATAATAGTATAATATTTTATTGAGAATATAATGTGTATGTATATTCTTACTCATATATATATTTATACCTTCAATTAAAAAGGCATATATTGGATCAAGATATAATATATTAACCAATATATATGTTGGCTGAACGCCAACCTTTTCAAGGTATTACAACATATTTATACTATATTACATTTTGATACTCCGTAAACATCCCTCATTCCTTCCTTTTCTTGTATTTTATGAAACATCAACATTTGCCCTGAAGAAATTGATGTGTCATCCTGAAATTTGTCTTACCTAATTTTCCACGTGGCATTTTAGTATAGATGCTTGGAAAATTAGGGAAGACAAACTGAGGATCGCCGAGAAGACCTAGAGCTCCAACATCTGGATTCGAGAAGACCTAGAGGCCATGGATGCTGTGATCTACATTTTCAGAGACTGACACCAGGATTCCACCGCCGTGTCAAAGCCAAGACTTCCCTCCAAGATGACGATGTCCCTATAGAAGATACGACGACAAAGCCGCTCTTCACGCCGCAAGAAATAGGACGTAAAGGTACTACTACTTCGATGGAATCCTTGGCAGAAGCACGTCATATCCATGTCAGCAACTACAATGATTGCAAGCTGTGGGTCACAGCTCTCATACGGAAGGAGCTATGTAACTAAGTATTTATTATTTTATTAGCAGAGTATCATTGTTTATGTTTATATATTGTTACTCTGTAAACTTCTCTCATTCATAGTTTGTTCTTGCCTTGAATAAATTTATGTGTCGACCTGAAGTTTATCTTTCCTAATTTTCCACGTGGTAAGTTCCTCACATTTGAAATAACCTACAATGCCTAAACTTGCAGCCAACAAACTTGGTTCGCATGTCTGAATTTAATATAAAGATATATGACGTATCTAATAAGAGCGTATAAGCTATAAACTTGTGTAGCGATTTTAGTATACCTTCAAAAAGATAGCTTTCCTGCTATAAATGCTCTATAGCGGATTTATTTATCTATAGCAAAACCAACAAGCTTGGGAAATATTGTTTATAATGATATATTTTTGTGCATGTATAATACGGTACGAGTTGATTGATATTTTTGGTAGTCTTGAAAATATATGTGAATATTGTAATTTTTATTATATCTTTAATGTGCTTGAAATACTGGCATATGCAAACACGGGGAGATGTCTTTATAAGCTATATTTCCCTAGTTTATTAATCTTAATATAGAAGAATGAGCTTATTGAAGAATATTTAGCTTGGAAGATAGCATTTCGAATGTAAAATCTCATTGAAAGTTTATTCCTAACTACATTCGGAATAGCATGTAGTACGATAGCACCCTGATATTGCCCTGTAAAGGCTCCTGATCCAGTGATACAGAATTATCATGTCTGTACTCCATGTTAGAAGCGGCTGCACATAGCCTCTGTTCCTGTTCAGATGTAACCATTTCATATTAGAGATAAGTCTGGCTGCTACTGAGTAGTGCTCCCAGTCTTGGTGACAAAAGCAGACGCATTCCACTTTACCCAGTCTCTCAGTATAGACGTCAAATCTATTTTGATGAAGTCTACTTATCATCAGCAGACATCATCAAAATTGTCAAGCTCGACAGGTTTGATACCTTAATATTCAAAAATTAAATATTAATTTTTATATATTTCGATGAATTTGTAACAATATTATTTTTGGCAATGTGTTTCTTTTTTATTAATGTGATCAACTATTATATACACTGCGTGACATTGAAAATTGGAACACCAAGAAATAGTGGCCAGAAAATTATGCAAATTTCAGGGTAGACGCGCCTAACCGAGTTATGCAAATGATGTAAAATGCGCAGCTCTCGTGCGCACATGAAGTAAGATATAAGGGAAGGAATTTGCAGAAAGGACAGTATTTGTGTCGTTATTTCTTCAAGGAAAATCATTGTAGAAAGTTTGTTCTTGTGTCAAAAGACACGTGTAATAACAGAGAATGCCAGGTCATCGTAAACGGAGGCAGTTCAAGCAGACAGCCGCTTTTACGAGGGGCATGGTGATCGGACTGAAAAGGGCAGGTTGGTCCATACGTCAAATCGCAGCTGATACACACCTTGGTGCGTCCACGGTGCACCGACTGTGGAGAAGATGGTTGGAACAAGGAAATGTGGCAATTTATAGGAATGTCGGTGCAACCAGAGTGACGTCAGCACGTGTGGATCGGCGTATCCTTCGACAAGCAGTGGCGGCCCCACAAGCCACTTGTACCGCCATCCTGCAACATGTGCAAGACACCCTAGATCATTACATCTCGACCATAACCATTTCCCGTCGATTGGTTGCTAATGGCTTGCACTCATGCCGTCCGCTAAGAAGCTTTTTAGACCGTAAAAAATAGTTATATGATATTAACAAGAAGAGTAAAAATCACTCAAATGAACAATCTAGATTGCAGAGCGCTATCTAGTGTAACAAAAATTAACTAAACGTTGAATCAAGCTTGTTCGAGTGCCAACAGCCCTAAACGCGTAAGTTATTGGCTTTTCCTGATTTATCAAGGAAATGGGTTAGCCAAATATAATGGAAAAGGCCTAAATAAACGTTTAGTTGATTTCTGTTCAATCAGATGACACTCTGACATATAAAATGCTCATAATATATAATGTATTGAATCAAATATAACTTTCCCTCTATATAGAGCGCAATATAATTATACCTTGTCTTTAGATATTAATACGGTTCTCTCGAAAAAAGGTATTCTTGGCTGTTCAATAAGACGTCTATTCTGCATTTGGAATTCGATGAGTTGATATATTTCTACGGCAAATGATTCATGGTAATATTTAATAAATTAATAAATGAATAATAGTATAATATTTTATTGAGAATATAATGTGTATGTATATTCTTACTCATATATATATTTATACCTTCAATTAAAAAGGCATATATTGGATCAAGATATAATATATTAACCAATATATATGTTGGCTGAACGCCAACCTTTTCAAGGTATTACAACATATTTATACTATATTATATTTTGATACTCTGTAAACATCCCTCATTCCTTCTTTTTCTTGTATTTTATGAAACATCAACATTTGCCCTGAAGAAATTGCAGTGTCATATCCTGAAGTTTGTCTTATCTAATTTTCCACGTGGCATTTTAGTAAAGATGCTTGGTAAATTAGGGAAGACAAACTGAGGATCGCCGAGAAGACCTAGAGGCCATGGATGCTGTTATCTACATTTTCAGAGACTGGCTCCAGGATTCCACGGCCGTGTCAAAGCCAAGACTTCCCTCCAAGATGACGATGTCCCTATAGACGATACGACGACAAAGCCGCTCTTCACGCCGCAAGAAAAAGGACGTAAAGGTACTACTACCTTGATGGAATCCTTGGCAGAAGCACGTCAGATCCATATCAGTAACTACAATGATTACAAGCTGTGGGTCACAGCTCCCATAGGGAAGGAGATATGTAGCAAAGTACTTAATATTTTATTAACAGAGTATAATTTTTAATGTTTATAATTTGCTAGTCTCTGTAAATTTCCCCCATTGCTCATTTTATTTTTTTTTATCATTCACAGTTTGTTCTTGCCTTAAATAAATTGATGTGTCAACCTGAAGTTTGTCTTTCCTAAGTTTCCACGTGGCAATATTTTTGTCAACCTTGACAAAGGTTTGTCAAGGGCACAGTCTGTGGCTTTCGCCACATCTGTAGTTTTATTACTTCAAGATCCAGGTTTAGGCAGAAGAAACAGTCCTGACGAACCAGTGGTTTCTCGCAGGAGGTAGCACCTTTCGGATTCCTCATATTTGAATTAACCTACAATGCCTAAACTTGCAGCCACCAAACTTTGTTCGGATGTCTGAATTTAACATATAGATATAAGACGTATCTATTCAAAATAAACTTGTGAAGCAATGTTAGTATACATTAAAAAGATAGCTTTCCTGCTATAAATGCTCTATAGTGGGTTTATTCATCTATAGCAAGACCAACAAGCTTGGAAAATAATGTTTATATATATATTTTTTGTATGTGTATATGCAGTACGACTTGATTGAACATTTTTGTGGTCTTGATAAATATATGTGAATCTTGTAATTTTGTTTATAAATTTTATTGTGTTTGAAAAACTCGCACATGCAAACACGGATCCTCAACTCTAACACCTAATCAACTCTAACAACTAAAACACTAAGCTCAGAAAGCTTTCCGTATCCTGGATGTCTGGCCTTATCTAAATAGTTGTGGCAGAGCTTCTGTATCTTCTTGCCAGACTTCTTCTTGTCTCCAACCGAATTGAAGCCTATATGCTTCCTTTAAAGTGCCCACAACACCAGAAAGGCTACCCTGATGACACTAATAATTCACCAACACCCGATTATTACTGACACACTTTTATTAAACTTCCACATCTTTATATACAGAATTTTATTCAAAAATATGTAAATATTCTGGCTGAATAAGCAAAAAGATAGAAATTTACATAACCGGCGTTTCCAATGTCTTTATAAGCTATATTTCCCAAGTTTGTTTATCTTAATATAGAAGAATGAGCTTATTGAAAAATATTTAACTTGGAAGATAGCATTTCGAATGTAAAATCTCTTTGAAAGTTAATTCCTAATTTCATTTGGAATAGCATGTAGTACGATAGTACCCTGATATTGCTCTGTAAAGGCTCCTGATCCAGGGATATATTGGTTCGGATGAGCATGTCTGCACTCCATGTTAGGAGCAGCTGCATATGGCGTCTGTTCCTGTTCAGAGGTATCTATTTCATATTAGAGCTAAGTCTGGCTGCTACTGAGTAGTGCTCCCAGTCCTGGTGACAAAAGCAGACACATTCTACTTTACCCAGTCTCTCATTATGGATGTCAAATATCTTTTTATTAAGTCTACTTATCATCTGAAGACATCATCAAAATATCTCAAGCTCTACAGGTTTGATAGTCTAATATTTATTAATTCAATTGTCATTTATATATATTGTAACGTTTTATTTTTGCTTTAACTTTTAAAAAAATGTTTTATTTTAAATCTTTATCTAATTTGTTTGTTTGTTTTAAATAAAGAGGCAAATTTACCATGCTGTTGTTCTTTTGTTTATTAATTGTTCTCTTTTCTAATGACGATAAGAGTTATTGATCACACATTAAAAATCAATGAAAAGCCAATTACAAAATTAATTACAAAATTCAGAAACGTGTCATATCCCTCGGCTTGAAGGATTTATTTTCGCAAAATAAATGGTTTCAATTGTGACACATGAACTTTAACCAAGGAGGAATCATCTTTCAATAATTCACACGTAACACTAGATATTATTCTTGTTATTTGAAAAGGACCCTCATACTTTGGGGATGTTTTGACCATACTTGGATCATTACTAGCTATTTTACGAAGGACCAGATCACCAACTTTGAATGACGACTGCGGATGTTTTGCATCGTGTCGTGCTTTCCACTTTTCTCTATGCTTTGCGCTATTTTCTATTGCTTTCTTCCTTGCATTTTCTATGGTGAAATGTGGTGATTCAGAAAATTCTGGTATTGCACAATCACCAAAAAGTAGGAAATTTGGAGAAAACCCAGTGACATCATGGGGTGTGCTATTATAATCTTTCACAATTTTGGCAAGTAATGATGACCATTTTAGTCTTGGATTCTCTTGAAGGTTTGTTCTTAATTTGGTGAGTATAGTGTCATTCATCTTTTCACACAGTCCATTACTCTGCGGATGATATGGCGTCGAATAGGTGTGTTGAACTTGATGCTCATTCAAAAACTTGTTAAATTCTTTTGATGTAAAATTCTTTCCGTTGTCAGTTAAAATACATTTGATTTGGGGAACAGTTTTGTTGATTTTGTCTAAACATTGAATTACTGCTTGAGAAGTGTTGGTGACAGTAGGGAAAGCCCAAACAAATCTTGTTAGGTGGTCAATTATTACTTGAATGTATTTGTGCTTGGTTTCATTTGCTGCAGAGCTTAGCACAATAGTATCCATTGATATTAATTCCAGTGGCTTCAGATCAGAGTTTGGTGCAACATATTCTCCAATAAATGGTTTATGACTGCATTTAGTTATTTGACATATTTTACATGAGCGAACATAGTCTTTGATGCATCTGATAGCATTCGGCCACCAATAAAATGGTGTTATCAATCTTACTGTCTTGTTAATTGAGGGGTGAGAATGATTATCGTGGTATTCTTTGAGAATTTCTTCTTGGAATGATTCTGGAACAACTGTTTTTAGAACTCCATTATGTTTCACCATAATAAGATCTCGATGAATATGAGAGTTCTTTACAAAACTGAGATCCGCTTTTTGTTGGTGTAGTCGAAGAGTGGGGATTGATATATGAAATGACACTGGTGATCTTGACAATGCATCAACATGCGTTTGCTTTGATCCTGATCTGTGAACTATTTTCATTGACTTGGTTGATAATTCAATTATTCATCGGAGATATTTTGCCTTTGGTTTCTTTACGTTGAAGAGCCACTCCAAAGCCGAATGATCTGTAATGACTTCAAATGTATTGTTCTCAAGATAAACTTCAAAGTATTCAACTGATTGAACTACAGCAAATCATTCCAACTCAAATGCAGAATAGTTCTGTTGATGTGGTAGAAGTTTCCCTGAATAATAGGAAATTACATATTCTTGATTATCATTTCCAATTTGAGCTAAAATAGCACCAATTCCCAGTTTAGATGCATCTGTATAAAGCTTACATGGTAATGAAGGATCATATGTAGAAAGAACTGGATCTGTGAATAAATGAGACTTTAGTTCCTGAAATGATTTGTTAACTTCAGTAGTCCATTTGAATAACTTATTTTTTCTTGTAAGGCTTGTTAAAGGATCTGCAATTTCACTAAATTTAGGAATAAATTTCCTGTAGTAACCTGCTAAACCCAAAAACTGCCTTATTTGCTTCACTGTTTTAGGTTGAGGGAACTCATTTATTGCCTTTGTTTTTTCAGGGTCAGGTTTAATCTTGTTATGTCCTATGATATGACCTAAATATCTTATTTCTTGTTTTGCAAAGGAGCATTTCTTCAATTTGAGTTTGATATTGTTTTCTTTAAGCTTGTCAAATATTTTCTTCATGAGTTCAATATGATCTTTAAAAGTACTGCTGTAAATTAGAACATCATCTTGATAATTACAAACACCGTTCCAAAGAAGATTTCCAATAATATGCTGAATTATTCGCTGAAAGTACTTGGAGCATTTTTCAAGCCAAATGGCATAACCAAAAATTCATAATGCCCGTCATTTGTAATGAAAGCAGTTTTCTCAACAGAGTCTGGATGCATTTCAACATGCCAATAGCCCCATGCTATGTCAAGTGTTGTGAAGTATTTTGCATTATGTAAGCGATCAAACATATCTTGGATGTATGGAAGAGGCTGCTTGTCATCAATTGTAATTGCATTCAGTTTTCGGTAATCTATGCACATCCTTTGTGAACCATCTTTTTTAGAGACCAACACTACGGGGAAGGCCCAAGGTGACTGAGATTCTCTTATTAGTCCCTTTTTACTCAATTCTTCAACTTGTCTTTTTATTTCATCATATTCGGCAAGTGGTCTTCTATATGGTCTACAACTGATGGGTGGATGTTCAATTGTATGGATCTTGTGTTGAACAGCAATCCTTCCGATGTCAGTTTCATGCTGGCTGAACAATGCTTGATTTTCTTTAAGTAATTGATTAAGCTCTTTTTGCTGAACAGATGGAAGATGCGTTTCAGGAGATATATAAAAACATTAATTTCCTTTAACATACACCGCTTTGTCTTTTGTGTCAATTATTAATCCAATTTTTCCTGCTACATCAAGTCCAATAAGCAATGGATAGCTAAAGGTTTTCACCACATGAAGCTTACACCTGACAAGTTTAGAATGGATTTTCAAAAATACTTCTACTGATCCTAAAGTATATGCAAAACTATCTACTTGTTTAATTTTGATTCTATCGTTTACATTCAATTTTAACTTATGTTGTTTTAAAAGCGAACAGCTCATTAATGAAATAGTTGACCCGGTATTAATAAAAGATGAAACTGGAATATTATTAAGTAAAACTTCAACATTAACAAATCTATAAGGAAAATTGGTATTTGCTATGCAAAGTGAATCAGCTATGGTTTGTTTACCATCTGTGGTGATATTAGTTGCTTGGTGTTTAAGCTTGTCTTTATAATTAGGATCATAATCTTTGCAATCACTTATCCAATGTTTAAAATACAATCCTTTTTTCTTACAAATAGGACACCAATATGGGCAATTTTTTGAGATTGTAGGTGTAGTTATATTAAAAACCTTGGTTTTACTTCTCTGTTGTTGCCTTATTTGATTATTGTTTTGTTTAATCTCCATGGCAATCTGCATCCAATGTGATGGATCTTTAGGCTGGGCTGTTACGAGATAATTTTTCCAATCTAATGGCAATCCATCCGTTAACAATTTTAGCTTCTCGACATTATTGAGGCTTGTTTGATTTAATAATCTAATTTTATCTCTAAAATAATCTTCCACGGTTTCTTCTTTTTTAAGTCTTCTTTTTGATGCTGCAACTATAGGGCTTTCAACTTTATAACCAAAGCGCTGAATTAATTTGAGTTTAACAGTATCCCATTTTTTAATGGATGCGTTGCTCAATATTCCATCAGCAAACCATTCTAAAGCATCTTTTGATAAATAATAAATTAGATTATTGATTCTATCGACTTCATCTAGTTTACCAGTTTCCAATTCATATAGTTTAAGCCATGATTCAGGCCGAATTGAACCTTTATCACCGCTAAATTTCTCTAATTTGTTTACATTTACTGCCATTGTACTTACTTTTTCTTTCGTCGAAGCCTTTTTTGATTTATATTTTAATCTTTTCGTAGCTGCGCCAAATATTTTATGTAACGTTTTATTTTGCTTTAACTTTTAAAGAAATGTTTTATTTTAAATCTTTATCTAATTTGTTTGTTTGTTTTAAATAAAGAGGCAAATTTACCATGTTGTTGTTCTTTTGTTTATTAATTGTTCTCTTTTCTAATGATGATAAGAGTTATTGATCACACATTAAAAATCAATGAAAAACCAATTACAAAATTAATTACAAAATTCAGAAACGTGTCAATATATTTTTATTAATGTCATCAACTATTATATATATATAAGGTATTTTGAGATAATATTTGATCATATTATCAAAAATAAACACATTGCCAGAAATAATTCATATTCTAATACAGGAAATGCAATAACTGTCACAACACCCAACTCACTCCGGACCATATATACAGTTGCCCGACCTACTTGTAGCCCTCTATATGACAGACATCAATCCAGAAGAGGACATCTATATGGACAATGGACCTCGGTTGGCCGGTGTTGTGATCAGGGCGCATGGACCGATCTGATCTGCTCCATGGACAAGACATCACCACCACCTTGAGTAGAGATAAGAAAGAAGAAATAGTTCGTGGTGGTCACTGGCATTGTCCACATCCAGTCTAAGATGGTACCTGTAGATAGTCGCCTTAACCACTGCTTTGGTCTCTATTGGTTCGGAATGGAGGCTGAGGATTGTGTAATACTGAAATAAGCTCCTGAAACAAATATTATTCGATAAATGGTTCTACCTTTTATAGTGGTTGTTTCTTGTCCATGGAGAAGATAAGTTCGGTCCGTGCACCCTGATCACAATACCAGCCAACCGAGGTGCCTTGTATTTTTAGGGGTAAACAATATGTATTATTCTCTTTCCATAAAACATGTATGAAATCGTTTTAAGATCAGTTTATAGCTCAATAATTCTATATATCCTCTTCAACTTCTACTCAAAAACTTAATATCGAGTCTGATAGAGACACTCTTCTTAAAAGCAAATTTCATAAAATTAAGTTCGTAAAATATTTGAAAGAAAATATTATTTTAGTTAAAACCACTTAAAGTAAAAGTAGTTTTAAATTTAGTCAAGTTTTACTCTAAATTTAATTATTGCGTAAAAAGGAGAATAAATTTATCTTGTTGAAAATAATAGAAAATTCTTTGAGCCTTTTAATAATTAAAATATTTTATATAATGGGGATTATAGAATCCAAGAAAATATGAGGCAATTAGTTTTAATTGCGAACACACAAGATTTTAATGGAAAGAGAATTTGGATCTTGAGATTCCAAAGTAAAAAAGAAAGAAATTCTAAATGCACTAACGATGTCGAGAAAATCCCTCATTTCGTCAAGTAATTTTGTTTATTATTTAACAACAGACGTGTTTGTTTGTGAAGCTGCGACAAAATAGCTTCAACTCAACCTTATCTTAATATATATGATGATTTAGGACAACTGTGTCCTACATTTTCATATATTTGACTTTACTTCAGTCACCCATTTCGATCCCACATGCCTAATGTGTGATTATAAGCCCCAATTCAAAGGCCACTGGTAAGCCAGCGATTATGAGCCTTTTCCTAAAGACCACACATGTTAATGAATGAAGTACATGTCAGTAATTCGTAACGGCACTAGGAAGCCTACATAAGATCCGGAAAATAGTTTTCAAAAATAAAAATATATATTATATATATTTGACAAATTTAGTGAAGCTTAATACTATCTCTCGCTGCCTAAGAGGAAATGGAGAATCATTAATTAGGGGATGTAGGTTGTATTAAGATGGAAATTTGGTAAGTCACAGGCTGCTACGGTAACTTGGAAGGTCTACAGAAAACTCTTGCTGACTAAGAGGAAATAGGTTAGTATAGATGTAGATCTGATTTGGAGTAGGATCAACTGAATGACAATAATATAAAGATAAACTGTCATCTGCCAAAGGACAGAACTCCAGGTGACTACAGTGGGTGAAGGATAAGAGATCCAACATCACTAATTCTCATCTCACTGAAGAATTCATCCACATCCAGCTCTGACACAGACGACTAACTATCTGTACATTTGATATTGTTCAAACATCCCTGATTGTCCCGACCTTGTACTCAGATAAACATTCTTGGACAAATTTTGAGGAAGTTTCACTTCTTAAAATGTATATCGGTATTCAGACAATAACACTGAAATATACACAGTGACCTTTCATGAAGAAACAAGAGATTACCAAGTGTGGACAAAATTGTCTCTTTTTCTACTCCTTTTTTTCTACAAAAAAAAAAAAAACAGACAACCGGCAACATCAAAGACTTTCCACTTCCTTAAGTTTTGTTCTTGAGTGTAGTTTGGATTCGTGTCCACCCTTAGATATATCGATTGATCAAAACTTTTAAACAATAAAACCCTAAAGAAAGGAATTATTCGAAAATCTAATTTAATAAATTCAATTTTTTTTTCAATATAAGAGTTCGAATATATTTTAATTATACAATAAACATATAGACAAACACAGTGATGTTATAAGCTCCATTAATCAAAATATAGACTCTTGCATATATTTATTTAGCATCGATACAAAATTATTCTAATAGATATTTCGTGGTTATAGCAGTATCATTTGAAGTAAGGATCCAAGAAGAATCCTACCACTCGTTGAAGGTTGTGGCTATGGATAGAATATCTTGTAAGCCCAATTATATTTATAATAAAATAATTATAAATCCAATATATGCAGCTTTTCTAAATATATATATATATATATAGGTTTGAATCAATTTAAATATAAATTTGTGCTTAAGACCTCCATGTGAGTGCGGGTATAAATAGCTGTCTGTTTTATATGCCACATAATTAGTGTTGTATAATCTACTTATATCAGAGGTAAGGGTATATAGATGAGAGCTTTAATCCAGCCTCTCCTGTAATTAATATAGTGCAGTGGCGCCCTCTTACTTATCTAATAGACCAGAGGGAATACCACAACTTAATTACACCGTGTACCTTAAACAAATTTAATTTGTATCAAATTCTATATCAAAGTTTCCATCTAATAAGTTATTGGCTTCTCTAAGATATTACATAGTCGATACTCCTGATGAATACTTCAGTCGAGCTTTGACTTCTTCTCATTTACCTATAATGTTTAGCTAGTCTGATTAGTTATACTGCATTCAAACACTTTCTATATGAATTCAATGTTTGAAACTTGCTTTGAAGAGGATCAGATTAAAAAACGAACTTATGTTCTATTTTCCATCTTTGTGTGAAAAATTCAGTATAACTTATTCAGGTTGGAAAATAAATATATCTATTTGAATTCTATTTGTCAAATTTTAGGAAAGTATAAAGAATATAGGTTTTTATGGAGTAGTGTCAAAAATTTCATCTAATATTGTGGAGGTATCCTTTCTTTTTATGTATCTATCTCAGAATATCCTCCCGATAAAATTTCCATTTAAATTTTTGGTCAATAAAATTGGCCTAGCGCTACTTTAACAGCTAGAAACTTCTTTCGTAGATTCGAACAGCTTTAAATAGAAAACAGTAATTTTGAAGTAATGTTGAAAACAACAGCAAAAGTAATTTCATTTCTGCGATATAAGTGAACCGTGGTGCATTTCTGACCGTTGGGTGATGTAAAATGAAGAAAAGGTTAGTTGTTATCTTGGCATGGATGTAATGGACTTAGAATCCTACATATATACAGGTAAAACACAACCAGCCTTCTTCGGCAGTTCTTAATATTTAACAACTGGGCCATGAGTTCGCCTATGTCTTGGTCTACAAGATCGTTTTCCGCTCGAGCGTTGGCAAAATGAAAATGAACTGCGCATGCGTATACGAATGCACTTGGAACTAAAAGAACCAATCAGCGTTTATTTTATGATTATAACATAGTGTTTGTGAAACATTTTCCACAACATACATTTACTATTGAAGATAAATTATATTATAAACAAAACTTCTCCATTCATTTTATTACTTTTTAATTTTATAAATTAATTATAGTTGACTTCACCAAAATAGTATAAACAGTGAGACCAATTAGAGCCTACATGGGATACCATTTGTTTAGAATAATTAATATCAATATTTCACATAGAATTCCTTGATAGAAAATATTGATTTAAATGTCAAGAATTGAAACATGTCTATATATTACAAAAATCATATAACGCAGCAAATATTTTTATGCTCCTGATCAAAGGAAGCTTTAGGACAAAGCCGTTTTTCAGCTAACTGAAATGCAAGAAGAGCTTGTCCGAAAGCCTCCTTTAATCAGATGAATAAAAAAAAGTTGCGGCCATATATCATTTTGTATTTTGTAATTTTTAAAAATCTCAAATTCTATAATGAGTAACGTCCATATATCCCAATAATTAGGTTTCCTTATATAAATTTAAAATATCTTATCCTTTAATTCGAATATAAAATAAGACATTTTATACATTTAATTCACCAAATATTTAATTGTTTTTGTTTCTTTATAAAAGATAATTAAAAAATAAATGTATAATAAATATTCGAATAATTTGATTAAAAAGACAATTTACTCGATAGATTTGTGAACTCGGTAAATTATTCGAATCAAAATTTAATCTGCGTCAATTATTATTTTTATAAATATTTAAAATAACAAATATATTATTTATTATATTAGATAATAATAATTGAATGTTTAAAAAACTTATAATAAAACACATCAAATTAGTTTATATTTATTGTAGCAAACAAGAAAGTATTCCTACAAAGTCGAACATCTACAGGCCTACTAAAGATAAGAAAATATAGATTACCTATATATATATTCGAACTACATTTTTATTAAATCTTTCTTCTCTTTTCTTTGATAAGCCGGGAGAAAAGCGACCTGGCTCTTTCACATCTACACGCTTAACAAAGATATGAAAATAGAGACTAACTATGCATATTTTATTTAATTCATATTTCTTTCCTTTTTCTCTTCTCGTTGATAAGCCCGGAGAAAAGCGACCTGGCTGTTCCACATCTACAAGCTTAACAAAGATATGAAAATAGAGACGAACTATGCATATTTTATTTAATTTATATTTCTTCATTCTTCTCTTCTCGTTGATAAGCCCGGAGAAAAGCAACCTGACTCTCAACATCTACAAGCTTATCAAAGATATGAAAATAAAGGTAAACTAGGCATATTCGAACTACCTTTTTATTAAATAATTCTTATCTTTTTTTATCTGATAACCCCGGAGAAAATCAACCTGACTGTCCCGCAAGTACAAGCTTATCAAAGATATGAAAATAGAGATGAACTATGTATTTGAATTACATTTATATATTATCTTTCTTATCTTTTTTATTTGATAAGCCCAGTAAAAGCGACATGGTTTTTCCACATCTACAAGCTTATCAAATATATGAATAGAGAGATGAACTATGCATATTTTATTATGCATAGCCCGGAGAAAAGCCACCTAACTTTAAATCTTGCTTGTTTTTCATAATAAAAAATAACTTATTGTTATTTTTTATTGAAAATATTACTTATCTTTACTAATATTATAATTCTAAATTGATTAGCGCCCGAAATGTTTCACACACAAACAAATAATTTATATAAATACCTATGCTATGTAGTACCATCTAGGTACTTTGCATTTCTTGTCTTTTTCAATGTGTCCGAATGAGTTTAAATTATTAAAAATATCATTTGAAGCTTAGAGTTTATTGATATTTTATTATTTTATATGTTTGGGTTTATATGAGTGTATACAGACAACGCTATTATTGTATATTTAATAATAAAATATAACTTACCGTTCGTAGACGATTTGAATTTCTGAACTTCCAAACCGAAATCACCTACGTATTCCTGAATCTAAAACAACAAAGCTCACTTAAACAAAAGGACAAAATTATTGATTCAATAATAATATAAATTCAATACAATAACACTATATATGTATTTAACAAATGAAAATATTAAGACGCGAGTCTTTCTTTCACAAATGTCTACTATCCAACTGCGAATAAAATTATTTTTCATCGCAGTAAAGAGAGTAAAGGTTTTAATTAATTTGTGAAAGATACATTCACGTATTAATGTTTTCACACATACCAAGATAAATGCCTCTTTCTAGGTTTAGAATGTGTAATTTTATATGGAAAGGGAGATATGTATATGCGAATCTCGCTGATTGTTAATCATTCCAAAATTAGCCATATATATAGAATAATGAATAATCGACGATTAGTGGATATTTATTCCGATAGATGGCACAAGCCATCAGCAAATTTTTGTTATATGATCAGGAGATGATTTTTTATTAATTTATCAACCTCATCCAAGTATAAATAACTTTTATACTATTTTTCACATTGTTAGGCGTTCTTACGCTTTTCCGGCCTAAATACCTGTTTCGTGTTTTTTCAAGATACCCCAAAGACAATCTTTTTAATCCTTAAGGTACAGTTTTTACCACGCTGACGAGGACCAACAGCCCGAAATGTGTACTTAGTTATTTTTATTGATTAATCAAGAAAGATTTTTTGGCCAATTATGGAATAATTAAAAATTGACGATTAGTTGATATTTATTCCGATAGATGGCGCAAAACATCAGGAACCTTTAGTTGCACGTTCAGGACATACCTTTTTTCTTAATAAAAATAAATAACTAGATACATAGACGTATATATGTCATATACACTCTATATATAAAATAAATTAAATATTTCCTTTATATAGTTTGAGAAAATTAATGAGAAAATAGATTCATATTTTTAAATTTCAGAAAATATTTCAATCCCAAAAATACATAAAGTATGTTTTCAATATCAAGCTGTAGCTCGAAAATCTTGAGATTAAAAAATAATTAATGAGAGTCAAATTATTTTTGATCAGAGATGGAAATAAGATTCAAAAATTAAATATTTTATAAATAGAAACAGTTTTATTTTCTTTAAATAAGATATTTTAAAAAAGTAATTGCGAAATTCATAAGCAATTTTGTAGTTTTACTTCAAAAGATTTTGAATTTTTCATTATCGCATATATAAGGTTATATTTTTAAAAATATTTATGAAGAAGCAAAATATAGTCTCTTCCTTTTACGTCACTTTGAACAACAAATAATTTTTACGAATGTTCAACATCTAAATTCTATGTGTCTTTTGAACATGAGGTAACAATGGATACCCTCTCACTTAACATGGACGGCAACGAGATGGCTGACCAGTTGGCTAAAGAGGACTGTAAGGGCCAGCCTGAAAACTCCCAACTCACCTATTCAGAAATTTATTCCATCCACAAACAAAAAATAACCTCTCTCTGGAACTCCACCCTAAACCACCCCTGGTACACCCCCATTCCTAACGAATCTTCTTTCCACACCCTTACTAGCGAAGAACAAACGGCGATTTCAAGATAACGAACAGGACATCTTAGAATGCTCAAATTTAATGGAAAAATCAAAACATTCCCGAAATGCCCTAAATGCGATTCCCAGCTTTCCAGTACTGAACACCTATTGAATTGTTTCAAATCCTCCAAAAAATGATTTTTTTTTCTGGGAAAACCTCAGGAATATAATATAAAAGATGTGACAATGGAACCTAATGGAGATCGTTTTAACGACTTGAGGAATAAGCAACAACAACAACACATGAGGGGTATTCTATAATTAAATCAATAAATATTACAATTTATTTATTGTATTAAAACCGTGAACAGTTGGTATACCAGGCGACTGGGTTATGATTTCAGTTCCTTTAATTTTAAAATATTGTTTCCTATCCAATATGTGTATTTTATTATTAAAAATAAATTTGTATCAATATGAGAAATTTATACCAATTGATTCAAATCCCCTGGATATAAATCAAATAATACAACAGAGAAATTCATCTCCAGAAACATGTTGTATTGAAAACTATTTCTGACACGTATGATTATTTTCACTATAAATCAATTATCCACTGCCCTTACTGAATTATAAAATAATAGGAGGGCCTGGGGCTCATCAGTAAATAACCCTCTAAGTGGTGTCCCTAGTTTAATAGAACGGTTCACCACTGATGAGACAGACCCTTCTATTATTTTATCATTGCAGAAAGGGCAGTGTAAAATTGATTGATTTTTAAAATAATCATACGTATCAAAAAAAGTTTAAATTTCTTATAACAGATGGCGCGCTGATACATCGTATTGATATATGAATATAACATAGTGGAGAGGTGCCTCTGTAAGTACATGTCCAATAAAGAGGGTTGTCACCCATTAAATATGCATTAAAACAATGTATATTGGTTCATTACACAAGTATAAAACGTCATAGTAGCATTAAATATTGAGCCATAACACCAGCTTTAGAATATTCAGACTCATTTATAATCACATAATTACGTTTTGTACATGTGTGATAAAGCAAAATGCAGTTTAAAAGGAGCGGTGCCACTTTTGGTACATGATGTTGCTATTTAATTTTGTATGATGACCTAAAATGTTGGTAATTCGACCGATTTCAATACTCCTCTCGAAGGATGTCATGAAATAAAAGCCGCTCCTGTACTGATGAGGGCCATAGCCCGCAACTTCAGTAGAATGGTTGAATTTATATCTGAATTTTCAACAAAATACATAACAGATAGAAAGTTTTCATTGGATCTATGTGGGTTTTACAAGGCAGTGAATAAAAAGGCATCGTTACTGTTACCTTGAATTGAGTGAATGTGTATATGTGTATGTATATATATATATGTTATATTAAATTATTATTTGAAATGTTATATAAAAGTATTATTTTATTTAAAATTATTATTTCATAGATATAAATACTCTGTTTAAATCGACCGCCAGAGGTCGCGTTTTCTCTATAAATACTCATTGTTGTTCTTCCCCGATGGGCCGACCCAAAACTTTGTAATTATGTAAATAATATTTTGTTTTATTTATTCTTGCGCCTTAAGCCAGGCATTACTTTTATCAAATTATGTTATTTATATATATTACTCAGCTCAAATAAAGAAATCTATGATCTTCAATATTATTTTTATTTCAAGATTTTAGCCACGACTGCACCACCATAGCATAATTATCAATATGATCCAAAACAACAGAAATCTTATCTTTATTTTTTAAAATATAATATATATATATATATATTTTTATTACTTTTTTTGTTCACTACTTTATCTCTTTGCTTCTTGGATCCTGCAGTCGAGTCTTTTGTAAGACTTTGGGTCTTAATGGGGGCTTTTGTTATGTTGTATATATGTGTGTATGTATATATCATCCTTGCATAATCTTTTTCTTCTTCTGTATATTCCCCACTTTCACAGGCCTATCTCTCTTGTAATCTCGGGGAGAATCCTCTATAAGACCAGTGTGTCTCAATAAAGGCTTTTGTGTGTGTGTGTATATCTGAATTTTCTAAAACTGGTTCTGTGGTTCTTTTTTCATCATCATCATCTTTAGATTTGGCACTGTCCTGATAAAACAAAATTCATTGTATTAAGGAAATTCACTACCTGGCATTTTAGTTCATTTTTTCTTACTATTTCACATATATTATCACCTTTATTTTGGAGCATAGCTTTACGATCGATATTGAGAGTAGCTCTCTCAAATATATAAATACAGAGAGGTATGTATGAGATCACCCTCCCTCCCTACAATCCAGAGCTTGCTCCATCAGTTTTTCCACTGCATCGAATGCTAAAAAAGCTTCAATATGTCATCCGGTTTTCTCAAATATGGACCTTTCAGATGAGGTTCAAATTTGGCTTAATAATCAACCGTAAATCTTCTTCAACGATGGAATCCGAAATTTGGTGGCAGATTGAGCTATTTACATTGCTAAGTCAATATCTATATTGAAAAAATAACATAGCTAAACCTGTATATAGGGCCCTCTCTTGGGACTCACCAAAATAGGGTGCTATAGAGTGGGGTTGCTATATACAGGTCACTTTTAATGTAAATCGCATCTTACTACGTATTTAAAATCGGGCGCTATAGAGAGGAAGGCACTATTTATAGGGGGCGCTATAGACAGGTTAAACTGTATATTTCATAATCCTATATTCATTCAAACGAAGTGGTATAACGAAAAATGTAGTTAATATTTACTAATTCTCTTGTAAATCTTTTCTAGTAAGACCACAAACTATCGCTATATTACCAATTCAATGTATTGATAAACAATAGAAAATTATTCTGTTAAAAGCGCACAGAAACATGTTCGGCAAGTATTGAAAACTTGTATACATTTATTTTTATATAATATACTATATATTATATTATTATATCACATATATATTATACGAGTAAATAATTGACCATAGTGCATTGCGCAAATAGAATCAAATTAATCAGAAGGCACATTTTCCATTTAGCAAATGATTGTGTTCAAGAGAGAATAAGTAAAACTATTTCAGTTACATATATGCTTATTGACGTAACTCTATATCAATAAAGATAAATATAATTAATTTTAATTATGATAATTCGAAACTATTATAGACACTTATGATTCTTTTGAAAATTAAACAATTTCTGCTCCTCTTACTGCAATGGAAAAATAAATAGGAGGGCCTGGCACATCAGTGGTGAACCCTAACAGCGGGTTCGCCAGTTTAATCTACCATACCGCTGTTATATTGCAATTTTCTATCTTCCTTTTATAACGGTATGATAGATTGAACTGGTGAGACCGCTGGGAGGGTTCACCACTGATGAGCCAGGCCCTCCCATTAATTTTTCCAATGCAGTAAAGGCAGTAGAAATTTTGTTTCATTTTCAAAAGAATCATACCCGTCTATAATAGTTTCGAATTTTCATAACAGGTGGCGCGCTAATGCATCATAAAAAAAAATCAATTATGATAATTAGAAAGACAATTTAAAGTTTTTTAACTTTAAGGAATTTGCCTGAATCTGGAAATTCTGAGTTAACTCTTGAAATATATAGCCTAGTTTTCTTTAAATGAATCATTGTATTTTTGAATATTGTTATTGGATGTCAAATAGCTGATTATCATTAATAGATATTCTATTGGAACGAATGAAAATACTATTTTCAAAGCTATTTCGACATCACTTCTAAATTTCTTATAATTTGTTAATTAGAGGCTGTTGAAGCAGATTTTTAAATTTCTGAGTATATCAGGATAATACACTCGCCCCCTCATTGCCTCTCCATAAAAGTACCTTCTATAGCTAAAATAACAGGATATGGCCGATGTTGAAGATAACTGTCAAAAATAGTAAATCTATTTATTTCTGTTGGGACTTGGAAAAAGAAGATTTGTGGAAACTTCTATTTAACAAATATTCGATATTTCATTCTAAATTTTCTACGAGTTAACAACAGTACAAAACAAAAGTAAGTACAACATGAGAGTACAGTAGTACAGTTAACAAAATTTTGGATGATATTTTTAATTATCCCAATACCACGCTGTATAAGTCATGATATTTATTCTGTGTAGTTAGCGAAGGCTTTTTATGTAACTTCAACATATGTCTACCCATGTAAAAAGTATAAATCGAACTTCTTGTATTTACAAGTGTGGCAAAGTTTTCTTAGCCAGAGGTGTACTATAACAGTTTAGCGCTTCATATACGGAATGCAAAATACAATTAAGGTAGGGGACAAAGACTTGGATTTCGGTTTATAGGTGATATCCTTCATGAAAAGTTCATTTATTATGCAGATATGCTAACAGGGTAGAAAAAATCCTACTACAAAAATGAATATCTTTCACAATTTGAATGTTTAGTGTCGTGGGAGAAAATTAACAAAATAAACAAAATTAATCCGCATTACATAATGAGGGATAGAAATGGAATTAATATTTGCATATTTACCTAATGGTTCTTTTTTTTCTGATTCTCCGAAGTTTGTAAAATCAATACTTCTTCGGAATGATGGAATTTTCAATAATTTTACATATCAGCTTATTAAATTCTATGGAAATATATTTAAATAATACAGTAGAACCTCCATTTAGCGCACACCTCTCTATAAAGGACAGTTTTCATTTTTGCAAAAATACCATTTTTACTATTTAGCAACTTTCCGGTAAGAGGACACTTCTACCTAATGGACACTTTGGCTCTGCAATTAGGTGTCCTTCATGTGGAGGTTCTACTGTATATGTTTTTTCTTCTGATTTTATTACTTCAGAATGAGGTTTTGAATGGTGAATTAGTACAGTAGTTCGATATTCTAAAAATATCCTAAATAATTTTAAAAATAAAGTTGTATTCAAAGAAAATTCGTAGAAAGTCCTTTTTAAGGAAAATTCTAAGCACTACTACACTAGTTTTAAAAAAATTAATTAAATATAAAAAAACGTCGAAATATTAGAATTTTACATTTTTAATGTTCAAATATTTGAAGAATAATTCAACTTAATCATTTTCTTTAAATACATTCTCCTCAATATCTGATAAAAAAAAACAATTATCTTTTTATAGACATTGAGTCACTATTAAAACCAGCGCATATTTATATTTCTTCCATATTTGCATATAATCAGTATTTCTATTCTAATATCTAATCTTGAAAATAAGTAAAAAAATCAAAAGACGAAAATATCTGAGAAATAGTCGCCTAATATATAGTAAAAAACATTGCAATTCGTATTTTTTTACCAGTATTAAATTTACGTATAAATATATTATTCTTAAAATAGAACAATCCATACTTAAATCATTAGATATTAAATACGCATATACTCGTATTGGATCGAATAAAATGTTTATTTGCCAATATTTCGGTTGGCTGATCGCCAACCTTTATCGAGGCATTACATTTTTGTATGAAGTAAACGAATTAAATGCGCTACAAAGGTTGTATTTTTATTTTTACATTTTTGTATACACAAACTCAGCGTCGTTTAGTGTTATCTACATTATTAATATATTATGTTAATATATTAATATACATTAACACTATGCGGCGCTGAGTTTGTGTATACAAAAATGTAACTCCTCGATAAAGGTTGGCGTTCAGCTAACCGAAATATTGAAAATAAATCTTTTATTCAATCCAATATATGCCTTTTTACTATCTAATATATAAATATATATTATACGAATGAAAAATATGAAAATTTGATCTTGGGAAATATATTTATACACAAAGAAAATATCGTAATAACCTTAACTATAAACGCGCCTTTCTACACTATATGGTTCGGGTACGATCACTGCCTCACTTACTAGGCTCGGAAAGCTTGCCGCATCCTGGATATGTCTGGTCTTCAGACTTCTTCTGGTCTCCAACCGAAATGAAGCCTATATGCTTATTTAAAAGTGCCCACAACACCAGAAACCCTGATGACACTAATAATTCACCAGCACCCGATTTATAACTGACACACGTTTATTAAACTAACACATCCTTATATACAGAATTATATTTACAAATATGTAAATCTTCTGAATAAATATGCAAAAATAAAGGAGAAATATACATAACTGGGGTCTCCACTATATTTAAAATAAATAAAAACCTCTATATGAGTAGAATAACATACGAATTACAAAATCAATAACGTTATTTGTATTTTAATATTAAAACCTATTTAAACAAACAGGGAATAGAAAAAGTTTCTAATATAAAAAATATATACTTGAAATTTACCACTATTTAATATTTAAAATATAATGAGGTAAGCGTTCTTGTCATTTTTCTAGTATCTTCAGACTTTGTTTTAGAATTATGTCAAACACAATAACACTCCTTGGAACAGCTTGGAATTTTAGCCTGCAAATTTAAACAAACTTTTCTAACATTTCTCGACAAAAACTTTCATTTAGACCACTCATGCATTATATTTTAATTATTATCTTATTTTTATTTCGAATTTCTAATTATAATCTTTTTAATGATTGTTTGTTAAACTTTTTTTTTGTTATTTCTGGTAGATTCGTTCATCTACAAAATGTTTCCTCTACCCAAACATCTCAAATTAATTTGGGGAATTGAAATTTATTCTTATTTTTAATATGTATGGACGAATTTCTCTTCCATGGAAATTTTTCTAATTACCATGTTGTTTACTGGGTTTTTGTACAGATACTAATATTAAAATTAGTTTGTTTCTATAATCTGATAATTGGAATTTAAAGTTTCATCTTATTTCAAGCATTAAGTAGAATTAGCGTATAAGACAAGTAACATTTAATTATTATATCTCTGAAGCTAAACTACCAATCTTTAAATAAATATATTTTTAACATGAAAATTAATAATAACAGAAATGAAACAAATTTTTACTGTCCTTACTGCTTTTAAAAAATATTAGGAGAAATTGGCTCATCAGTGGTGAACCCTCTTAGCGGCCATTTACATTATATATTCTCAATAAATACGAAAAAAGAAATTATGAGCAGAATAGGCAAATTATCAGAGATCGATGAATATAAATTTAATATTATATTAACTTTTTCTCACCGACTACACGCCAGCGTGTGATTAGGAGCCCATATTCGGGAGTCTATAACATCTTTGCGTTTATTTAAGATCTAACATTTATTCGTCTACTTTAATATGTTTTGCAATTTGACAATGGTAAAAGGAAGTAGACTCTGTTATCTAGTTGCGAAATGTACTCTTAAAATTATTGTACCTAAGACAAGTCCACTCTTCTTCTTCTTTCTTACCTCCACTCAATCATATCAGGATAGCAAGTTTGTAGAGCTTGAGTCTATTCTTATGGTAGCCTCATTGGCTATCAACAACCTTTAGTAAAATTAGTAGAGAAAGTGCTATAGTTTAAATAACAATAACAACAGCCATAAAACAATAGATTACAATGGGTAGAAAAGCAGAATAAAAATACCCAGAACTATCGCGTGTTTTGATGATGCATTCAATAAATATCTATTAGGGTTTAAAGGAATAGAAGGAAAAATCAATATACCTAATGGAGGAAAGATATAATAAACATGAAGTGAAATTTTATACCTGTTTGAAAGTTCACGGTGGATGTTTGTAAAGATAATTTTGCATATTTACTATATAACTTCTATATTTTCATTAGAATTTGATCCCCTCTCTCTTGTGTCGGTGAGAGTTTAGTTGGAAACTTTATTTCGTAACATATTGGTGAATGAATGGCTAGAAAGATATGAGTTTGAATGGACACTATTTCCCTATAGATTTTCATATTAATTATATATATTTATTTACCATCCTGAAGTAAATGAAAAGTCCTATATTGATACACTATTTTTAATTTTGAAGATAATTTGAAGGTTAGAATTTATTCGGAAAAATATATAGCCACATTTCAATCAATTTTTAATTCAGTTACTGACGTTTCTGTGATTCGCTGTCACTCTGCATGGGTGAATTATATTTTTATTTTCCCTAGTACACGTGGGTCAGGCTATGATAATCATGGTGAGTAGAGGTTAGCGACTTATTTTTCTGTAAGTACATCACATGTCTACACATGTGAAAGCAATTCGACATTTGCACTTACAAATGTGCCAGAGCGTCGTTTGGTTACTTGCACTCGCAGAAGGTGTTGGATTTTTTCATGAATCGGGGGCCATTGAAACATTTTATTTTCAATTAGAAAAAAATGTTAAATGCGGGATTCGATCCCGGGTCGTAGCGGTCGCAAACCAACGTTTTAGACCATCCTTCCAACGACCCCCTCTCAGAGGAATGTTTACGTATAATCTCATAACCATTCCACTATTTTATCCATATTTCATAAGTATTGTGAGGGTTGTTTAAAATGTGCCAATTACATATTTGGTCACAATATATTTACTCTCTATATAATCTAATGAAAATGAATATATGATTAATATATGAAGAAAAAAAAACAATTCGATAGATGACTCTCACTTTCTCAGTCCACGAATCAATAAAGTGTTTAATAACTCATAAACATAATACATAAAATATAAACTCAAATAACATTTATAAATGACAAGCTGTATAATGATATAATATTTTATAATTTTGAAGACCATTTTTTATATATTAGTATTTGTTTGGGAAAAAGATATAGCTACATTTTATTCAATATTTTAATCAGTGCTGCGTATATAAGCAGAATCGTTCAATACAGTATTAGAGTTTTGAGAAGCGGTCAAGTAGATTAAATTGGCGAAACCGCTGGTAGGGTTCACCACTGATGAGCCAAGTCCTCCCAATATTTATTTTCATCGTAGTAAGGGAAGTAAAATTTGTAGAAGTTTGTATTATGTATAAAATACACAGTCGTGATTTTAAAATCCTTTCATTTTATTTTATTTATTTACAGAAGTTTAGGTTAATGCTCTCACTCTTCTCTGGGGAATGATTACGTACAATTATTTTCATTCCAGTACTGTATCATTAGTTTATAAATATTGTGAGGGTTATTCAAAATGTGCCAATTAAAGATTTCGTCACAATATCATTACCAATGAGACACAAGCCTTTCATGATATTTTCACATCTCAGTAAAAAGTGTAGTAGGAAATTTTCCTTTCTCATATATAATAAATATCATAGAATTAAAAAAATAAGTATATATATATTATAAAAAGAGATGATATTTTCTGTTGATTTTGATTATCTTGTGGATTATGCTATAGTAATGCAGTCGTGGTTAAATTCTTGAAAGTATAATAAAAATAGTAAAGATAAAAAATATAGCTTTAATTGAGTTTATGGAATATATAAAAACATAATTTGGCAAAGGTACTACCTGGCTTAAGGCGTAAGAATAAAAAAATGAAATACTTATTTACATAATGTACAAGAGTTTGAGCTGGCCAACGGGAAACAACAATGAGTTTTGATAGGGGAAGCGTGACCTCTGGCGGTTGATTTAGCAGAGTATTTGAATCTATGAAATATAATTTTAAATAAAATATTTTAATATAGCATATATACATTTTTAACCTGTTCAAATTTTATTTACCAACGTTTCGAAGACCATTGAAAATCAATCTCAAATAAAAATACCTCAATATGATGTTGAACTATTGTCGATTCCATGACAAGAGTTGGCGTACTGGCTAGAAATAAAAGTTTCAAAATAGTGGATCTATTTGTGTTAATATTTAGTGTAAATAAATCCAATCTGCATTAATGATTCCTTATGGTAGAAAACAATATAGAGGATATATTTCTTAATTACAATTATCAATATATCATGATGTCGTTAACGCCCATTTTACACGGTCTATCTTATACACACACCAAAACGTTATAGGTATTCAAGAATACTCATTTGTAAGAGTTTCAAATTCTGAAAACTAGATATATTAAAATTGTATTAAATACACATATCTATCATTTTCCGCTAAAATAATAGTGCATAGTACTGTATTTTTTTAATAACAATTTGTATATATAATCGTTTCTATTAAATATTGATTCGTTTATAAAATTATTTTAGTGAAGGCTCATACAACTTTTAATTGATTACAATAATTTCAATAACCATCATGATGAGCTAACCTTGGAGTTTTCAATTATCCTGATTATAATTTTATGTTTATACTTCTACAATAATTTCAAGAATATATACAACTTTGTTTCTATTGAGAATAGGGTATAAATAGGAATGGGATGTCCGGAGGCTTCACTCAGCAAAATATGGCAAAACATCTGGATTGAACATTTCTTTTTTCATTGTTTTTCTATTTTTCTTTTATAAAAACACGGAAATTTTACCTCTCACAAAAAGGAAGTTTCTACTGCCTTATTGTGATAATTAAATAGAAGTTGTGAGTGGTGTTATATTATTCGCAGTAAAACCAAAAAAAGCTTGCTTTAATTTGAAAATAAAACATAATATTTTTATTTCTCTCGTTATTTTCTTATAATTGTTGACCAAACCGATGAGAGGGTTCACCACTGATGAGTCAAGCCCATTTTTTAAACGCAGTAAGGACAGTAGAATTTTATATTATGTGTAAAGAAACATTCGTGCTATGAAGCTTTGTGTTTTATATATAGATGACGTGTTTTATTGCCCCTATAATTAATTTATGCCTAACCGTCTAACCTTTTTTTTTTTTAAGAAGAGCATTGCTTAATGCAAATACTTTTATAAAATTATACTGACCTAGAGGCTTATGTCCATAGTTTTCTTGAATAATATTTCTTAGATTCCATTCTTCAGTGTAGCATATATAATCAAAATCGTCCAATACATTATTAGAGCTCTAAAAATCTGTCAGAAAAATTGAATTAGTGAAAACGCTGGGAGGGTTTACCACTTCCAATAAATTTTCATCGCAGTAAAGACAGTAAAAAACTTGTTTATTGTAAAAAAAAACATTCGTTTTTCAATGCTCTCAATACTTTTATATTTGTTTAGGTTTCTGTTAATATAGAGAGGGTATATTTGTTTTTGAGATGAAAAATAAAACTCTTTTAATTTTGAGTATTTTATTATTATAAATATATATGTCATAATTTGTACATAACTGGATGCAAACCCGACCCAATATGTATGCAATGTATGTTTTAAAGGTTTTAATAAAGACAAGGCTTAAGAAATCTGGGAGAAATATTTAGAGAAGGACTAACAAAGAGGAAGCAATCATTAGCAGGGTTTATTATCCCGGAACTCATAAAACTGAGTTCAAGAACCTAGCATTTCCTGGTCAGGTTAGGACAAGTCCAAAGAACAAAGAATTAGCAAAGACCAATCAGAGAGTAGAACATTAGCCAAGAACCTATAGCAAGATTACACGTCACGAACGACCAGCCAATGAGAAGTCAAAAGAGTTTTCTTCTTAAATCGGGAACGCAGAATAGGGAGTTAGCCCCGGGATAGCACCGAGTCAGAATCTTGACGCCATAGGAATCAGCTTGGAGCAAAAGCCCATCTCCTCAAACCTCAGATAAGTCAATTCTCAATTATGGAATAGATAGTCGATAGACAACTCCTCAAATCCTTCTTCTCCCTAGATTGCCAGCTTTTTTCAACTCAACCAACCCCTGTGTTTTCGTTATTTTCCCCTGTATGCATAACTTGTCACTCAAACGACTGCGCCAACACCAATCAAATCAATTATCCACCAACTTCAAAAGATTTCGCAACGATATTCCCACATATATATATACATATTATTATGTTTCAAATCATATTTTCAAAATCAAATCTGTCTTATTAAAGGAGGAATCACCGGGATGGTTTTTCAGTTACTGTCTGTGGCATATTGGAAGTACAAGGATCATTCCAAATTTTGTACCTTTTAAAAAGCATATAAAGATTCAGACAATAACTCTGAGAGATATTTGATACACAGTGACTTTTATTGAAGACACACCAGATAACCAGGTGGCAACAAAATTCCCTGTCTCCTTAAAAAAAAAACAGACCAACGACGATATTAAATTTTGTCGATTAGTGTATGTATAGGCAAACATTCACTTGAGATAATTCCAGACAAATTTCGATCATCCTTTTAGAATGAAAGTTTATTTTTAGTATATTTTAATAAACACTTGTGTTATCAACATTCGAAACTATTATAGACGCGTATGATTTTTTTTTATTTTTAAAAATAATCATACGCGTCTATAATAGTTTCGAATTTTGATAACAGATGGCGCACTAATGCATCATAAACACTTGTGTTAGTTTTCTATATGTCATCTGGATTTCTCGTATTTTCAGGTTCAAAAATAGTTTCTCAGATCAAATGGAGATTTTTGACTGGAGTTCATTGGTCTTTGCCAACTTAGTACGAATAGCCTGAAGCGAGGGTCGTTAGAATGTGCATTTTAATGAAGTGCCAAAGACAACAAACATCATTAGATGCGGAGGAAGAAAGTCTAAGACGATATAATCCCGAATGAATGAACTATAGACAAGTATATATGAAAATATATTGTTGATATTTAACAAAAATATATTTTGTCCATAAAATATATTTATATATCAATTTTTTTCTCCTCATTGAATATAACAAAATATTTTTAAAACTAATTCTGTTGAAGTTATGTGGCGCTGAGTTGTTGTTGACACGCATTAAATATGTTATAACACCTTGATAAAGGTTGGCGTTCAGCCAACTGAAATATTGGTAAAATAAATTATATTTGATCCAATATATGACTTTTTAATTTGAAAAAAATATATACCAGGTCTATTAGTATGAAACGCGAAAATGGGCGCCAAAGGCCGCTGTGCAACATTATTTGAGCCGACGGTGGCGCTGTTGTAGGCGTTTTGTTCTTTGACTCACGTGGCATCAGCATCCGTGCAGTTTTCGAAAAATTCAAATCGTGAAAATTTTCTGGAGCCCGTGGAAAATGGCGATTTCCTAGCCAAAAAGTGCCCATTTGCGGGAAGTTTTGTTGTTCGCCTTAAACTGGAAGAAAAGTGCCAGTGAAGCCCACCGAATGCTCGAGGAAGTTTACAGCGACCACGCTCTGAGCAAATCGCAGTGTTACAGGTGGTTTAAAAAATTCCAAAGTGGCGATTTTGAACTTGATAATGAAACACATGGAAAACCGACCCAAAAGTTCGAGGACGCTGAACTGCAAGTTTTGTTGGATGAGGACAGTACCCAAATGCAGGAGAAACTCGCAAAACAGCTCCAGGTGTCTCAAGGTGCTGTTTCTCTACGTTTAAACAGCCTCAGAATGACCCAAAAGCTTTCCAGATGGGTCCCCCACGAGTTGAGCGAAAGGCAGCAATAACGGCGTCTGGTAACCTGCAAAGGGCTGCTCGCCAGGCATGAAAAGAAGTCAGTTTTGCACCGAATCGTAACTTCTGATGAGAAATGGATCCACTTTAGCAATCCTAAGCGCCAAAAGTCGTGGGGCCTGCCCGGCCAATTTCCAAAACAGACGCCTAGGCCCAATCGCTTCGAAAAAAGGCAATGCTTTGCATATGGTGGGACCAGACCGGCGTAGTATATTTCGAGCTCCTGAAACCTGGCAAAATGGTCAATACTAGTCGCTACGAACAACAAATGCACAGTTTGAGAGAGACGTTGAATGAAAAAAGACCGGAATGTCGTGAAAAGCACAACAACCTGATACTGCAGCATGCCAACGCTCCAGCCCACAACGCTACGGTGGTCAAAAACACTATAAAAGACTTGGGCTGGGAACTCTGACCCCACCCGCCGTACTCACCAGACTTAGCGCCGTCGAACTACCACCTTTTCACATCTTTAGGACACGCCCTAAAAAACCAGGAATTTTCGAACTCAGACATACTCCGAAAATGACTTGTTGACTGGTTCGACTCAAAAGGAATAGAAATTTTCAGACAAGGAATTCGAAAATTGCCTGAAAAGTGGTCCGAGTGTATAGCTAATCAGGGCAGTTTCTTTGAATAAAAAATCTTTTGTTGTATGGAATTGGTGAACTTTTGAAATCACTTAAAATTTTCGCGTTTCATACTAATAGACCTGGTATATATTTCTATGATATTCAAATTATAGTTCTATAATAATTATTTCTCAACAGATACAGAAGTTATGGTGAGAAAATGATTTTTTCCATCAATTTTTTTCAGGAAAAAAAGTGATCACAATAAATAGGAAATATATAATTCTGGTTAAAATAGACTCAAAGACAAAAGAGGTGTTTAGATGACAATGTGGATAGGTTAAATCGATTGAGATATATAGATGAACATTTACATTTATCAACAAATTAAATTTAACAACATTTTTCCTCTAAATAATATACGAAAACCTATATGCTATATATATAAAATCTATATTTTATCTATATTTATAATAATATCAATTAAATATAAATCCATAAATTTTAAATATATAATATTGTTGTGTGTCAACAAGTAGCCGACCGATGGTACACGGGAGCAGTATACATTATTATTATTTTTAAAATTTATTTTAATTGATTAATTAATCAGAGAAACGGGACCACAGAGATGACGGGTATAAATTGTATTTGACCATTGACCACCGTTTCGCGGCAATGCGTTAAATACAACGTGCCAGTTATCGTTTTTTCGACCCTTCGTCTATTTTTTTGGATTTTTAACCCGGCGATTAGAATATACAGTTATAGGTCCATCCCCTCCTACAACCGGCCCGGTGAGACCCCGAACATCATGACCTTCCTGGACTGGACCAAATAAACAATCTGAGTAATACATCCCCGCCTTTGTCTCATCAATATATATGCATGATACTATTTACAAATGCATAGTTTGGTGGAGAATCGCCAGCGGTTTTCTCACTTTTGTATGTATTGAAAAGATGCCAATAAAATTATTTTGATTCTCAAATTAAGGTTCGAATAAAGTTCTGAGCAATGTTAAATTTCCTCTTGCCAATGGCTGAAAGAGATGGGGCTGTTTAGAAACTGAGGTTTCAATAAAGGTGATAAGTTGAAATACAATGTTAAAATTGATGATTGTCACTTTTTTAAAATTTCAATTACACTTAAAATAGTATATTATATATAGTATATACACTTAGTAAATATAATTTGAGCTTATCAAGTTAAACTGAACAAATTAAATTTATACCAAACCCTCATCACATACTTTTTATAAAACTATGTTGGTAGCATATATGACGCTTGACTCCCGACATCTTATTTAATCACTAAATTTCTTTGTTGCAAATATGCACATAATTTATAAAATGTATAATATATATGTAATTTTCGATATTAAAAAGCACATATAGGATCGAATGGAAATATATTTTGTTATATATATATAGTCGACTCTCGATAATTTGAAAATCTTTAATTTGAATCTCTCATAAATATGAAATTTTCCCCTCTTTAAAAATACTCGATAAGTTGAATAAATACAATATTAATTGGTCCCCTCGGTAATTTGAAGTTGAAGGAATAGTGTCATGTCATAAATAAAAAATTGTGAATAACTGTACAGATGTTTAAAATAATAAATCACGAATTTTGATTAAACTCTTGTTTACTTGTATTTTTCTCTTCCTCTCAGTTATTCAAACTCCTTTTATTTTGAACTCTTGATAAATTGAAAACTTTCTCTTGTCTCTTCAGTTTCAAATTATCGAGAGTCGACTGTATATATATATATTGTTAAACATATCAGCTTTTTCTAATCCAATTTCTTTTTTGTTTTATCTTTTTCAAATTTAATATATTTGAAAAAAGAGAGATTTAATAAAATAACGCCGAATTGAAAAATATATATTTTAATCTAATATATGAACAATATTCTAGAATTTACGATTCATTTTTTTATCATTTGGAATAGTTCTTGTCCATAAAATGTGTCGGTCCATCTGCTAGAAACACTAGATCCTTGTAAGAACGTGTTAAATAGTATAGGTCGGCATCAAATAATAAACGAGCACTTTTCTCGACTAGTTTAACAAAGACTAATCAAAAACTGGAACAGCAATAAAATCATATACCACTACATATTCATAAGCAGGAAATATTATAACTCAAAATAAAGATTCTTCATAATTGGCTTGGACAGCATAAACAGTGAAAAATGAGTCTCCAATAGTACTTACAATTCATTATATTCTGCCCCATTAAACTCAACAAGATTCCTCTTCAACCGCAAATACAGAAGTATGCATCTCTTCCGAAAATAAATGCTTGAACGACGATCGATCACTCGAAATATAGCGTTTACTTTTCCCTAAATAAACTCTTTCAATTAATCCAAACTACGCCTTATTATTGGTTTATATTCATAAATAGTTTATATAATAATGTCTTCCTTAAAATTGTCTTATAGAATGTCCCATATATAAACTTCATTCCCCTTCTGTGCCTTTGGTTACTTTTACTAATCTATTCCATCTGGTACGCATGCGCAGTTAATTACATTATCGCCGTCACCTTCGTACAGACAGTGATTCCCCAATGACGGCTATCATTGGCGATTGTTTCTTAGAATTTCACTATATCGGGAGAAATCAGATAAGTTTAGTATTGAAATTTCCTGTATGTTCACTAATTTTATCTTCGCATACCACAGCTAAAATTATGCTACATAATATGCTATTTTAATGCCCTGTTAATCTAGGCTTCTCTCCAAATAAATTTCTTCCAAATATTCTATTTATATAAATATTTTAATTAAGGTTTTATCATTATCTCGACATATCAGTAGCCTCATTAAGATAGGAATTGTTTATTTTATGCTCTAAATTTATCATTATGATATTCATTTTATGACCAGGATAATTTTAATAATTTTCCATTTATTTGAGATACTGTTTTTATGATTTTAATAGTTCTATAAAATCTAAATAACATTAGAGTTATCCATAATGGGTACTACATATTGGTTGATTCAAAGTGTTTGTGATGTAGGGAGAAACAAAGATTCGCTGGGCGTTTTCTCTATACATAAGTGGAAGGTTGTAAATTATATTTTTGAATAATATATAATAATGTTATTATTACTAACTCTCTTTTCTTTAATAATAGTCGGATTGATTTTTTTTGGTTAATTTTTAGCCTCAAAATATGCTACTGAGCGTGTTCTATGGTGTCTTTTTCAAAGACTGGGAATAGCTTACAGGTGTAGAGTTTGATGTATATTAACTATTAAATTCTGTGATAAAATCCATTGAGTGTTTTTATATGTATTTATATGGAATAATCGCTCTCCCTCTTGCATCTAACTGACTTCTGATAAGTTTCAACAATGCCTATTTTTCCCGGAATATTCTTTCTATATTACGGTTGCAACAACAGACGAAAGATACACTGCGTGACATTAAAAATGGAACACCAAGAAATAGTGGCCAGAAAATTATGCAAATTTCAGGGTAGACGCGCCTAACCGAGTTATGCAAATTATGTAAAATGCGCAGCTCTCGTGCGCACATGGAGTAAGATATAAGGGAAGGAACTTGCAGAAAGGACAGTATTCGTGTCGTTATTTCTTCAAGGAAAATCATTGTATAAATGTTGTTCTTGTGTCAAAAGACAGGTGTAATAACAGAGAATGTCAGGTCATCGTAAACGGAGGCAGTTCAAGCAGACAGACGCTTTACGAGGGGCATGGTGATCGGACTGAAAAGGGCAGGTTGGTCCATACGTCAAATTGCAGCTGATACACACCTTGGTGCGTCCACGGTGCACCGACTGTGGAAAAGATGGTTGGAAAAAGGAAATGTGGCAATTAATAGGAATGTCGGTGCAACAAGAGTGACGTCAGCACGTGTGGATCGGCGTATCTTTCGACAAGCAGTGGCGGCCCCACAAGCCTCTTGTACCGCCATCCTGCAACATGTGCAAGACACCCTAGATCATTCCATCTCGACCAGAACCATTTCCCGTCGATTGGTTGCTAATGGCTTGCACTCATGCCGTCCGCTAAGAAGACTGCCATTGACCCCACCGAATAGGCGCCAACGTTTGGAATGGTGCCGGGCAAGATCGACGTGGATGACGGAATGGCACAGGGTCGTGTTCTCAGATGAGTCGCGTTTCTGCTTGTCCAGTGATAGTCGCCGTGTACGCGTGTGGCGTCGACGTGGAGAAAGGTTCAATCTGGCAGCAATTGTGGAACGCCCCACCGTGCGACAACGTGGAATCATGGTTTGGGGCGCAATCGCGTATGATTCCAGGTCACCTTTACTTCGTATTCAGGGCACTAAGACGGCCCAACGATACGTTGATGATGTGCTGCGACCGGTGACACTCCCCTACCTTCAGGGGGTACCCAATGCCTTTTATCAGCAGGATAACGCCCGACCGCACACTGCTCGCAATAGCTAACAAGCTCTGCAAGATGTACAGATGCTTCCCTGGCCACCGTACTCTCCTGATCTCTCACCAATCGAGCACGTCTGGGACATCATTGGACGCCGTTTGCATGCCTTACCACAGCCGCGTTCAGAAGACGAACTGTGGCAAATGGTTGAGAGGGAATGGAGAGCCATCCCTCAGGACGCCATCCGTACTCTGATTGACTCTCTACCTAGACGTGTTGCTGCGTGCATCGCCGTCCGCGGTGGTCCTACTTGCTACTAAGCCGACGCTGTTCTCGCTCTGTATTATGACTAACATTTTGAAATGAAGATCACTTATTGTTCGTCTCTGTCTCTCTCTGTCTGCCGAGTTTCATCACTTTCTGGCCACTATTTCTTGGTGTTCCATTTTCAATGTCACGCAGTGTATATCCCCAGAAGTCTATTTATATACAAGTCTTATATAGTGTATTATTATTTGCTCCAAATATACATACAATAGGTGATGATAGAGTATGAAATATAATTGAAGTTAGATTAAGATTTTATTACTATATATATACATAATATATATATATATATATATATATATATATATATATACTTGTATAATAAAAACAATGGAGGCATATCCTGACCAGGCTTACATAATAATTTCGAAATAAGTCAGGATATGCCTCTTTTGTTTTTAATATTAGCACCTGACCTTTTTTATATTTTAAATTGTTCTCAAACACACACACATATATATATATATATATATATATATATATATATATATATATATATATTATTATATTCAATCATCCCGTATATAGTGAACTAAGGTACAATAATAAGCCGCTCTTCTATTAAAAATATTCTAAACTTTATTAAAACTCTAAATATATTGACTTCCAAAGCTCTTCTACCGAAGAACAAAATAATTAAACTGTATATTTTTGTATATTTCTTGTTTTCTTCTATAAGGGTCTCTAGAGAACCAGAAAACCTGAAATTTTCAATAAGTTTTCAAAAGTTAAAGGTACACTTTCCCAGGAATATATATTTTACTTAGTTATTATAATCTGCTTATATTTGAATATACTTCTTAGCAATAATAGTAATAATGAAAGTACTCATTCTTATTTTATTATCTAAATATGCTGAGTTAGAACAGACAATATTACTCGTTTCTTGCCATAAATTCTTATATTCTGATATTAATACTAAGATGACAACCATGTTCACTCTATATTCTGGTAAAGTGTCATTTATAGAAATCATATATATTGTGACGGCCATTTCTTTTAGAGCTAAGTCGGCTTGCAACTGAGTAGTGCTCCCAGTCTTAATGAAAAAGGCAGACGCATTCAACTTCCCTCAGTCATGATGCTTGTCAAGTCTCAAGCTCTACAAATTTGATACCCTGATATGATTGAATGGAGATAAGAAAGAAAGAAAATATATATTGTGGCACATCACCTTCAGTTATATGTTTTTTATTAAATATATATTCCTTTTTAATATTGCTATTTATAGTTGAAATATAAAACGTATGCTTAATCATATATTTAGGCTTCATTCCTTTCTTGTTATATATGAGTATTAGGAAGGTATACTATTTTAGCGCGAATGATATTTTTGAAAAATAAAGGCAAATTTTACCGCCTAACCTGCGAAGATAAAACTAATGAGAGGACCTGACTCATCAGTAGTTAACTTTTAACAGAGTTTTCGTCTATTTTAACTACCATATTACTCTTATATAGGTTCTGTGTGATTTGCATATATGTATATTTATATGGTACAGAAGAAAACTTGGTACAGGGATTTAAGCGTACAATATGGACAAAAGCTTCAAGAAGACATCAGAAATACATATATTTACGTGAATCGAGTTTTTTTTTCTGAATAGGAAGCATTCAAACTAGAATAAAGTAGGTTCCTAATAACACAGATGAGAAACAATTGCATAAAGTTTAATGGCAGAGCGCCATCTAGAGGAGCAAAAACCAACTAAACGTTGAATTAGGTTTGTTCAAAATTATTTGGCCAACCCATTTCCTTGATAAGTGAAGAAAAGCAAACCACCTTCCTGTTTTTATCTTACTTTTTATCTTCTTTGAAATATACATTCAATAGAAATACCTTTTTAGTCTACACATAGATAATAATAAGCAGAAGAAATATTTGTTTATTTTGAAACAATACAAAAAGTTGGAAATTTTCTCTTTTCTTATTTTAATTTAAATAATAGGAGTGTAGTCTTATAAATAATTAATAAAAATGTATTTTTTCATTAATTAAGATTAGTTAATTAAAAATATAGAGAGGGTATATTATTAGGAATTAAATCCTGAAAATCCTGCAAAGAGGATTGCAGTAAGAACTTTGAAACATCTCTTAAAATGTCTTTAATGGAAAAATAATAAAAATGACATTTTCTCCTTTAAGAGCAACTCTCTATAACTTAATAGGATTAAGTTATTTTCTTTCATTTCAAATTTGAAATAATTTATTTTCATTTTTGTTGCAACAGAAGTCACATTATATATATGACCGTTACTCATTAAAGTTACATATGCAACGAACGCTGAAACAAAGGAAACATATATAACACATTTTAAGTTAATTTGAATATATGTAAATTGTGTGTGTGTGTGTGTGTTCTACTGATACATTTACAAATATGAATCAAAACCTTTATAGACGCGTATGATTCTTTTAAAAAATAAACAATTTTCTAGTGCCCTTACTGCAATAAAAAATTAATGGAAGGGCCTTTCATTGCAGTAAGGGGAGTAGAAAATTGTGTAAATTTTAAAAGAATCATACGCGTCTATAATAGTTTCGGATTCTCATAACATATGGCACGCTAATGTATCATATATAAATCAGTCTCAAGATTGATATGTTTATATACTTATAAGCAACATATTCCAAAACGATGGATACATAGCTATGGTATTATACAGATTCTGTAGCAAAAATGGTGTAGTTTTGGAAACTTTTGACAATTTTGAATTGGTTTGCCATGGTTCCGGGCCCTGATTGTTTTATGTACAATTGCATTATATTTTGAGATTTGACTATTGAATGAGGTTTTAGCCTTTTTTGTTTTATTTTGATTCTAGATATCTTTTATTGTGTTTTTAGTTTACCCTTAATTTTCGTATATTATTTATTGCTATATTTTATTTGATCAATTTCAATGGTGATATTGCTTGTGATAGTAATTTAAACATTAGAAACTGTTTGGTAAATGTATGAAATATGAATAAATGGTTGATATAAAAGGCTTGATCGTTATAGAGATAATTTATAATATATTCGTTGTTTATAGGTAACCTGTAGTAACAGTATTTTTTTAAATATGGTTCTTAGTTAATTGATGATCCATTGATTGAAAGCTGACCATTTTAGAATAAATTAACACGTCGCCTCTATAGTCTATCGTAAATTTGTATTTATATTTCCACTTCTAGGTTCGAGACATTTTATATATTTACTAGGGAGGAGTTATGTAATCGGCCATATATGCTACACAAAATGGTGTTTCCGAAATGGTTAAGAGAGCTGATTTCATACTAGAAAAAAACATTGTAATACTGAGAAGGTATGGTATTCATGTACGAACTGTGACACTATTTACTATTGAAGAAACTTTAAGATGATAGAGTTTTAATTGTATAATTCTAAAGAAACACCAAGTTTACAGCGTTCCTTTCAGAATTCTACAGGAGCACTAAGTTGATAGCGTTCCATTTATAATTCTACAGAAATACCAAGTTTACAGTGTTCCTTTTAGAATTCTACAGAAGCATCAAGTTGATAGCGTTCCATTCATAATTCTACAGAAATACCAAGTTTACAGCGTTCCTTTTAGAATTCTACAGGAGCACTAAGTTGATAGCGTTCCATTCATAATTGTACAGAAATACCAAGTTTACAGCGTTCCTTTTAGAATTCTACAGGAGCATCAAGTTGATAGCGTTCCATTCATAATGCTACAGAAATACCAAGTTTACAGCGTTCCTTTTAGATTTCTACAGGAGCACTAAGTTGATAGCGTTCCATTCATAATTCTACAGAAATACCAAGTTTACAGCGTTCCTTTTAGATTTCTACAGGAGCACTAAGTTGATAGCGTTCCATTTATAATTCTACAGAAATACCAAGTTTACAGCGTTCCTAATATTTTTCTAAGACGCTACCTAAATTTACCAAGGTATACTCCGGGCTTTATGTTAAGAATGGAGTGTGGACGAGTATCACAGGAAGTTATCATAACTAAGCAGGTTCTGAGATTCTGGGTGAGGATTATGAAAATGGAAGAGAATAGGTTGCCCAGAGCATGTTTGTCACACCTCTGGACATTACACAGCAATCAAAGGGCTGGTTTAACATTTGTCGAAAACCTGTCAACCATTTTCGACTCAAACGGTGTTTCGTTCCTGAAGGGTTGTCCGGATTACACTGCAATACTGACTGAAATCCCTGCTATTATTCGAATAGCAACCGAACAAAGCATCCAAAACGACATGCCGAAAATTCTAAATACTTCACATTACAGTAACTTCAAATACCTAAAAAAACTCAATAACAGCAGAACGATATCTATCACAACTATTCCTCTAGCAATTAAAAGATTTTTTGCACAACTGAGACTCCTTTGGACGATCTTCCTAGAAAATCGTTCAAAGCGCTGGAAGATTGATTTGACTTTAACTTGCGATCTGTGTAAAAACAGAATCCAAGACGAAATTATGCATATAATATTTGGATGCTCTTGCTTAAAGAAACAGAGGAAAGAAATTTTGGGTGACTTACCCTGGTCTCAACCTGACTGCCAACAAATTTGCAGCTGGATGAACACACTGATGGTTGATCAGGGTCTCTCCCTCGGTTTATATAAATTCTACAAGGCCGCAGTCAATGTCCGTTGGAGAATAATGGATTCGCCGAATGTCATGGTTTGCTTGGAGGAGGAAAGCGAAGATTGAACGCGGCTGATTCCACACTATCCCTCTCAATGATATCCTAACCTTGACATACTCTAAACATTGATACTTTAATTTAAATATTTAATCATGTATGGTTCCTTTTGCTCTGTATGTTTATTTTTTGTATATATGGCTATATTTCTTTTTGTTTGTTTTTCTCTTTCTTCTCTCTTTTCCTTTTCCTTATTACTTCTTGTATTTTAGTTTTTGCTTTTGAAATATCTTCCTTTGCTAAATCCCGTAGAGGGGAATCATGTATAGGGCTGGATGCCCCAATAAAAAGGCTTGTGTGTGTGTGTGTTTACAGCGTTCCTTTTAGAATTCTACAGGAGCACTAAGTTGACAGCGTTCCATTTATAATTCTACAGAAATACCAAGTTTACAACGTTCTTTTTAGAATTCTACAGAAAACCTAAGTTGATAACCTTTCTTATAAAATTCTACCGAAACCCTGAGTTGATTGCCTTTTTTTTATTTATACAAAAACATTAAGTTGACAGCGTTCCTTTTCGAATTCTATAAAAACACTAAGTTGATAGCGTTGCATTAAGAATTCTATACAAACACTAAGTTAATTTCAACAGATGCAGAATTATAAATAAACACTTTGTTGATAGGTCTCCTTACAAAATTCTACAAAAATACACTAAATTAATAACTCTGAAAATATAAATTAATAACGTTCAGAAATATTTCAAAGAAGGAAGAGGGCAATATTTTATCTTCATCGAAATATTAGAAAAAAGGTTTAATCGAAGAAAAATATTGTTTTATAATTAATGTATCCCATTATGTTTGATTCACATTTCACCATATATTATAATTGATCAATTCTATCTTAATAAATAATAGGAAACAATAGTAATCAAAACGATGGAAATTAGCCGCTTACTATATTGTTAACAAGGAAGTGAATAGAATCCAGATTTACTCCGCACCGAGCTCACCAATCAATAGATGCTTCCATTTGAAAGATCATCTTGTAAGAAAGACGTCGGTCCTTTCATCTATCTTGGAGAATGGATCTCTCTTCAAAGAATTATGTTAAATTAACCTTTGACGACAGCCTTGTCAATAGATGCAATTTCTAGAATGCACAGACACAATATGGAACAATTCATCATCCCTTCACACAACCCTATCCTTAACTAATTAAATAATCCTCCACCAGAATATTTGTTTTTTTAGTTTATCGGAGTAAATGATAAAACAAATTGTTCCACACAAATGGGTTCTCGATTATTATAATAGCTTCAGAGAAGATAAAGGTTTACGGGTTGAGATTCAAATTATGTAAAGAGGAGCAAAGAGACTTCAGCGTTGTCTACGTTTACCAAACCATGTTACGGTAGTGTGACACATATACGAATACATTATACAGATCGTTAAACGATTGTATTACTTCAGGTTGAAGAGTGTAGTGTCGGTCGATGAATAATATAAAACGTCGGTTTTCTATATCCACGACCCGGGTTCGAATCTCGATTTGGAAACTTTTTCTGAATTAAAATTTTCTCCAATTATCCTCAAATATTTAAAAGTTCCAACCTAACCAGTGTTCATACACTGATAAATTAGGTAACCAAATTAGCCTATGGCTATTCAAAAGCGCAAAAGTTGAATTAATTTTAACATGTGTAGATTTATGGCTCCACTTACAGTAAACACAGTCCCTAACTACTAACCATGATTATCATGGCCTGTACCATGTTTAATTGAAATAATAATACGAAAGGGTTAATAAGTGTTACTCTTTCAATACAAGCATATTCGTACAAACTTTCAAGCTTCATCATTTTCAACCTATAACACACGGTATTCAACCTGTATATTAGAGATTCAGTTCAAAATATTATACTAATATGTCTGTGAAAAAAAGACACTTCGGCCAATTAGAGTTTTTTTTTATTTTCTCAACGTTTCGACAAGAATCTTTTGTCTTCGTCAGGAGAAATAAATAAAAATGAAGCATTTGGCAAAAACTCTAACTGGCCGAAATGTCTATTTTTTTCACAGAAATATGAATGCCGGCCAAGCAACCCCTATCTTCAGGATATACTAATATGGTTTTCCTAAAAATATATCTCTTATTCTAAAGTAATTCAATCGTTTTGTAATATCAGATTAAGATATATTTCGATTTTTATCAGACTTTATGTTATTTAGAGTTGGGAAGAATTTATCCTCCATAGGCCTGAATATAAGTAACAATTGGTCCTCTATATAATGTCATTGACAGCATAAATTGGATAAATAATAACTACTTCGACACTTCTTTTCAATACATAATATCCTAAATGTATCATCAAACCACTTCAGCAGCATTACAGAGACTCAAATTTAACTTGTGAATAATTTCTTTGAAAAGAAGTTTTATATATATAGAAATATTGAGTTTATAACTAAAATTATTTTTTTTTCGGTATAAAAATGTCTTATTAATAGCCATATGTTATGAAATAATTAATAATTCTTTGCCTCCAATTCCGGGCATCTTGATGATCAGAAATACGTTTTATTTTACAGTTTCTATATGCGATAGTCAAATAACATTGATAGGTATAATATCTCGTCAGTAGATAGATATTCTTTAAAAAATTGTTTATATCAAAACTTGTAATTTTTTATGTTGTAAAGTTGTGATATCTCAGTGGTATTTTCATGTTCAGAAATGGTTAAAATCTCACACCAATATTGAAACGAACTATATTGAAGAGACAAACGTGGGAAATCGTGTTAATAACATATCATATATTGACATTACAAAATAATATATCATTATTACCATAACCAATAGTAGACTTTGAGGTGCATATATAAATACAAGTAGTTGTAGAATATACAAATACTTGTAGAATGAGCCTAAAATAGTTATGGCGATCTGGTCAATTAAATTGGCAAAATGGCTAGGAAAGTTCTTTCTTTTCATATTTAGTTCTCTAATTGTAGAAATTTGTTTTTTTAATATATGTAGTATATTTAATTGTAATATAATGACATTGTTAGCATATTTCACATATATCTTCTAATTAGTTAATTTGAGTCAATAGTTTAAGATTGTACCCTCCTAATAAAATGTACACTGCTCCTATTGCTCCACCCCCCATATTTTGTATGATATGCTATATCTTTATTATTATAACCTGCATCATCCTTATTTGTATTTAAACTCAAAATGAGGACGTCAAAATTAAAATAGCAGAAGAATGGTCAGCTGGGGACAGCTACGTGGCAAAGCCAAAAAAACATGACACCTCCCTGAAGAGCCCCCTTCCGGAGTTTTTATAGAAGACCGCGCCCCTGTGTAAATCCAACAGTTTTAGCTAGGTATGTGCTACAGTGTGTCCCTCTACGCAGGCCGCTTCTGGCTCTCTCTCTCTCACCATGTCTCGGTGTTAGGCATCCAGGTTTGTGTCATGACCTCTACCTTTTCTCGTGGGCTATATCCGACCAGCTCGGTGCTAACATATAGCTCTGCCTCTGCTTCTTGTTGTCTGCGTGTGAGAAGAACATCAAAACTCGCCTCACGAACGACTGCCAGTTTATTCTCACGTCGGTTTACCTGGGATTACAACACATATACATATAAAAAGAAAGATAGTTGAATGTGATTTCATCCTCAACATACAAAGTACGCTATTCGTGCTCGGAAAACTTAGTAGAACCTTATATGATGGTTTATAATTATTTACAGTGAAAATTTTCATTATACTTTTTAAAAAGGCGAAATTGCATGCCAAAGCTCTTATAGCGATCTATTTACAAACCTACTAGCTGGCTACAACTCCCATATTAAAAAAAAATGTAATTTAGCATACACATATCTTTAGGTTCAATAAAATATATAAAGAAATTAAAATTTTAAAATAAAGATACACTTTATTACTAATATGACTAACATTTATCAATATTACCGAATAGTTTCATGTATTCAATAAAATTAGAAAATATTAACCAAATTTTACAAAGATATTGTAGCAAAGTATTTTTTATTTTATTAACAGAGTATCATTTTTATGTTTATATTTTACTATTCTGTAAACTTCCCTCATTGTTTATTTTTTGTTTATAATTCATAGTTTGTTCTTGCCTTGAATAAATTGCTGTCATCCTGAAGTTTTTCTTTCCTAATTTACCCAACATCTTCACCAAAATGCCAAGAAGAAAATTAGGAAAGACAAACTTCAGGATAACACAGCAATTTATTTAAGGCAAGAACAAACTATAAATGATAAAGAAGAAATAAGTAATGATGGAAGTTAACAGAGTAGCAATATATAAACATAAAAACTTATATTCTGTTAATAAAATAAATACTTTGCTACCATATTATAATCTACCCATATTATACATTGCTAAACTAACAGCGCACATTACTTCCCAAGATATATTAAGCACTAACAGCCGCACCTAAATCTCATTAAGAAAAGAAATCAGCTCTGTAATTACCAACACCAATCGGTGATTAGACTCAATACCTAATTGGAGTCGCCTCATTAGAATGAAATCCACAATGATCTAATCGATAATTGCAAACGGTGATAATTAATTACAAATTACGACGTCGTTCTCTCTAAACACCCGATATAATGATAAATATCTCCACGCTACCTTTTTATTGGAACATTATTTCCACAACAGCCCCTTATACACGAAATATATTCTGGAAATAACAGATATTTGAGATATATTCCAAGATTATGCAACAAAATGTTTTTATTTTTATAATCATGAAGATGGAGGATGTCTTTGCCAGAATTCATATTTATTTTAAATAGAAACACTTTGTTCAGTTAAAGTGTTATTTTCTCAACGTTTCAACGTGATATCCTATTGAAGGACTGAGAGAGAGAGAAGTCCGAAAACTTGAAAATAAAAAGTTTTACAAGAAACTTAGCCCTTAGGCTTTATTCATTTTATAAAATTATTTTGTCTTCGTCAGGAGAAAGAAATATAAATCAAGCATTTGACTAAACGTTGAAAATATTTTGTTATAACGCCTTACCAAATACTAATTTTTAATTTATTTCTCCAGACAAAAACAAAATATTTTTGTTTAAACGTTGAGATTTCTTTTTTTATTAAAAAGTTTATTTGTAGAGAAATATGTAATTTTATTATCAATTTTAAACCATCTATAATCTATAACTTTTTTTATAATTATTTTAATGCTACCTTTCGATATAAATCTGGTATGAAATGGAGAAAAATAAGCATAGAGAACATAGTTTGAATCAAAAGGCAATCTATCAAATATATTTATATTATATAGGCCGTGTACCTGGAAATGTTAAAGAAAAAAACTATATTGTGAGAAAAGTATTGCCTTTCTTTAACAGATCCAGGTACGCCCTTTTCATATAAATATAACATAGGTTATAGAAGTGACAAGGAAGGCTCTGGCCCAAGAAACAAAACGTGGTTATTAAAAATTTAAAAGTAAAAATAATGAATATTTTAAAACACAGGCAGGTTTACTAAACATTACTCCCAAAAATGAAATTTAGGATTGAAAAAATATTATCATTTAAAATTGTAATTATTATAATGAAGTGATGCAAAAATTTAGTGATATATTTGATGTAGAAGTCTATCTCTTTCTTCGTATTATCATCATTATTGCAAATTTGTCATCATTACCTAAATAGTGCGGACTGTTCACTTCACCTGTATTGACAATAAAATATGTTAATTGTCATTTGTCTCTCGCTCTTTATGAATCCCTTCAAATAACACCTATGTTAATAATATTTGGTCGAAACCGATTCAGGAATTTTAGAAAAAAAAAGAATTTGTGGTGTGTCTGACGGCGGCGGGGTGCGGCATCCAGCAGGCCCCCACAAATTTATCGTTTTATACTAGAATTTAAATCGAAAACACACACACAAAGAATATATTGACATTTATGAATCAATATTCTTTGAAAATATGATTTGAAATTACGCTGTTAATTAAATATTGTGGAATAGGAATATGAGAAAATCATGAGAATTATTTAATTTCATTTTTACTAAAGTACATTATCCTACGTAAATCGCCGGTATATATTCTAAGAATAATAAAGCTTAAAATTGTGTCGATTTAATAATTTAGTCGTTAGAAAATAGAAAAAAATATCAATTGTGTTTTGATACAAGAATATTTAGAATCTTAAGGTCAATAAGATTTCTAAATACAACCCTAACAAAGTGTAAAGAGAAGATATACATATAGATAAACTAGAATAAATTATGATATCGACGGCTTTCCATTCTTGAGATTATTACAATTAAACAGCAATAAAACGTGGCTCACTGGTCAAAACCCTTTTTTATACCACTTTCTCTGACATAATATTGAGCCGTCAATTACCTTTTAATAGCCTAATTTATTTATATTTTTCGAGTTAGAGCGCTATGTCCCACTAGGGACACTTGCACTTTAAAGATAAACACAATTTTGAGAAGAAAAGAAAGAAAGATAATTTGGAATATGTAAAAGACTTAATATGCAATTTAGTTAGATGAAAAGAGAAAAAATATTAACACAATTGGAATATATACAAAGAGTTACTATGCAAATTTAGTTAAACGATATCAATTGTAAAATAGTGTATTCTAGAAAAAAATTAAAGATTAAAGAAAGTTTTAAAAGACTAATAAATAATTTCACACATAATATATAATGTTTAATTGAGCAATCGTCTCTATAATTATTCTTCACTAATAAATATTGTTCATTTCATAAAATTTATTACTGCAATAATTTTCACAATATTTTATATCCTAAAATGACTTTTAAATACAACGACAAAGTCAAACACAAAAGCTTCCATAGATCAAACAGCGTTAAAAATGGCGCCAAAAGAAAATATTCAATTGTGTGTTACATAATGATTCGGTCACAGTGGAGACAATAGAAATAAACAACCAGACGAAACAGTTGTCCCAAATTTATCAACTGCGCCTCATTTTTCTTTTGGTCACAATTGTAGCAATCGTTGAAATCAATTAGTGGTTTTTATTTATTTATTAATGCTATACAAATAACTGTTTTTTCTGTAATAATATGGAGTTAATTATGATAAATGTAATTTGTTGGAGCTTTATTGATCGTAAAGAGCTAATTGAAATGATAATTTATGCAACTTGGATATATGTAAATAATTAGTGGGATGAATAGTGTAGTCATTTGTATAATTAGGTGTGATGACAACTCCCTAATTTATACACTTTAATGTAATTCCTATATTACTAATGAGAACATAGTAGTATATCCACTTATGCTAGCGAAATATCCATATATTTCTATTAAAAATAATGAGGGCATATCCTGATCAGAAGCACATGTGCTTTTTAGATGGCAGAGCGCCATATAGTGGAACAGAAATCAACTAAACATTGATTTAACTTGTTCCCTGATATTTTGCCAACCCATTTTCTTGATAAATCAAGAAATGCCATCCACGAACGCGTTTTACGCTGTTAGCGATCAAAAGCTGACCTTTTTATTATTTTTTTCCTATTGATTTTTCATAAATTTCTATACGTTCTTTACCTAAACTTCATTCTCACTACAACTTAATATTCTTATCTCAGTGGTACATGTATATCGAACCATATATTACGCTCACACCTATTTTTGCATATATCTTTCATTAGAGAATTTTTAAACTATAAATTAATCAAATACGAACTGAAAAAAAAGGAAATTTACTAATATAAATACTTATAATAATAATTAGCAATGAAAAAGGTATTATTATGAATAATATGTATCGCAGTTTTTATAATGCTAATTATACAATTCGCACTATTTTTCCAAACGGAAATCCTGCACAGGTACATTCAAATTTTATAGTCACTCAATTTGTCACATCAAACTAAAAATTCGATAAATACTTACATAAAAGAAGTCTATCAGAAACCCCCTAATTGTTCCAGCGGAGAAACTGAACAAACTGTTCTTATCTACGACTGTCCGAACTTTGCAGAAGTGAGACATCGATTGTTCTTTAATATAAATGATTCAACTCTCTCACACCAGAAACACTTATTGTATGATCTCTGTCGATATATAAATATGTAAATTTGTGAATATTTGTTTCTAAGTTTTAATTTGTTTCTTGTTTTGTTTATTTCCTCTATAGTAAGCGCAAATATTTCAATATCGCGTCTGGTGATTCATAAAAAAAAAACCTCATAGTAGTACATGGCATATAAGTATACTATGTAGTATTCTGATAGCATTCATATGTGCGCGATAATAAGAGCCTATTCATTCAAAAATACGTTGAAATGCATTTTTAGAAAATTTGCCGATTTTATAATTTTTCTGGTTAGATGTTAAGAAATCTTAGTTTTTCCGGAGAATTGATATTTCTATTAACAATTAAAACATTTCTAATTTTGTTGATTTTGATTCAGTTGATTTTTCCATTCATTGTGGTTCTCGTGGAATCAAAGCTTGCCCTGGACTAGCAAGGCACGTAGATCGGAATTATAACCTTCCAAAGTCTGGGCCAAAGAAGATCTGGTGATCTTGTTACAGGCTTAAATCTGTGCTTTAAATTATTGATACACTGAATAATCCTCGCATAATTATTTCTTATAAAATAAAAGGATTTAAAAGCGCGAATGTTTCTTTTATACATAAAACGAACTTCTACTGTCCTTACTGCGATGAAAAAATATATTGGGAGGGCTTGGCTCATCAGTGGTGAACCCTCCCAGCGGTTCCGCCAATTTAATGCACCAGACCGCTTCTAAGAGCTCTAATATTGTATTGGATCATTCTGCTTTTATATGCTACACTGAAGGATGGAATCTTAGAAATGGTTTTCAAGTAAACTATGGACATAAGCTTATAGGACAGTAGAATTATATTCAAATATTTGCTTCGAGCAATGCTCTTCAGCAAACTATAAAGACAAGGTCATTAGGAATAAATTAACACAAAGCAATAACGCGCCATCTATACATATAAAATAATCTCCCGACACAATTTTTATCTAAAACATTTTATAAGCATTAATATCTAACGACAAAACGACCACTAGAATTCAGTGTAAGAAAAAACAAAGATGTACACACAACACACACATTTTAAATTTAAAAACATATTTTAAAATGCATAAATAGAATTTTGCAGCAAAATAACCTATGCGACAATAGATTTCAAATCGCATCTAAATACAAAAATAAGATAGAAAGATGTTTGGAATGAGTTTAAGCTCGATCTAAAACGATAATAAGTGGCAGGGGAAATATTCCAATATATAATCCCATTTTGGAATGTTCTTTCTCAAATCCTATTTTCCTTCTTCTATAAAGGATTCTTTATTTTATTTCGAAATTTGTCTTTGCAAAATCTAATTTTACTTCCATATGGTGGCTAGGACATTAGTATTGATTTAAATAAAATACTAATATATTTTCATTTCTATTTTTTCATGATAATATCATTGTGAAAAAATGGGGTTATTATAAAAAGAGGTTTGAATGAAAATAGCATTTTTCAAATAAATGCTATAAATTATCATTGAAATTTATTTTAAATGAATCGTTTGAAAATTACAGAATGCGTAATAAGAAACAGTGCATTTTACAAAGGTAGTGTCGTGGCTTATTGCATTGTACAAATGTAGAGATGCCTTTTTCGCACATGAATATTATCATTGAGTAAAAATTCCAAGCCTCCAGGGAAATTTCTTTTCAAAAACATTTTTTATTTTCTTGTTTTCGGGCATGAACCTCCTTCTAAAGAAGAAATTATTATACCTTGGACATGATATTTCCACTAAATATTGATACAATAAGTTATATTATTGAATTATTGAATGAATATTAACATATTCTATATATTTAAACACCATATATACTCCATACAGTAAGAATTTGATATAGCGAACTCTTATAGGTCCGAAATCTTGGTTTGCTTTAGTCTTGGTTCACTTTATTGTCTTATTAATATTGTCAAATATTTTAAGTTCAATATATAGGAAGATTCGTTATATCCCCTGTTTGTTTTATCGTGGTTTTACTGTTTAACTGGCATTGCTATTGATCTTATTGGTAGAATTTATTTGAGTGAAGGAAAAAAAACTTAGATTCAACTGTAAATACAAAGCGCGATGTCCCGCCAAGGACACTGGCGCCCAAAGGTAAGCAACACAAGAGAGAGAGAGAGGGAGAATCTATTAACATATGCCCAAGGCATCCACCAAACTCCTGAAATTGACCTCAAACAAGCACACTATATACGCAGGTAATTTAGTTTAAACACATCTTAAAATAAAGAAAAAGGAAAAAAAAATCATATATACAGCACATAGTTATTTACACCTAACACATGAGATTATTTAAAAACTTTGATATATATTTACAAAATCTATTGAATACAATGTATGAATCCCTGCTGGATATCAGTTCTCTTGGATCGGTACAGAGAATACCGTTATTGAGTCTGTAGTCTTGAAATGTTGGGCACTTAAGTAAAAGGTGAGTAGAATCTTGAATGCGGCATCCACAAAAACAGCCCGGATCCTCCGATGCATTGGTACTTTCCAGAAAACTTCCGAAATTACCATTGTTGGTTACAAATTGTGTGTTGTGGAAATTAGGGCGAAAATAACTTGGAATACCCCGGTTGAAAAAACTTGTAAATGTCTCGTTTGTATTATTCAGTAAGAGAAACATTCTTTCGTCTATATAGGATTTAATTATAAAGGGAATATCGATGTTGTATTTTTGCTTGTCCTCGAACGATAATTTATTTAAGTCATATTTCATATGTTTTGCTTCAATGTAATCTGCAATCAATGAAACCCTAGCCAAACTGTGAACACAGTTGTACGAAGTTGTCTTGTATGCTTGAATGCTCCATATTAATATCTGATATTGCAATGAGTTTAATTTTTGTATCGATTTTTTGTTTGAAAATTTGAACCATATTTCTGATCCATATGTTAAAGTTGATCTGAATAAAGATTTATACAATGTAATTCTTTTATGGGAGCTCAAACCCCATGATTTGCTGCACAGAGAGAATAGAATTTTTTTTATTCTTAGAGTTCTGCTCACTATTTCCTCTATATGAAAAGCAAAATTTAATTTGTTTTTCTTCTATGATTTGCAATTGTTATTCTCAAAATTTTTATTTTTTGTACTGGTGTAATTAATCCACTCTTAAATTTAACTGGGATCTTCTCTTTATTATGCAAATATAAAATGTTTGTTTTTTCGGAACTGATTTCTAACTTGTTCTTAATACACCACAATTCGATAGTATTTATTGCTTCCTCTATAACTGTTTTTAGTGATGTTAGATCTTTATTCCAGCATATGATCGAAATATCATCCGCATAACAAATCAACTCACTATTGGGCACCTGAAAATTCAACAGCAAATCGTTCAACAAAATTGTCCATAGAAGTGGAGAAAGCGGACCGCCCTGAGGACACCCCTTAGTAATTGGCTTTGAAGTTGTTAGATTGTCGTAACTGAATTAAATGATCCTGGAATTTAAATATGATTGTATAATTTTGATCAGTTTTTCTGGTAAATTGTCTGAATCTATTATTTTGATGATCGCTGGCCACCAGGCATTATCAAAAGCCCCCGAGATATCTATTGTAACTAGTGCAGACAGTTCTTTTTGCTTATGCTCCATTAATACAACGATTACAGTATTCAAAGCAGTGATAGTTGACTTTGACTTGATAAATCCGTGCTGCCTCGAGCTTAACAGATTGTTTTGAATATAAAATTCATATATTTTATTTTTGAGAATTTTTTCTAGAATCTTTGAAAAATTGGATAATAAAGATATCGGACGGTAGCTTTTAGCTGATTCATAATTGGTTTTGCCGGGTTTGGCTATTATTTTGAGTGCTGCTGTTTTCCATTTTTTTGGGAAGTATCCTATTTGAATACATTTATTAAATATTGAGTGTAAAATCGGAAGTATTAGTTGAAAAGCATTCTTTATCATATTATTACTAATATTGTCTGGACCAGGAGCTTTATTTACATTAATTTTGTCGATTAGCTCTTCTATTTCTTTCTTATGAATATTGCATGAGTTGGAGTTTGTAAAATTCGGTGTATAGTTCCTTATTGATGTATGGTGAGCAGTATCCGATATAGTTGTATCATCAGGAATTAGTTCATTAATCAGATCTTTTATTAGAGCTTCTTTAGAATCTACTGGTGCCTGTTCAATTATTGGTAATCCCTTTTGTTGATTAGAGGAACTCAGTTTTTTTAAGGTTCTATAGGCGTTTCCAAACGAATTATTAGATCCATTTTCTTCTATAAAATCTCGCCAACTATTCCTCTTAGCTTTTCTTATACTATTTTCATATTTATTTCTGACAGACTTATATTCATTAACACTAATTGCTTTATGATGAAAGTATAGATTTCTCACATAATGAAAATACTTTTTCTTTTGTTCTAATTCTTTGTTCCACCACTTGATCCCGGTATCGAAAGTGAAGTTGGAAGATTTCACCTCCAGTGATTGATATGCAGCTTCCAGAATTATATCCGTTAGCCTGACAGCTACCATGTCAATATCAGTTTCTTTTTCGACCTTTTTTATATCGTTTTCCAATCTTCTTACTTCCTGTTTAGAAATTGTATTTGAAAACAGTGACCAATCTGCTTTCTTTTCGCTAAATTTCCATGTAGATTTTTGTTGATTGTTGGTAATATCTAAGTTAACATTGATATCAAATGAAACTGTCACATGGTCTGAATTATTGGTTAATTCAAAAGTTTGCCAATTGTTCACCAGTTTCAATAAATGTCTATTTGAAATGGTGAGATCTATTATGCTTTTATTACGACAGGTAGGAGTTTTGTTATTGTGAATAAATAGATTATATTCATTAATAATAGGTTGCATTTTATATCCGTTAGAGTTTGTAATTCTATCGAACCAAACCGGGTGACGGGAATTGAAATCCCACAGAGGACTAGGGGAGTACTCTCGAAGGTAGCTATCAAATTCTTTAAAAAGTTCAAATGTTCGTCCTCGCATTTGTTTGGAGGAATATAAAAGTTTGCTATTATCGTCCTAGATTTAGGTGTATTTATAGAGATTGATGTACAAAACTGATTTGTGAAACCCTCCAACTTCCTATATTTTATATTTTTATTAAATATAACCGTTGCAGTATAAGTGTTTTCTGTTGAGGAACAATGTACTATGTGCGAGTCCATATCGAAAACGACCTTTCTATTTAAAACATAAGGCTCTTGAAGAAGATAAATATCTGAAGGATTGTCTCTAATTGAGCTTCTGAGTTCGGTAGTTGCAATTATACTTTTCCTTAAATTCTGTTGTATACAATTAAATTGTCCTATTGTTAAACGTTTTGCTTCTTTCATAATGGACATTTATGCAAAACCCTTATGAAAATTTCATATGAGAATATTTCTGTTCTATTCTACTTCCAAATCATAAAAATATTGGGTTCTATCTATAATTATATCTACTTGTATTTTGTAAAGTGGACAGTCCGTCCCATTAACCCTGTGATTTGTTTGTTTATTTCTGTAAATTGGGTGTTTAGAACAGTTGTGACAACTCAGTACATTCGAACAGGAATGGGTTCCATGGACCCCACAGATATTACAGATTTTCTCATTTGTGCAGTCTTTTAGCTTATGGTTTGGATTGTATTGATAGCATTTTTGACATTGTTTTACTAAGTTCTTATGGAAGTTTATTTTTTAAGGGTATGTTTTATAGATTTATGGAGGTTGCGAGTGAGGTCCACGTCCTCAATCGTGTACCTTGGGACCTTCCATGGTGTGGTATATAAATTATGGATGTTAACGGACCTCTGTCAACAGGCAACATAACAACTGAAGATGTCACAACGGCGCTATTGCGTGGAAGAATCTTCAGAGGAGAATACCTCTATAACCTGGGCTGACAGTACCCAGTCTACCACTGTCTGCATCTATGTGAGGATAGAGTACAAAGATGTCAAGAGCAATCTCCCTCAGAACTGCTACAGTGAGTACCTCCAGCTTTTTATAGCCAACAGCAGTCCTGACCCACCATGAAGGTTGAATAATTGTATGGATTATAAATGTTTATTATATAATTTTATTTTTTAGAGGAATTATTATTGTTTGTTTATGATCCCATGTATTCGCACACAAGGTCATTGAGACTATATACATATTTATTAATTGTAATATATGTTGAGGATTGTGATACAAGTCTTCTATAGTTGCCTTCAGGTATGACTGAAGGTGTACTGGGGCTGTCTCTTCATTCTTGTAGATGGTACGGGTTGGGAAGATCTTCACTACACTCACTAATCTGATTTTCCTAGTTAAGTTTAAGATGTCTCCATGATGGTATCTGGTGCTGTTGGTTATCTAGTGGAAACACTTGGCCTAAGACCTTCTAGGAGATGGAAATCACCGGGATTTTGAGTTTCGCCAGTTTATCGGTGCAATGTTTCGACATCCCAAATACAGGCCTTCTGCTATCAATCAGTTGTTCTTGAATTGAAAATAATTGTTGGTCTTTAACTTCTAGATGAAAACTAATCACAATATTTGGAAGAACTTGGTAATCAACAGATGAATCTCTAATTTAGTATATGGAAATTTTTGGATTCGTACATTTGTTACTTGAGCAATTCTAACTTTCTTGATTAAAAGCCTCTGTATACATAATTAGGTTTATCAGTTTGGTCATGGAGCGATATGTATGTATGGAAAAATATTTAAAATATTTTAATATATCCCCACATATTATGTATTTGCCTATTCGAGAATTGAAAATATGACATCGACTAGTTCCAGAATAACTTTCAAGTGAGACATAGTTTAATACGATACGATAAAAAATATTGTGAAAACTTGAACGAAACATAAATCGATTTATCGATTTATATTTTTCTATTAAGGTATATTTTTAACAATGCATCTCCAGATGATACAAGAACCTACAGGACATGAAACAACTGTCCTGGTGTGGAACTAACACCCACCCAAATATTCTCATGCCAAGCAATTGCCGCACCCTTCAGAAAATTAACATGGACCCAGAACAGCAGCTATACATTACCAAGATAGTGGAAATTGCGACTGCTGTGATAGAGAGAGATGCATGGAGACATCTGAGACTCTTCATTGGACACGACAACAACAACAATACAGTATACACACCCAAGATAGAGGACATTACGACTACTGTGATAGAGATGCATGGAGACATCTGAGGTTCCATATTGGACACGTCAACAACAACAATACAGTATACACACCCAAGATAGAAAAATTGCGACTGCTGTGATAGAGATGCATGGAGACATCTGAGGCTCTTCATTGGACAGGACAACAACAACAATACAGTATACACACCCAAGATAGTGGACATTACGACTACTGTGATAGAGATGCATGGAGACATCTGAGGTTCTTCATTGGCTATGACAACAACAACAACAACAAAGTAGATTTGTAAAACCTCGTTATTTTCTAATATAATGGTGCTGTAATTTTTAATTAACTTTAGTCATGATTCAATTTATTGTAGAATATATATAATGTTTAGTTCATTATAAAATAACGTGCGCTATATTCCCCAAGTTTTATTTAAGAAGGTTATGCAGTAATATTAATAGTCATATTAATAAATTTATTTGCCATATAATTCTAAAATCTGTAAGGATTTTTGACGTGACTTTTTTACATATATCAAAAAATATTATCTCTACAGACCTTACCGTAATGATAAAAGTTATTGAATGAGAGGGCTTGGCTCATTAACCCTCTCAGCGTGTTCGGAAATTAATCTCCAGAACGCTCTACTATTGTATTGGATTGTTTTTCCTATATACTCTGAATTTACTATGGAAGGAATCTTAGGGTTGCTTAGTGAACCAATGGTCATAAACCTGAAGGTCTAAAGAGATACGTACATATACTTTCAGATAATTGCATTAAGAAATGCTTTTTAGCAAAAAAAGGTTATATATCAAAGCTATTATATCAAATTACAAATTACTTGTATATTCATACATTTAATTGCGGTTTATCTATAAAATTTGTAACAATATTTTTGGAATATGTTTTTATTTTACATATGTTATTTAATACATATTAATAGTTATATTGAAAATCAACACTTCATAAATTGTAGAATATTTTATGTCTATATTTATATGTATATAATATATAATATTGATCTGTTGATAAGCCTAGTTTCTTTTATGTAAGATGATGTTTGTAAGAAAATTATCTCGTTTACTTTTCACCCGGTGTCGATAAAACAAGTTGTAGAAAGACCAAAGAAAGGTAAATGAAGAAGAAAAGATCAAATTAGGGAAGCTAGAAGAAAACAAGTTCATTAAGACAGTCGTCTGCCTTTTATTCTTTTGAAAGGGAACTGAGAAGAAAAACTTTTGAAATGCAAATTTACACAAAAATATAAACGTTATATTAATTAAAAATATTATTAAGACTTATTATATGGATGAGAAAAAAAAAACATTTTTATAATATTTGTAGAATATTTCAGCTTTATTGAATTCTTGAATAATACTTCAAAGGATTCTAATAAGGAATTTTTATTATATTTTTGTTGTTTATTGTGTATATATAGTGGAATATATTTATGTGTGTGTGATGATATAGAAGGTTAAAATAAGTGATAATCATAAAATAATTATTGGTGTAATAAATATAGAAAATATTTGATTGTTTTTTTATATAGAGTGATATTATATTAAAATATATTAGATAATAAAAGGCATATATTGGATTTAATAAAATATTTATTTTGCCAATATTTCGGCTGGCTGAACACCGACCTTTATCGAGGCATTGCATTTTTGTATACACAAACTCAGCGCCGCATAGTGTTATAATATCACAGTTGAAATCGATTAAAATACAGAGTAGGTGGGAGAAATTTGTGCGTGAAAAAATTATTATAAAAATGCAATCAAATATGTAAAATATCTTTAAAAAATTAAAGGAAAAAATGAGTTATATCTTATATTAAAAAAATTGTGAAAAGTACATAAAAATAATTTATTAATAACACATTAAGAGATAAATGTAAAAATACCTGTATCTATTAAAACATTTGAAAATAAATTTAAAATGATTTAAACAATAAACTGTAAGAACCTTTTTAAAAAGTTTAACAAAAAAATGTGGGTTTTTAAAAAATTCATTTCAATTTTTTAATATAAGATAGAACTCATTTTTTCCTTTAATTTTTAAAGATATTTTACATATTTGATTGCATTTTTATAATAATTTTTTCACGCACAAATTTCTCCCACCTACTCTGTATTTTAATTGATTTCAACTGTGATATTATGGCACTATGCGGCAAAAATGTAATGCCTCGATAAAGGTCGGCGTTCAGCCAGCCGAAATATTGGCAAAATAAATATTTTATTAAATCCAATATATGTCTTTTATTATCTAATGAATTAAGTATGGATTGCTCTTTTTTCAAAATTAAAATATATAAAATTTAAAATTATTTTGATATTCACACACACACACAATTCAATATGTTAAGGTTATTTTGTCCTTAACGAATTAGAAGTCGTATGGCGTTTTTTTTTAGAGAACTGTATAGGTTTTCTATTACCCAGGCGAAACCCCAATGGTGATTCCAATGCCCAGGCGACACCCAAATAGTACCGATAATGACTCAGCCAAAGAGAAAATAAAGTACGACCAAAAACTATTCACACCAACGCACTTTATTTAGAAAACTCAATTATATACAAAGATAGTCAGCGGTCAACATTTACATAATCACAAAAAAAATTTGAATTAATAAACAAAATTATATATTAGAAAACTCAACATTCTCCCCGAGTTGATGGAAATCATCAAGGAAAAAGGGGGGGAACAGGTAGCAACGCCAGCCTAACCAGGGGTCTTTTGAGTAAGCCAGTCCTGGTGCTGATTGATACCATTCGTACTACTCCATCTTTGCCGCGATGGACCTCCACCACCATCATCCACTTAGGGGGGGGGGGGGGCACATGTTCCTCCCTGATTAGAACCAGGGAGCCAGTAGCTACATCGGGCCCCAACATTCTCCATATATGTCGTTGTTGTAGGTTATGAAGATAATACGCAGACTACTGCCTCCACATATGTTGGCCCGTCTTCTGAACCATTTTCCACCGAGGTAACAGATGAACCCCAACGTTCAGCAGGTCTTCCTCGGGGACACAAGAAAATGACGATATCAGTAGAAAATGCGCTGGGGTTAATGCCTCTTTATCTTTGGGGTCGCTACTAATTGGTTCTAAAGGTCTTGAATTAAGACAAGATTCTATTTGGACAATAAGGGTCAGTAACTCCTCATAGGTCAACAAGGTCTCTCCAAGGATGTGGCGAAAGTGATACTTGAAGCATTTATGCCTGCTTCCGATAGACCACCAAAGTGAGGAGCACCCGGAGGATTAAATTTCCACTCCGTTCCATCATTGGCCAATATCACCGCGATCTCCGACATCTGATCCCGAGCCATATAAAATTCCAAACACAATTGTTTGGTGGCTCCCAAAAAGTGGATACGAAATTTCCCCCATAATTTCCTTATAGAACCATCTAAGGATTCATCCCACTTTTCACCCGTAACCCATAGCTGTTGGATCAAGATTTTCCCAATTATAACAACAGGTGCCAACCAGCCTATAGGATCATATAGTCTTGCCACGAATGAGAGAATTTGGCGTTTGGTAATTTCCTCAGTCGTATTGGGATCTTGTAAGTCATAAATAAAACAATCTTCTTTGGGGTTCCAGCCTAATCCCAACGTTTTTACAAATTCGACATTTTCAAACATGATCTCCTGCAAACGTGATTCTTCGGGGATTTGGTTCAAAATTACAGGGTCATTAGATGTCCATTTCTTTAAAACGAATCCTCCCCCTTTCAATAGGCCAATGAGCTCCTTTTGTAAACTCAAAGCTTCCACCGAATTTTCCGCTCCAGTTAATATATCATCCACATATGTATCTGTTCTCATGACCTCCGCCGCTCTTGGATATTTTCTTTCATCATCCCTTGCCAATTGTAATAAAGTCTGGAGTGCCAAGAAAGGAGCAGGAGAGGTTCCATAGGTAACTATATTTATTTGGTAAGATTTCAGTCTATCGTCTGGACTTTCTCTCCACAGGATTTTTTGTCGTTTCGCATCCTGGGGGCGTACCGGTATTTGTCGATCCATTTTCTCAATATCACCCAACATGAAAACTTTATGTTGGCGCCAATTTATCAAGATGGTAAGGATGTCCGTTTGCAATTTTGGCCCAGTATATAATCGATCATTCAATGACCATCCATTTGATGTTTTTGTTGGGGCATCAAATACTATTCTTAACTTTCTCTTGTCTGGCTAATTTCTCCTTACTGCGTGATGGGGCATAAAACAACATCCTTTTGTATCGTTGGCGGAGGTTTCAGATAAGGGAGTCATATGTCCCAATTCCACATACTCCCTCATAAAAGAACAATATTCCCCTCGAAGAAGTGCATCCCTTACCAGCCGTCGTTCCAAGGCGAGTTGTCGTTGGACACAAGTGGGAAACGATCTCTCAAACAAATTTTTAATAGGAATCTTCGGATCAAAAGGCAGGGGATCAATATATCGCCCACCTGGTGTTCGTTGAACCTCCCTTTTATATAGATTCCTACAGAACTCATCTTCTTCCCATTCTGTCGACCCTGTGGGGATTTCTTTGATTTCCCAAAATCGCTGTAGCACCTCATCCAAGAGGTCCTCATATTTGACCCGAATATTATATACCAAGTACAGGCTCGTCTGATCTTCTTTCGGCAATTCCCCAGAAATCACCCATCCCAACCTGGTGTTCTGGGCACATAAGTGGGTTCTGTCACAAAGCCTAAGGTCGGGGAGGAGTAATCTTCCATAGACATCTGCACTCAGGTTGACATCCACCTTTCCACTTTTCTCAAATTGGGGATCGGCCATAGGTAGGACCTTCCAACTGGACGGTATAGTCAGACAGAGGTCTCTAGTCGGCAATAACCCTGTCATTATTCCTACCACTAATGCCTTCATCGGTAAGGTCCATCCTGGTTCTGTCAAAGATTCCAACGTACACGAAACTAGTTCCTTAACAAGTTCTCCTTTAGTATTATTTATTCCATAAACCTGGGCCTTTACTCCGCATGTCGGAACATTTAAATTCTGTAGACGATCTCGTTGTATAAATGACGACTGAAATCCCTGATTCAGAAATGTTCGTGCTAATACCCCGTTTCCCTGTGGATTTACAATCCGAATCAAAGCGGTGGCCAAAAGTGCCTCAGGAATGGCCGTCCGTACATGCATTCCAGTAAATTATACCTCTTGTCCATTAATCGGTGCAGGAGGATCCTTGGGGCTAGTCATCTCCCGTTCAGTTGTATCCTGAATGTCTCGAGACACTTTATTCGTTCGATGCAGGAAACTGTTATGGCCGCCTTTACATTTTGCACATCTGATAGGTCTCCTGCATGTTTTTCCTATATGTCCCACGCGTAAGTATTTAAAACATGCGTGCGATCCCCTTGATGCCTTTACTTGCGCTGGAACCAGCATTGAACGCCATTTTGGGCAAGATTGTATCCAATGGTTCCCCTGGCAGATTATACACCAGGGAACCCTCTTTACGGCATTTTCTCTTATTTTTGCCGTATGTAACCCTGTTACATAATGCCCGGTGTCTCTTCTATGTGATGATTCCCCAAATCCATCTTTAATGTAGGCAATTCTTTGTTCACCCTTAACTTCTCTTCGCACAAAAGTCAGCAGAGATGTTAGCCTCTGGTCCACCAATGGGATTGATTCCTTTTCGTCTCTATCATAGCCAGCCATTGCACTCCTCTGCCATAATTCTAATCAACTCCTCTGGCAAACTGGACTCCACGAGTGGATACAAAAAGGAAGAGTTCTGCTGCACATTCACACCCAGGGAATCCAAAGACCTTATGTGTGACTCAACCTGGTCATATAAACTTTCCAAGGATACATTCTTTTTTCTTACGTTATTGATACCCAGTTTAACAATTGTCGCACATAAACCTCGGTCAAGATCACCTTGTCGCCGAAGCGATCCCTGAGCGCTTCTATTACCTTGGGGTAATTAGCCTCGTCAAAGGATAGCTCTTGACTAGTCTTTCTGCTCTTGTTCCAACTTTCATACAATGAATCAAATATTCAAAGAAAAACAGGGTAACGTGGTAAGATTCTTTTAATAGAACACGACGAGCTTTCAGGCAGCAACTGCCCTTCTTCAGGTCTAATACAAGTGTAGACAAAGAAGTGCCATATTTATAAGCGAAAATATTTACATATATACGCGCAAAGAATAAGGAATTTTACATACTGGAGATTGGAATGGGGAATTTGCATATTTACAAATAAAAATAAAACAAACTCTGTGTGAGAAATAGAGGCAAAAGAGTTACACCTCCGCTGTATAAAAACGTCTGTGTCCTTCCTTTTTCGACCACGAACTCGGATATTGCGTTATTTTTACGAAAATTCGGTATTCGCACGTTTTTCAAAAATTCGCCTTCCCTAGAAACATCCTTACGGCACCCCATAACAAAAAGCTCCTTCAAACCTAACCCTCTATCCCTCAATAACGGCATCTATAAAATATCATGCAACGATTGTGAGCAATGCTACATAGGTGAAACTGGTCGAACCATCGCCACTAGAATCCGCGAACACAACCGTAATATACGTTCCAAAGATCGAAAATCTCTCATCTTTCAACACATGGCAGATTTCGACCATTCCTTTAATTTAGACGCTACGATTTCTGTATACAGGGATATTGGAAACAAGTACCAACGCTTGGTTCTGGAAGCACTGGTGTCCAACTGTACTCCCAGTTTTAACCGGAAGATTGATCTCCCACCGCAATATACAATATTTTACGGCCTCACTCGCTGATATGTTTCTGGGTTTTTATTGTTATTTACGGTTCAATTTTTATCTCCGTGTTTTGCCTTCAGATTTAATTTTTATCTCCGTTTTTGCCTCTATTTCTCACACAGAGTTTGTTTTATTTTTATTTGTAAATATGCAAATTCCCCTTTCCAATCTCCAGTATGTAAAATTCCTTATTCTTTGCGCGTATATATGTAAATATTTTCGCTTATAAATATGGCACTTCTTTGTCTACACTTGTATTAGACCTGAAGAAGGGCAGTTGCTGCCTGAAAGCTCGTCGTGTTCTATTAAAAGAATCTTACCACGTTACCCTGTTTTTCTTTGAATATTACAGCGTGGCGATATGATGTCGAATCAAATATTGGAATTTATCCACTTCAGACAGGCTTGGATTCTCATGAATGGCCTCAAACTGCGACCACTATCCCAGCCACTCGAGACTGGTGCCATCGTAAACCTTTAACGCGATTTTTGGCAGTCTGCATGAGGTACTCTTCTCTGGGCTACTCCTAATTGAAGCCACATCCCCTTGGCCTTGTTGGCCATTTCCCTTAGGATTGAGATATTCGTTTACTTTCTTCTCTGTTCGCAGAAAGTTCTTTTCATACTACTCGACCAAATCCTGTTCTTTGTCCAATTCCTGCATAGTGGTGTTATCATCGTCCAGCATTATCTCCTTATTTGGGAATTCGCGTTCCTTAGCTGGCTTTCATTAATCTCCAGCAATTTAAACACGACCAAGATACAGTCACGAGAAGGATATTCTTCATCAAATTCCGTCTCAATTTCTTATATATTTTTTGTCACCGATGATCGCAGCAGCGTTCTCAATTTCTTACTTTTATTCATCTTGAATTTCTCAATTAACAAATTTAAATTAAGGCTAGTTTAAATATCTTCGCTAAATTTCGCCAGTCTACTTTGTTTAATCCTAATTTTCTTCAACTTTACCTTCTTAAACTTCAAATTCTTTGGCCTTTTCTTTAGACTTAACTTCTTTGGCCTTTTCTTTAGACTTAACTTCTTCGGCCTTTTCTTTAGACTTAACTTATTCGGCCTTTTCTTTAGACTTAAGTTATTTGCCTATTCCCTTTTAGAATCCGGCTCGAGGGACCAGATGTTAAGGTTCCTAAGGAGGGTACACGCATCTCGGGGAGAATGTTGAGTTTTCTAATATATAATTTTGTTTATTAATTCAATTTTTCTGTGATTATGTAAATGTTGACCGCTGACTATCTTTGTATATAATTGAGTTTTTTAAATAAAGGGTGTGAGTGTGAATAGGTTTTGCTCGTGCTTTATTTTATCTTTGGCTGAGTCATTATCGGCACCATTGGGGTGTCGCCTGGGCATTGGAATCACCATTGGGGTATCACCTGGGTCATAGAAAACCTATACAGTCCACTAAAGTAAACGACATACGGCTTCTAATTCGTTAAGGACAAAGGAACCTTAACAAAATATATTAATTATTTTATCTATTTAAAACTAGCCGCATGACCCGGGCAACGCCCGGGTTTTACCCGATTAAATGTTTTTAATTCAAATACCGCCGTGGATTTCACTCTTGTGAAATGTCCCGCTCCGAACTTTGCGTTTTAAAATATAAAAATAAAAATGTAAATTTTCACAAAGATATTTTGAAATTCTTCTATTTTGATTTTCAAATACTATTCGTTACAATTTTAAATTGGCGCCGTGGATGTCACTATTGTGAAATGTCCCGCTCCAAACTTTGTGTCTGAGAAGCGATATATTTAGAGAGAGATGATCTGGCTTTGGGTCTTCTGCTTGAATGAATGTTTTTTTCTGTTAGAATTTTGTTCCTGCATACTAAAATGAACTGGCTTCACCCCTTGTCTCTGATTTTTGGAATTTTTCCCGATATAATTTTGTATCTGATAATCAAACATGATTAAGCAATATTGTAATAATCATTTTCTGACTAAAAACAACTATCTTTGCCCAAAACCTATCAATTTCAATTTCTTTGGCTAACTATATCTTCCAGATTTTCTCTATTTCCTGTTAAAACATGTTTTACATGTACATTAAGTCAGTTGATATTACCTCCCATCTTCACCGCTAGAGGCGCTGCTTGCGAGCGAAAGGGCAAATTTGCAATGCAAATTTAGAAATAACTCTACGAATATTCGGGATAGAGACCTGATATTTTCACTATAAATTTTTCCAGATTCTACTCTATATACTGTTAAAATTTCAGTCAGATTAGTTACGTATTGTGGACGTGTATAGCCGACATAGGAACAAACACACATACATACATACATTGACCTTGCGGCCACGCGTCGCACGAGCTCCGCATCTTTCGCCTCTCATTTTACTGACTACCCCCTCTGCTTAACTTGAACCATACCATCTGAATCGCCATAAGAGGGCCTTCATTTTAAATCATATTTCAAGATTTTTCATCAAGTTTGAATTTTTTTCCTTAATTTAATTTTCATAGAATTGTAATTATACAAGTTGTAGATTTACGACATCACCATGGCAACAGCCGGGCCGGCTGTTGCGTCATCTTCTACGTCATCCCCATCTCATCTACCATTGGCTGAAGATAGCGTCTCATCTCAAAAGAAAACTTTTTCATCTATAGCTTTACCAAATTTTCATAATGAGCAACTCAGACAGAACAATGAATTTAAATATCAATCAAATAATGGACAAAACAATTCGCAAACAAACAAATTAAAAACAAATGAATTCGAGAAAATTAATGAAAGCAGAGCTGATACATACAAAAATAGAAGCCTTTCGACGTTTTCTGCAATACAATTCTCAATAATGGAGAAATACAGCGCAGATACATACCTAGCTGCAATAGCTGAGGTCATTGGTTCCAAAAATATCCACGCAGCAGGGCGCATGAACCGACTTGCAATTGTTTCAACAGACAGTGAGGAAACTGCAAAGAAACTGATTGAAAATGGATTTAAAATTGGAGAAGAAACTATTTACCCTGACTTTGCCTTCAATGTCCGGCAAAAATTCATCATTTCAAATATAGTTTCATGTATTCCAGACGAAGTTGTCAAGAACTACCTAGAACCTTTTGGCCAAACTATCAGTATCAGGCCTATCCCTTTCCCAACTTCTAACTCCGAGCTTAAACATCTCTCGACTTTAAGAAGAGAAATTATGATTAAAACGAAAAACAATAGGAACCTTCCATCCAGTCTGGTGATAAAATACCAAGGAATAATCTTTAATGTGTACATAAACGAGGACAGGATTTGTAATAAGTGCCGCAGACATGGACACAAGGAAGAAAGATGTGGCATAAGCTTTAAATCAAAATTAACCGTACTGAACCCCCAAGCCAACCAAGTCCAGAGCACACCTCTTAGTGCGCAAACAGAACCCACAACTGTAATCTATCAGCATCAAACCGATCTACATAGCGAGGTGAGGGACAATCAGGAAAATACCTTGATGATCCCTCCGAAGGAAGACACAGAGAAGGAACTAGAGACTCTTGAGGGCAGAAAACAGTTAATCTCAAATGACAAACCAATATACTTGGCAACCCCAAGTCAGAATACACAAGAAGAAATAATAATGGAGGCAGTGGAGACTCGATCAGATGTTAGCGGACACGATGATGAAATGCACCTGGATAAGGTCTCACTGAAGAGGAAAAACACCGAACTTGAAAAGCCAATCCAAGAATCTGAAGCGAGTAAATCACAGAAAAAAATAAACAAAAAACTTTCAATGTCCCCCCAGACAACACCAGGAGACACTTCCGTTAATGAAACAGAAAAGGCCAGTTGCTCCTTGTCGGAGAAAATCACTGAAGATACAACTGACACCGGCTCAGAAGCTGTCTCTCTACCTCCGCGGCGTGTCCGCATGACCCAGATAGACCGCGAAGATTGGATCCATGACACTCTCAAAGATCTGAATTTTAACACCATCTTAAGCCCCTGTCAGCAGTTGACCCCGAAGATCTTGTCACTTGTATGATTCTGTACCCCGATGCCTATGAGAAAGAACTTCTCAACACAACGCCAGAACATAAGACTATTCTTTTGGACTTCATTGAAACGATCATCGAGCGCGCTCAAGGTCGCGACCGAAAAATCCTCAGAAAACTGACCGAATTTAGAAAAGCTTTAAGCTGCTGAGACCTCGTCTGTATATATTATTCTTACTTCTTTTTAAACTGCTGTATCTCATTTATTAGACGTTAATAAAATGTTTTAATTGTTACATACATACATACATACATACACTGACTTTTATATATATAGGGATTAGAAATAGGTATTTCCCCCCATTTTAATATATCATAACCTTTATATAAAAATCTGATATTGTTCAAAACGCCTCTGATTGACTCGACCTTGTACTCAGATATACACTAGGAAACTTGAGGAAGTTGCACCTTTTAGAATGTATGTCGGGATTCAGACAGGTAGAAAATTTGTAGATCTGTTTTAAGGAGAATAATAAAAATGAAAATAACAGAAATATCAGCTTCCATCTATCAAAACACAGCAGTAGAAGTCAAGTTGGGTGACTACAGTGGGTAAAAGATAAGAGATCCAACATCACTAACTATCATCTCACTGAATAATTCATCAACATCCAGCACTGACACAACTACCTGTACATCTGATATTGTTCAAAACATCCCTGACTGACTCGACCTTAAACTCAGATATACACTCATGGACAAATTTAAGTAATTTATACCTTTCTGCGTGTATATCGGAATTCAGAAATCACTCTAAAAGATATTTGATACACAGGGATCCTTATTGGAGACTGAGATAATCAAGTGTGGAATAAAATTACCTCTTTCTATTTAAAAACAAACAACCAGCGGCGTCAATATATAAAAAATTTCCTTTAGTCAATGAGTGTGAATAAACCGCTTCCTCATATTTTTTAAATTTGTATTAGAACAAAAATATGTTATATTCCTATAAAGCAAAATATATTTCATTTTGGTAGCATAAAGCAATAAAATTAATTTCAAAAATTGATAATAAAAAATTATAAATGGCGTTTGTCCCATAATTTTATGAAAGATATATTATCTTATTTAATTTGAATTATTTTATATTAAAATAATATATTGAGCAGAGTATTTTTGTTAAATATCATAGAATGGCCCCTTTTATACTACATATTGAGTGTTATGATTTCCATTCTTGATACTTTTTAATTACAAATATATAGAATTGAAAATATCGAGGAGACAATAACTAAATATCTGATACAATATGTTCTCACACTATATATACTCTTATGTATGTTATATTCAATTTAATTTTTTATGATATATAAATATTTTTTTTCTAATTTGACCAAAAAACAAAAAGCTTTTTTAAAAATTATTTTGTGCTGTTGTATATATAGATTTGTTTTTTCTTTTGGAGGGGTTAAATGTGTTTTTTCTAATAAAATCATTTGCCAAAAATATTATATAGTTGAATTTGTTTAAATAAAGTATATATATATATAAGCATATTTGCTAATAATTCAAAATCATTCTTCATTTTTTTAGTAAGTAAAATTTGCATTCGACAAACTAAACATTCACTTAATAATCATTATTACTTTTCTGTATTCTCTCCAAATCCACTCGGAATATAAGATGTATATATATATATATATATTATATTTAATAAATAATAATAAGATTTCTGTTGTATTTTTGATCATCTTGAGGATTATGCCATGGAGTTATTTGCTGGTTCTTTTTAGTACTGAATGGTTTTGGTGATGCAGTCGTGTGACAATAATAATAATAGTATTGATTAGAGGTTCCTTTAATTGAGCTAAGGAATGTATAAAAGACATAATTTGGTAAAAGTACTGCCTGGCTTAAAGCGTAAGAATAAAAAATGAAAGGCTTATTTACATAATGTACAAAGGTTTTGAGCCGGCCAGCGGGAAAAACAACAACGAGTTTTTATATGCAAAGCGTGACCTCTGGCGGTCGATTTAACAGAATATATAATTTTAAATAAAATAATACACCTATCCCCCGATTTACACGGTACTTGTTTTACACGTTTTCGCTTTTACACGGTTTTCCAAATAAGTTTTTTTTTGGTTTTTATCGCACTATACTAAATGTTACTGTGATTGAACACATGCGCTGTGTACACATCTCACGAGGAATCCCGAGCTTATGTGCTGACTACATATTTTAACCTGTCAATGCATTTTATTTTTATTTCTGTGTACACCTATCCCCCGATTTACACGTTTTTTTCAGGAACGTATCTACCGTGTAAATCGGGGGATAGGTGTATTTTAATATAACATATATATGATTAGGAGAGACAAACACACACCTCAGAGGATAATTTAATTTCATTCAAACAATTATAAATTATTTACAGAGAAGTAAATAGAGGCAATGAAATGATTTTTCTATTCGAATTGGCAATTTGTTTATAAAATAAAATGTATATATATATTTTACATAGAACTTCTTATTATGAGAATTGTAACCCAAATCTTATTTCTTCTAACATGGATCTGATGTGCATCTGTCAAGAATTCCTTCGGCATATTGATAATAGGTTCTTAGGTTTTTGCGTGTATATTATTGCATCATGAAGAGCGGCTTTTTCTTCGTAGAGGCCATACGAGATGTATTATTCTTGGAGGGAAGTATTGGCTTCTAAACGGCGGCTGAATCATCAAGTCGCGGTAAATTAGAATCTAGAGAATTCCATAGCAAGGTCTGTTTGGACATCTACCTAATTCTTTCCAGTATCTCCCCACTAAATTCTTACATAGAAAAATATGATGAAAGACAAATGTCAGAATAATATTGCAGTTTATTTTCAATCAAACAATTTTTGAACTTAATTACAAAAAATTGTGAATAAAACGGCATTGATTTAAATTTTCTATGTAACAAAATATTTAAATTAGTAATATATTTTCAAAAATAATGAATTTTCTCTTATTAGTATTATGAATTGTTTTTTATAATATTGATCATTTATTTTTATATGTTTAGATATTTAAAATTCATTCTATCTCTATTATTCCGAATATTTTATTTTGAAACGGTCAAAAATCTAAAAACGTAATTATATAATTAATATTGATATATTCTATGAAATTATCCATATTCTGTTGTTATTTTTAAATGCATTTTGTCACTAATAATATTCATTTATGCAAGATGTTACTTCATTTGGAAATAATTTCAAAATAGCAAATGTAAATTCCATTTAATAGCAAAGAGGTCTTATTAACAAAATGTTAATTGCATTCTAGAAAGTCCAAAAAATATATATATAATTAAACATATATAAAAAGAATTAAATATTTATATATACGCAATACACTTATATTAGATGTAATAAAAATGTCTAACTATTTAATTATATTTCTAAAATTTGAACATTTGAAAATTTAACTTTTTTCCCTTCGAATATAAAATGTATAATTATTTAATTATATTTTAAAATTTGAACATTCGATAAAATTTAACTTTCCCCCCCTCGAATATAGGTAAAATATTTGAATTAAATCAGTAACCAAGCATATGAATCATTTTATTTTTAGCTCAGCGGTTAAATTATTTTGAAAGGTTTTGCTCTAAGTCAATAAAATATTTAAAAGCTTTTAAAATCTTCAGAATTTTTTAATGTTGAATAAGAGACCAAAAGAGAGATTGCGTTGGTCTAATATTGAACTAGATTTCTATAAGAAATATTTTGTAGAATAAATATTTTGTTAATTCTTCCTTCGACACACAGATTGTAGGAATCTGTTGGTTACGAAATTAATATTGTTCTTCTAGATTTGTGAGGATTGGAGAGGTAAGTCTTAAATCTAATTAAGTATTAATCCCCTTTGTCTTATTTCACAGATACCCTTCCAATTTCGATCATGTTTTCCCACTTATTTCTCCTCTCTTATTCTCTCTTAAATTATCAATCTTTTTGGTTATCTCTTCAAATACCAATTTTACCTGTATGATTCAAATGGTTTATGGTGATATTAATTATTATTGGTTCATATCAACGCTGAATAATGATTAGCCCATATCGTTAACGTAATTTGTAATCAAATATATTTATATTTCTATAAGCCAAATTACTATTTTTCAAATAGTATATGATATATATTTATAAAAAAAAGTCGGTGGACGAGTGGGTAACCCCCTCGATTCCCGACAGTCATGAACCGGGATTGAATCCCTCGTTAAATTTTGTTTAGTATGTGAATAACCTTCACATATTATTCATTTTTCAGTTATCATGAACTAGGTTGCTCTTGCTGAGCGGTACCTATTTATGTGAATTTGAACCATATATTTATAGAAAAAATGTGATTATATGAACAGTTATTAATGTTTAACCCATATATATTATTAACCAAATTTGCATCCAAAAAATATTTAAAATATTATTTAATTCTAGAAGGTACAGTGGAAATTTCAATGTGAGAGCTTATGAACGTTGATACCTTGTAATCTATTCTAGAGATGGTATCTCACTGGAATATATAATTTTGTCGTTTTGTGTTATTTCGCAAAGGTGTCTCTCAAGAAGTTATTCATTCATCGGATATGTCGCTTAAGAGAAATTCTATTGACAACTCAACAAATCACTCGGTTTCACTCGTTTTAGCTAAGAAAACGGAAAATTCAAATCACATTTTTATTATAAGATAACGTTTCATCTATATAGAGTGAATGAGAGCGTCAAAGCAGGAATGTTTCTTTCACACATAGGACGAACTTCTACTGTCCAACTACAACGAAAATATATTGGGAGGAGTGGCTCATCAGTGGTGAACCCTCCCAGCGGTGTCGGCAATTTGATCAACCATACCGCTTCTCATAGTGTATTGAACAATTCTACTTATTTCATATGTCATAATATATACTCTTCCAGGAATAATAAAGCAAACCTAGAGCCAGCCCAGAGAGAGACGGAATGTAAAGTCCGGTCACTTGAGACAGCAGCGACATTCCAAGGGGCGGCAAATGGGGCCCGTCCGTTAACACCTTGGGACTATTAACACAGTTAGGAATTGTGTGCGACACGAACGGCCGCCCGGCTTTGCCGGGCCCATCTCTCTCTCTCTGGTTGCCTGGGTTCCTCTACCAACTTGTGGTGTGATTATTTCTCTCCCCACCTTATTGTATTGCCACATATATATATGTGCCATACTAAGGGTGGGATATTTTAAATGGTATTGAAGAAAGCTATGGACATAAGCTTTTAGGACAGTAGAATTACATACAAGTATAAAGCCTAACTGACCTTATCTTTATTGTTTGCGGAAGAAAATTGCTCGATGTTCAATTATTTATTAGTAATTCTACTGTACTGAAAGGTCATTTTCATAGTTTGCTTACAATTATTTTATGATTCACCCTTAAGTGTAGCATATAAAATCAGAATCGTCCAAATCAGTATTAAAGCTCCAAGAAGCAGTCTTGTAGATTAATTTGGCGAAACAGCTGGGAGGTTTCACCACTGATGAGCCAAGCCCTCCCAATATTATTTCATCACAGTAAGGATGGTAGACGCTTGTTTTATGTGTGAATAAATATTCTTGCTTAAATTCTTTCATTTTTTAAATCAATCATCTATCAAAATAACTTGTATCTCAACTTGTAATAATGACAACGACTTCTTCAAACCTAACTCTATAACCTACTCAAGTTTCATCCAAATATAGGTCGATTAATTTATCAACATATATGTGTGGAACAAACTTAATATGTATATTATTTTAATAACAAGCATATTTGCATATTTTTGGTTTTTAAATATTATAGTACCCCATCTGTCATACCTTAAAATCATAATACGGTTTCATCCAAATAGGTCCAATAGTGCGGAAACATGTGGTTTTATATTTTGCCGGGGAGTAATTGATCTATATATATATATAAAGGTCACTTCTTCCGGCAAAATACACGTCTAAATTAGACGCCATCTATTGATCTTCGTCGTAAACTAGTGGCCTCGGGTCGGTGACGAAGCAATAACACCAGCTTTGGCGCTTCTCAGATTGTACATTTTGGCACACACTCTTCTGCTATTGATGCATATTTTATATAATAGTAAATCTTCGTATAATCTTATTGGCCTGTTTTAATACTAAACCTTACATATAGAGTGGTGGTGGTGTCTTTTCTATGGAGCAGATTAGATCGGTCTGTACATCCTGATCACAATACCGGCCAACAAAGGTATCTTGTTCGTTTGCATGTCCTCTTTTGGATTGTTGTCTGCCATATAGAGGGCTGTACTATATGGGTATATATGGTCCGGAGTAAGTTGAGTGTTGTGACAGTTATTGCAGTTCCTGTAGGATCTAGTCATGTCTGTCATTGATAGAGTATATCACTTATATAAATTGAGTATAACTTTATTGTTTTTACAATAGGCCAACATTATGTTTTTTTCTCCAACCCCACCAGAGAGTGCAAGTAACCGAACAGGGCTCTGGCACATTTGTAAGTGCAAAGTCGAACTGCTTTCCACCTGTGTAGACATGTGGTGTACTTACAGTAAAATCAGTCGCAAACTTCTACCCACCATGATTATTATGGCCTGTACCACGTGTACTAGGGATAAGGGAAAAAATGTTTTTCTCTTTATAAAACTCTATATTCTATATTCACTCATAAAAAAACAAACATATCGTTTTTTTAAAGAAAGATTACCAAAAAATATTTGTCCAAATGTGAAAACATTATTTGATGTTTAATTTTAATTAATTACAAATATATTAATTAATTACTTGTATAAAATTTAATTGGAATGACGACAATAAGCAAACATTGATTCAATTTATTTACCACTGTTAAAGATTTCATTTTTGAAATGTCAACACAATGAGGTTATTGTGTACTACCTATATTGATCCAACTAATATTTGCAATAGAAGATATTAAAGAAGATTGAAAAGGTCCATTAGTTTATTCTTCTTTCTAAGATTTTCCCCAATATTTACAGTATACGTCTATATTTGGGATTAGAGAATATTATTTTTGAAAATATTTTTATTTTAATAATTTATATTTCCTTTTTAGAGAGTTATCTTTTCTCTTTCTTTGAAAAATTCTTTCATATAGCCGTACAATTGATTATTGTGTTCAAAAATATTATATAATAGATTATTAGCCCGTAGTTAATGGGTAGCAGAACATATTCAAAGAAAGGTTAAACCTAAAATGTGTTGATATATTAAAATCAAAATAATTTAATAACTTTTTCACCTTTCAAAATAAAAAAAAATATAGATATGAATCCATTCATGAGGACAAAACTTAAGGCAGTTGTACCTTTTAGCATATATATCGAGATTCAGACAATAACTCTGAAAGATAGTTGATACACAGTGACCTTTATTGAAGATACAATAAATAACTAAGTTGAATAAAAATGTCTCTGTCACCTCAAAAAAAAAAAAAAAAAACTACTGGCGAAAGCTAAGATGTTCACTTTGCTAAATTTTGTTCAAGAGTGTAGATTCTATTTTGGAACTAAAAAGTATTAAATTTGTCATTGATATTAACTTTATTAAGGCTTTGAACTGCCTGTTGTAATAGATATATTATAGATAATAGAAATATAATTGATACACGTTGACCTTTATTGAAGACACATAAGATAAACAAGTATCAATTGAAAAATCCTGTAAGATTTATAAATGAGTTAAACAAAGCATCAAGGGCTGCGTATCTTTTATTAGCACGAATATAAGATGAACTAGCTCGTTTTATATTCGTGCTAATAAAAGATACGCAGCCCTTGATGCTTTTTTTAACTCATTTATAAACAAGTATGAACAAACTGCCTCTGTACCTTTAAAAAAAAGAACGACCGGCGATATTATCGCGAATTTTAACTTCTATGTGGTTGGTTCATGAGTATATATGGAGTAATAATCATTAGGGAATTTGAATTAATTAATTAATATATATATATGGTAATTTAAACCAACAACCCTATATTGTATAATACTTATAACAAGATTGTCATATTGTATATAGAAACACATCTATAAATAATTAAATGCATGATTGACATGTGTCTTTGCATCACCATATGAATGTACTTTGTACAAACTGAGGATGAATAAATTAAACTATGTAATAGATTAAGAGCTGAGCTAAGCAAGAAATCGAGAGAGAAATAGAATTCAACCTTAAAAAGGAATTTGGCAGCCCGTTGCCATCGAGGTCAAAGGGTGCAGAATGCCGCAGACGTTCAAAGTCCAAATTCTCACATGTCTTCCCCCCCCCCCCCCCCCCCCCCCCCCCCCCCCCTCGGCAAAGATATAACCTCGGGTTTAGCCCAGCTTAGATAGTCAGACTTCACCGTCGGCGTGAGCCCTTGTTGGTTGCAGCCAGGTCCACCTCATCGACCATGTGAAACAGTAAGAAACCTTCTTCATCCATCTTGCTCTTAGCTCGACTCCTATCTGTTCATGGAACTTTCCTACTAAAACTGTGTCTCTTCGTTTTTTGTGTGTGGACATTCCCAAGCTTTCCACTCTGCCTCGACCACGACTGCCTGTACTCTGTGAGAACTGTTAAAGGTCCTCCAAGGTGCAGAGAGGTACTGGAAAACTCTCCACGCCCTGACTGTCCCTCTCGGTTACTACAGGTTTGACCCTCGGTTACCACATATGTATATAAATTCGAAGCTTTTATAGAGAGACGGTAATAATTCCTTTTTTTTAATGAAACAATTTCCATTGTTGTAATTATAATTTTACCATTGCATTAGAAATTGTTTTAATAAAAAAAAATAATCATACGCGTCTATAATAGTTTCGAATTTTGATAATAGATGGAGCGATAATGCATCATAATATAACATATGAATAAACAATAGAAAAAATAAAAGATAATTGGGTCAGGTGTTGATATTAAAAGTAAAGAAGGTATCTCCTGACCACGAGCACATGTGCTTTTTAGATGGAAGAGCGCCATCTAGTGAATCAAAAATAAACTAAACGTTTATTTAGCTTGCTCCGTGATATTTGGCCAACCCAATTTCTTGATAAATCAAGAAAAGCCATCCACGAACGCGTTTCGCGCTGTTGCCGCTCTGCCATCTAAAAAGCACATGTGCTCGTGGTCAGGAGATGCTTTCTTTACTTTTAATACCAACACCTGACCCACTTATCTTTTTTTTTATATTGTTTTTCATGTGTTAAGCGTCTTTACGCAAATTTGGCGTCAAATGCCCATTTCTTGATTTCTCGGGAAGTCATTGGGACCAAATTTGGTCGCAGTGGTTACAGCCTATTCCACGCTGACGAGCGCCAACAGCGCGAAACGCGATCGTGGATGGCTTTTCTTGATTTATCAAGAAATTGGGTTGGCCAAATATCACGGAGCAAGCTAAATAAACGTTTAATTTATTTTTGCTCCACTAGATGGCGCTCTGCCATCTAAAAAGCACATGTGCTCGTGGTCAGGAGATGCCATCTTCACTTTTAATATAACATATATATATATATATATTATAAAACAAAAAAAAGAGATTTTCGGTTGTATTTTTGATCATGTTGAGGATTATGGTAATGGAATTATTTGCTGGTTCTTTTTAGGATTAAATGGTATTGGTAATGCAGTCGTGGCAAAAATCTTGAAATAAAAATATTAATGGTTTTGATCAGAGGTTGCTTTAATTGAGCTAAGGAATGTATAAAAGACATAATTTGGTAAAAGTACTGCCTGGCTTAAGGCGTAAGAATAAAAAATAAATAAAACAAAAGATTATTTACATAATGTACAAAGTTTTGAGCCGGCCATTGGGATAGAGAAAATATCTTTATTTTACGGGGCTGCTAACCAAAATGAATGATTTTTGAGCCCCGATGGACGCATAAAGCGGAATATATACAAAGCACAGTTGGAGAGGCCTTGGGATGGTTGGCCAGGGGATCATCGCCAGGTAAGGCCAGGAGAGCCAGGATGTAGAGGAGGATCGGGGGGGAGGGGGGGGCAGAGTGGTGATCCGCGGAGTTCAGGGGGTGGCAGAGACGGGTTCAATGGTGTTGAGCCCAGGGGTGACCGTGGAGAGCAGACATACCGCAATGATTAAAGTGTATGAGTTTTAAGTCCAAAAAGCAGGCAGACAAGCAGCAATGCACTATATCAAAGTACCAAGGTGCTGCACGCAACCAAGGCTGTTAAAAAAGGTTAGATTCCCCAGGCCAGGGAAAATAAAAGAAATACAGCTGTGGTTTAAATAAGAATATTAGATAAAGCGAGAATGATTCAGCAACTGATTGGAAAAGATAGATTTTTTTTGTAAAAATGAACATAAAAAAGTCCCAGATAAGATTACTGGTGAGGGTACCAGAAACTAGGACAACCAACCAGAAAAGTACACCATAGATTGCATAGCGCGTCCAAAAGAGTCGCTGCGGCCATTAGGATAAAACAACAACGAGCTTTTATAGGGGAAGAGTGACCTCTGGCGGTCGAATTGGCAGTATTTGAATCTATGAAATATATTTTTAAATAATATAATATTTTAAATAATACCTTTATATAACATTTCCCCCCTGTGAAGAATATGATATGGGTTCAGAGAAAAGTGATGAAAATATAGTTTTAAAATATATAAAATGATTTATAAAAAGAAAAGGTGAGGTGATATTTACTTATCATATTGTTTTTTTATATGGTAACCAATAGACAGGAAAATACATAATGGTATAAAGTGTTGAGCCGGCCATTGGGATAAAACAAAAACAAGTTTTTATAGGGGAAGAGTGACCTCTGGAGGTCGATTTAGCAGTATTTGTATCTATGAAATATATTTTTAAATATAATAATATTTTAATATAACATTTCAAATATATAATATCTTTATATAACATATATATATTTTAAATATAGAGCAATCCATAATATATGTGTATTTTAAAAATAAGGCTTATTTTGGATTGTAATAAGATTATTTATTAATCCGATATTTCGATGGACCAATCTTCCATCTTTTACGAGGTATTTTGCCGTGAAGCACGTAGCAGGTCGCGTGCCCCAGGTGAGCCATCATATATATTAATTGTCAATATTTCGAGGAGACAGGTCGTCTATCCTATTCTGGTATTTAACCTTCGACGTAGCTGGCTGTCCAGTCTCTTTTTAATATTGACACAATTAATATGAATATTTGATATGAAATTTTCTAATTGTTTACTTGATATATTCATAATGGATATCATCATTTCTCAACAATAGGGATAGTCTCTTCTCTCATTAAAACGCATTACACAAAGTTAGCCATTTTATCTGCTCTAGGTGTGTAGAATTAGATCGGCAATAGTGCCACAACATTGGGTCTGTACGCAGAGAAGAGCAAAAAATGTTTTCACAATGATATCATCCTCATTCACAATTACAATATTGTAAAAGATCAAGATGTGTAGATTTACAATCATTACATGCATGGAATTTAACCTCATTTTTAATGGTCTTTTATCAAACTCTGAAATTCGATTACATCTATTTAATTGTTATGTATATTCAAAGTATGCCTGCCCAGAATTCCAACCCCTCCTCTACGTGGCGGGCGGGAGAACCTGCACAAGTAAGGGACTGCCCTGTAGTACGGTGTCGTGAGCCGCTACGGTAACCGTGAACAGGGAACTCTGAAATGTGGCTGACTAACGGGGCAATGGCAACCCTTTTTCCATGGAGTGGACAAGACACCACCATCATTCAGAGCATGAGTTTATCGCATCTAACAAGAATATATCGGTATTTTCTCACTAATAAGATTATCGACTTTTAAATTCTATGAAATTCATTTTTTACGCAACACTCTATGACTTATTAATTTCTTCAGCATTTCAACTATTTTTGTTTATAGTTTTTATATTTCAACCTAATATTTATTTTTAACCCTTTGTGAGTCCGATTTAATTATTCAAAAAAAAGATTAAAGATATTTTCAGAATAGTATTTTTTTTATCTATTTATTAGTTTGTAAAGATTCCTGCTATATACAATAGCTAAAGGTATTTATATAACTATCGCTCATATTTAAAAATGCATATTAAAATATTTAAATAATAAATTCTGAAATCTTAAAATTATTTTAAAATAATTTCCTAATAAATTTGTAAAAACAAATCTTTCTAATTTCAATTTAATGAATGTGATGAATATAAAAATAATTTAAATGAACTATATACGATGAAATAATTCTGAAAGAGGGCAATAATATCCAAATATATGTAGAATTTATAGTTATTTTTCTCCTACTGGAAATATATATGAAATATTGTTGCAAATGTGATCCTGCCGACGTATGGATAAACTGGCAGTTGTGAACGTGAGGCGAGTGTTGATGTTCATCCCACACGCGGACAACAAGAAGCAGAGGCAGGGCTAGATGTTATCACCGAGAGTGATCGGGGACAGCCCACGGGACAGAGGTAGAGGCCATGACACAAACTTGGATGCCTATCACCGAGACATGGAGAGAGAGACTGCAGCGGCCTAAACATGGGGGCCCCACATGGGCTGGGCGTTGGCTTTTTCCTCCCCTCTGTCCCTAGTTGTCCCCAGCTGACCGCTCTTTGGATATTTATTTTGACGTCACCAATTTTAGTTTGAATACAAATAGGGGTTTACAGGTATTATTAATAAAGATATAGCATATATACAAAATATGGGGGTGGTAGCAAATAGAAACGGTGTACATTTTAAAAGAAGGGTAGGATCTTTTAAGGTATCGGCATTAGCTAATTGGAAGATATGTGACATATACTAAAAGTGTCATACAGTTTAAAATATACGATATGCATATATTTATATATCAAAAATGAAGAAGATATATCCCACCCATATGTGCTTTTTAAATGGCAGAGCGCCAATATTTCTATTATTTTATTTCACATTTATATATTTACATATATATTTTTAATTAAAAAAGCATATATTGAATCTAAATATCATTTATTTTACCAATATTTCAGTTGGCTGAACGCCACACATTATATAATATTGTTGACACACATTAAATATGTTATAATACCTTGAAAAAGGTTGGCGTTCAGCCAACTGAAATATTGGTAAAATAAATTATATATTAATCCACATATGCCTTTTTAATTAAGTAGTTATTTATGGATTGATCTATTTCAAATATATATATATAGATATATATATATATATATATATATATATATATATATATAGTAATATTTTCACATTTTACTACTACTTAAAGAAGAAAGCAACGGACCGCGAATATGCATTGATACTGACTGGCCTCGCCATAATTTATGATATTTTAAATGAATTAAAAACGATCACTAATTATAAAAAGATAAGGATAACCAAATATAGAGACAACTCAGTTGTGTCATCTATCAAACCTGATATATATATATATATATATATATGTGGTAATTTTATATTTTAATGCCATGTCGCCAGGGAAGTAATGGACCGAGGATCCATTTGTTTCAGATTGGTCCCGTAGTAATTTAGGAAGCGTACCCCAGGGGAAAGTAACCCAATCTCTCCTGAAATATCTTCAAAATTCTCTAAAGCTCTTCATTTAATGGAAAAATGCGGTGTCCTTCGTTCTACTCTACAGTACAATTCGCTATTTCCTATTATTCCCTTATTTTTGAGTTCCATTTTTTCTCTATGTGCGTATTTCACTCGAGAGATTCAACACTCATTTTGGAATTAGGGCGCAAAAATGGGTTTATCAAATCAATTTATTCCGATATTTTTGACGATTTAATTTGGAAAAGGTTGAAAAAAAATTGTATTTTTATTTGAAATATTATTTTTTAATATATGTGAAAAATAAGAAATAAATAGTAAAATGAACAGGTTTTCATATTTGAAAATAGAGCAATCCATACTTAATTCATTAGATAATAAAAGGCATATATTGTTCATGTTAAAGTGGTCAGGAAATGTCAATTTTGTTTCAAATATATATTTTTGATTATTTATTTATTGTTAACACACACAAAATTGGCTATTATGACACTTCTAAATATAGCCTTTTCTCTATAGCGCCCGATTTTAAATACGCAGAGCGATGCGATTTACATTAAAAGTGACCAGTCTATAGTACCTCCTCTCTATAGCACCCTATTTTGGTGAGCCCCAAGATAGGCCGCTATATAAAGGTTTAACTGTATTCAATTGGAGTATATATTTCATATCACAAGGAGGTGAGATTTTTGCATGTTTATTTCTATAAAGAGCAATATAAATCTTACATTGTTGTTCTTGACAACGTGGTAGCTAAATTGCGAGGTCATACATTTTATCTTAACAAATATTTCTATCGAAATATTATATAATATATATATATTTTTTTATTTCCATTTAACTTCATTTATATAAAGGTTTTCTTCATTTTTTACTAGTATATAGTATATTTTTATTAACAAACACAAACATAAATAAAAACAAACAAAAAATAATAAATAATACTAAAAACATTAATATATATATATTATATAAATAAAAATGATTTTCTGCTGTATTTTAGATCATGTTGAGGATTATTAAACTATGGTGTTGCAGTCGTGGCATGAATCTTCTTGAAAGTAAAATAATAAAAATAGTATAGATTAAAATTGCTTTAATTGAGCTATAAGATAAACATAATTCTGTAAAAGTCCGCCTGGCTTAAGGCGTAAGAATAAATAAAACAAAATATTATTTACATAATTACAAAATTTTGGGTCGGCCAACGGGGAAGAACAACAATGAGTATTTATAGAGAAAAGCGTGACCTCTGGCGGTCGATTTATACAGAGTATTTATATCTATGAAAATTTATAATATTTTAAATAAAATATTTTAATATAACATTTTAAATAATATCTTAATGTAACATATATATATTTATAACTTCCTTTTTTTTTAAAGTATGTTTCATTCAAGCGGGTTATATCAGTTTTTTTTTTTTTTGACAAGTGTACGAAACCCTAAAAGCCGAATTTTAGCTTGGTTATATTATTAAATCTTGCAGTAAAAGAAATTCAGAAATATATCGGAAAATATTTGTTGAATTCACCTCAGAAATAAAACTATACATTTTGTTCTACCTTTTTGTTTTTCTCTTTTTCACTTCTTCACCTATTCAAATATATTCATGAATATTATATATATGTATATGTTATAAATAATTTGTTTGTTGTTAGATAAAGGGTTGATAAGACAAAGGATCGATAAGATAAAGGGTTGAAGGTGCAATCGTGATAAAAAAAAAGATAATTATTTACCATCAATTAGCTTTTTTTATTTTCAATTACTTAAGGAAATATTACACATTAGTTATTTTAACATTATATATAATTTATAAGTTAATCCTATATTAGTGATCAAAAATAATAGATAGGTTTAACTACGTATATTTACAACAAAACTGCATTGGAAAGACAAAGGATCCCTGTACAGAGAACCAAGAAGAGTTCTTGAACTTCTTTATGAGCACGACCTCCAATATCTTGTCTAATTTAGACTAATAAAAGGATAAGTAAAAAAAGAACAACAAAACTGAAAGTCATTCTATAAACGATGATAAAAAATTATAATCATCAATGAATAGAAATAAAATATATATGTTATGAATTGTTTTGTTTTGTTGTTGAAAAATATAGGGAATTGAAAGTGCAGTCGTGAAAAAGTAAAATATAGTTATTTACTCATCAAGTAGTTTTTATTTTGAATTACTTGAAGTAAATTACACATGAAATTATTTATCACAGCAATATAGAATTTATAAAATGAATTCTATATTCGTGATTTTAAAAAATAGGTAGCTTAACTATACATATTTACAACAATTATTCAAAGTGTTATGTTCTAAATCTATGGTCAAAAAATGTAGAACAGTCAATGAATGAAAATAAAATATATGTTTTTAAAAAAATAAAATATTTGCATTTTAGATTATATAATATATATATATTTATATTTAATATTGAATATTTGAGTTTTTAGATTATATAATATACATTTATATATGTATACAAATTATATTTTCAGAATCGCAGACTTATCAGCATTGAAGGTGAGTTAACTATATTTAGAAAGACAGTCAGGAGTAGTTATTTCTACAGTATAAAGTAACAGTCCGGCAGAGTAAGTACAGTGTTAAATAGTAACTATTCTTACAATTGGTTAACTTAATAACTAACAAAAGTGAGCGTTTGTTTAAGAGAGAGAGAGAGAGAGAAAGATGCAAAGATACAAAGAGAGCGCTCCCAAAAGGAATTGTCTTTTGTGAGTTAGGTTTTTTCTTTCCAAAATATGTTTTAGTGTCGGGTGATGGATGATGGTAGTCGTTCACGCCAATGTCAAGCTTCAGCCTAGCTCTGACCGTGTGGTGTTGCTTGCCCATGACTCTCATTGATTCTTTGTTGTTATTAGCCTACATCATACTGAATTCAATTTTCGGTGAATATATAGACACAATTATTCCTTAATTCAATTTGTATATTGTTGCACCAGGTTGTGGCTTAGCAGACTCTTCAACCTTGATTCACTCCTGTGCCGGGTCTTGCATCTTACCAGAGCGTGTTTCAACCATCCTACAAATTTATATAAGGGAATAATGAGATAACTCTACTTTAAGTAGCCTCCAGAATTATTTATTTATTTCTCACATCAAAGTGAGCAGTGAAGTCACATAGTATACCAAAATACAAATGGTGATTTTATAATACATATATTCTGTTTAATAAAATAAAGAAATATAAAATATAAATTTGAATTTAAAATATATCAAAAATAATCTTACAAATTAAAATTGAAATAGTTGCATTAACCATGATGGGAGCCATATATAGGAGAATAAATCTTCCCAAAAGGCGAAAGAGCTAAGTATATTTAGCCAAAGGTATAGAAGAAAAGAAGGCACTTCTGTATCAAGCCACTTAAGTATCCAACACTATTGAGAAAAATAAACTATAGACGAAATATCTGAAATATTAATTCTTAGCTAGAGGTATATTCGTTATTATGGCTACAACGGTGCTTTAGATAAATAAATCAGAATGAAACACATATGACATATTTGAAGTACTGTATATATAATCACACATATAAATATTTAATTAAAATACATATATTGGATCAATTGATCCATTTTTAAATTGATGATATATTAATGGATTTCTTTATTTCAAGAATGCATCATCGTGCAACAGAAAGTTGCTGATGGCTTGCGCCATCTATCGGAATAAATATCAACTATTCTCGTTGATTTTTAATTATTCCAGAATTGTCCAAATACCCATTCTAGGGAAATTCTAAGGAGATGCCTTTTTCTTAATGTATGCACCTTATTTCAGCACAATATCACATTTGTACTATTTTTTCACATTGTGTAGCGTTCTCACGCAATTCTGGCCTTAACTACCCGTTTCATGATTTTTCAGGATGCCTTAATGACCAATTTTTTGGTCGTTGAGGTACAGCTTGCACCACGCTGATAAGGGCCAACCTCCCGAAACGCGTCCGTGGTTAGCTTTTCTTGATTAATCAATAATGAGTATTTGGCCAATTCTGGAATAATTAAAAATCAACGAGAATAGTTGATATTTATTCCGATAGATGGCGCAAGCCATCAGCAACTTTCTGTTGCACGATAAGGAGATGCCTTTTTCTTAATTTATGCACCTTATCCCAGTACGATATCACATTTGTACTATTTTTTCATATATATATATATACGAGGTGTGATCAAAAAGTATCGCGAATTTTGAATTTTCGCGGGTTACGTATATTCGAATTTCGATCTTTTTGTGGCTTTATGTTGGTACTCATGTCTCTCACTTATTCCGACAAGCTCGGCCATTTTGAATGTTCACTTGATTGTTGACAGCTGCTTTGCTTGCAGGTGTTTTGGATCGTCTTCGATTTTTACCTATTAAAAAAATGGATCAAAGAACCTGTAACAAATTTTGTGTGAAAAACGAAATTAAGTGCGCGGATGCATTCCGAATGTTGACTGTGGCATACGGAGAAGCTACCTTGGACCGAAGCAACGTTTATCGGTGGTACAAAATGTTAACAGAAGGCCGAGAAGATGTGAACGACGAAGAGCGTGCCGGACGCCCGAGCACCTCAACAACAGACGAAAAAATTAATGAAGTGGAGAAAATGATATTGGCCAATCGTCGAATCACCGTTAGAGAATTTGCTGAGGACCTAAACACATCGATTAGCTCGTGCCGGGTCGCCGCGAAATCCGTACCAAAATTGCTCAATTGCGACCAAAAACAGCATCGCATGAACATTGCTAATGAGATGTTGGACTCTGTCCGCGACGACCCAAATTTGCTCCAGAGGGTCATAACTGGTGACGAAGTTTGGGTTTATGGTTATGACGTGGAAACCAAAGCTCAATCATCTCAATGGAAGCTGCCGCACGAACCAAGACCGAAAAAAGCGCGCCAAGTTCGGTCGAATGTGAAAGTTTTGCTGAGAGTTTTTTTCGATTGCAGGGGCGTGTAGCATCATAGGTTCTTGCCACAGGGTAGAATGGTCAATAAGGAATATTACCTGCAAGGTATGCGCAATTTGCGCGAAGCAATCCGCCAGAAACGCCCGGATTTGTGGAAGAACAAAAATTGGCTTTTGCACCACGATAACGCCCCTGCTCACACATCGTTGCTTGTGCGCGACCTTTTGGCCAAAAACAACACGCTAATGATGCCGCAGCTACCGTATTCCCCAGATCTGGCCCCCTGTGACTTTTTCTTGTTCCCTAAACTGAAAAGGCCCATGAAAGGACGACGTTACGGTACGCTTGACGAGATAAAGACGGCATCGAAGGAGGAGCTGAAAAATATTTTAAAAATGATTTTTTGAAGTGCTTCGAAGATTGGAAAAACCGTTGGCACAAGTGTATAATATCTCATGGGATTACTTTGAAGGGGACAAAATAGGTATTCATGAATAAATAAATAATTTTTGAAAAAAACACAAAAGTCGCGATACTTTTTGAACACACCTCGTATATATATATTAAAAAACGAAAGAAAAATAAAATATAAAAATATCAGGTGTTGAAATAAATATTAAAAATGGCATATCCTGACCAGGAGCACATGTGCTTTACAGAAGGCAGAGCGCCATCTGGTGGAACAGAAATCAACTAAACATTGATTTAGCCTGTTCCCTCATATTTGGCCAACCCATTTTCTTGATTTATTAATTAGAACTCTAAATAAGCGGCCTGATGGGTTCACCACAAAAAAGCCAAACCCTTCCCAGTAAGGACAGTAGAAATTTGATTTATGTATGAAATTAACCATCGCGTCTTAATGGTTTCATTTGCTATATGTATATGGCGCGTTATTGTTTATATTAATATCTGATATACTTAATATATATGATAATATACATGAAATCTGTGAAAAATAGATACTTATATATATAGGCCAGTTAGAATTTTTATTTTTTAAAACGTTTCAACAAAACTCTTTTGTCTTAATCATAAGAAATGTATAAAAAATAAAGCGTTTACAAAGGCTATAACAAATTTTAACGCCTTGACAAATGCTTTATTTTTATTTATTTCTCATGAAGAAGACAAAAGAATTTTGTTGAAACGATGAGAAAATAAAAATAAATCTGGCTGGCCGAAGTGTCTATTTTTCACAGATTTCATGATTATTATATTAAGTATATTATATAATAATATAAACAATAACGTGTCATATATATCACAACCTTTACACACCCAAGATAGTGGATATTGCTGCTGCTGTGATGGAGATGCATGGAGACATCTGAGACTCTTCTTTGGACACGACAACAACAACAACGACATGAGAATATTAAGAGGCGAATGTTTCTTTCATACATGAATCATATTTCTACTGTCCTTACTGCGATGTTAAAATAGTGGAAAGGCTTGGCTTATCAGTGGTGAATCCATCAGACAGCTTCTACAGGATATTCATAAATTCGACATAGCAACCTATGTAAATGGAGTATATGTGGTTAAAGGAGAGTAAACGATAAAACATTGAATGAGAGGATAATCTACAATAATTACCTCTCTGGTGTGTATTTCATTAAGTTGTGGAGAGAGACCTACTCTATAGAAATATCTCCGCCCCATTGCTAATAATAAAGTTTTAATTATTCTCACACCATTTGGGTAGTCCTCTAATTGTTCTCAGCATACTTATTGCTAATTATCTAACTAATTAATAATATTTGTGTATACACACCCCCTCACTAGTTGTAATAATAGGGTAGAATTCTCTCCTATTATAATTATTTGGTGATGGTTTGAATAGCATTTCTTTACATCTCTATGTGTTGATAGGTAAAATAATTAGAAAAATATTATAAAGGTGGGCGATTAATTTTCAGGTATTAAATGTCATCTCTTGCTTAAATGCTTAAATTAAATATAGCGTTGAGGTTTTTCATTAGATCTGTTAGGACGCATCGATGGAACTGAAAATAATATGCCGCAACATTGAATTGGCTGAATCTGGTGTTCTGGATTTCTCTATTCATCTGAATCTATATATTGTGTATTATATATACAACAGCGTATTGTTGTCATTGACTTGTTATTCAGTTTTTTATTATCATCAAACGTGTAACCCCGCCTTTGCCGGTCCCAAGCCCGGATGAAAAAGGAGGAAGGGGAGCAGTAACAAACTCACTAAAAAACCTGGGCTCAGCTAGCCCGGCTGATAGTACCCTGTAAGGGCTCCTAATCCAGGGATACAGGATTAGCAGCATCTGTACTTCATATTAAGAGCGGCTGCACATGGCGTCTGTTCCTCATGTCAGAGGCGGCCATTTATTTTAGAGCTAAGTCGGCCTGCCACTGAGTAGTGCTCCCAGTCTTAATATATATATATATATTGCGTATGATATTGTTTTTTACAGCACAATACAACAATGTTGGCAAGTTTCTCTAGAGTGGAATGTCGAGGTGACGAATCCACTCCAGGGCCTCCTCTGTGCACCGGTGGATATCCCCAAGTGTTCCCTGGAAGAATCTTCGAGGACAGTCCCTTAGGATATGGTGCATTGTTTGTATTTGTCCACAGTCGCAGTTCTGGTCTGGACTCATGTTCCACTTATTTAGTAAGTAGTTGCATCTACCAGTAGAGGTCCTGATTCTATTGAGGGTTGACCAGGTCCTCCTAGGTAGGTTGTAGCCGGGAGGTTTGGTGTTAGGGTCCTCCACCAGGTCTTTGTTGGCGATGGCAAGATTGCTCCATCGGTTTCTCCACTCTTCTTTAAGATCTACATTTTCATCGGCCACCCATGCAGGATTCCTTGATATTAGTCGAGTTGGGGGAGGAATTTCGAGAACAGTGTTGATTGGAAGCTTAGTGTTAGCTTTAATTTTACTGAGAAGGTTGGAGGTAGATTTCTTTCTTCTGAGGTCAGGAGGTGCTATGTTAGAGAGATATGGGAGCCAGTCTATAGGGGTAGGTCTCATGTTTCCCGTTATTAATCTCATAGTTTGGTTAAGTTGAGCATCTATGCTGTCTGTATGGGAGCTTCTTTCCCACACAGGGGCGCAGTACTCCGCAACTGAGTATACTAAGGCGAGGGCAGTCGTGCGTAGAGTGTCAGCACCACAGCCCCACGTGGTGCCTGCCAACCTAGTCATGATATTATTCCTTGTTTTTAATTTATCTCTCGTTTTTTCAAGGTGTTGGCGAAAAGTGAGAGATCTATCAAGGGTTACTCCCAGATATTTGGGGCATGGATCATGGCTGAGTGGTTTGTTGCAGAATGTGAGTTTCAAGGGTCTATTGGCTTTATGGTTATTCAGATGGAATACTGATGAGACTGTCTTGGAAGGGTTGGGAATCAGGTGCCATTTTGAGAAGAAATTCTCCAATTTCTTTAGGTCTTCATTGAGTATCTGTTCCAGAGTTGAGAAAGATTGTTCTTGGTGAAGAAGAGCTATATCATCAGCATACAGAAATTTTAGGCGGCCATTTATTTTAGAGCTAAGTCGGCCTGCCACTGAGTAGTGCTCCCAGTCTTAATGACAAAGATAGACGCATTCTACTTCACCCAATCATGGTTGTCAACAGACACCATCAAAGGTCTCAAGCATTACAAGCTTGACACCCAAATATGATTAAGTGGAGATAAGAAAGACAAAGATCACACGTGTATATAAGCGACCAAATATAAAGTCATCATCTTCTGTCACTTACTTGCCTTTCCTAAATCCTACATGTATTCGAAGTTATAACATTATTCATTATAAGCAAAGGTGATGAAGAAAATGCATAGCTTCGGTGCATATAATGGATACATTGTTTTAATACATTTAATAAATGTAATTTTTTTTAATATATCTTCAACAAAAATATTCGTAAAATATCAGATAATTTAGACGATTTCTAAATTGTATTCATTTATTCCTATCATATAAGCTTTCTTTCTCTCTCTAGACACTATATAGGTTTTATATAAAATGAATATATTCGTAAAATTTCGAGTAATAAGTATGTAAATAAATTCAAATATTCGAGCAATAGTTGTCCATCTAAAATATATAGAAATTTTCAAAATAATGATAAAATAAACTCTTCACAAAACAGTGAATTATTTTAGCGCTTTATCAGAATATATTCAAAAAGCAAATGTGCTCCTGGGCAGGATATACCATCTCACACACAAATTATTTTATTAGGGACTTCCCCCCTACCGATTTCTCCCAATTGGGTAAGGTAATAATCATCTTGTGTTACTTACATAGGTAGTGAAATAGAAATTGAACTGGCTTTACTCTTCGTCTCAAAGTCATTCACTTGTTGACTGGTCCTTACATAATGATGATCTAAAATATTATAATAAGCTATTGCATTATATTTGTTTGCTGATATTTTTGAAAGCAATACGTAGGGTGAAATGTTGGTTCATATAATTTGTGGATATTTGGGCCTTCCTCTCTGCATCAAGGGCTGTACAATTAAGTAGGCAATGGAGGATACCTTCAGTAATTTACATGTCACACAGTGTACACATTAAGTTATGGACTCAAACGTCGATTTTTAATATTAAAAGTTATAAATTTGATCTATAGACGTTGACAAATTTTCGACTCAAATGTATTCTCAAATTTCGATTCACTGGCAAAATACACTCAGAGAGATTATCCTTTATTCAAAAAAGAAAACCTTTCGAAGAATATTTTACTTTCTTCCTTGAAAGCCATTTTTACGCCGCTATCAACAGTTCACCATATTTTACGATATCTCATTAAAAGGAAAGTGAGATCTTAATGAAATTATCGGGCGTCACTGGAATGTCTCCATTCTCTTGCTGCTATAAAGTAGGTTTTATTAACCATTTGTCCTTGGATCAATTAGTTAATCAATAACCCATAAATGACTTTATCACAAGTTGTTGCCTAATTCAGCTACTTGGATAGGCCGTAGCAATAAAGTTTTGATTGAATCGTGTTGCACTTAAACCCTTCTTACCATCCATTTAATCCCAATTAGATGTGTTTTTATTTAAGCCTGTTGATCTTATACTTTTGCTGTTTCTCTTCTCTAAGACAAGTCTTGATCTCCAGTAGCACCATGCGTCTCTATTCAAGATTATTCTCTTTATTTGTTCGAATATTCTTCTTTCCGTCATACCATCAGTCTCTTTTTTTTCTTGTCACTGTTTTATTTCTATAAAAATAGAGAATCAACTCCCGTCAAACCTAGACGCCATACATTAACCGTCGCCGCAATCTAACCGCCTCGGTTCAGTGAAAACGCCTTTTTTTGTCAGTTTTATTCGCGCATTGATTGCATTTTCACTGTCAGATGACCTCAATCATCTCTCATATCCTTGATTTCATTAACTAATCACCGTTCAGTGTTTCTTTTGCTCAGATGTTTCAAGGAAAAACGAAAGATTGATTTAATATAAGTTCGCATGTTCGATTCTATAATCTCGACGTTTCGACAAAAATATAAAATATTATAAAATATTATCATAAATTGCCTATTTGAAGTAAATATTCAATAGATAAATATAATTTAAGGACCAATAGCACAATAAATGAACTATTTAATTAGTTAATATTGAAATAAATATGTTTTCAAATTCATTTTAATATTACAGCGGTAGCTAAAATGATATAAATATATTTGACGCAAATCATTTAAAGACTAATTTTCAAGATAATTATTTGGAAATAGAAGACCCCCAGAAAATAAACAAAGAGAGAAATACTTATTACTATTATAAAACTCATATTGAATAATTCAGGTTCAGCTTTAAATTTCGCTGGTTTATATATATAACGAATTTATATATGAAATATAAACTTATTTATTATTAATATCATATTATATTCATACAATATATGTTGTATAGATCTGGTTGTTTTTGTCTGGATAAAATACTATTTGAAAATGATCTCATTTTGAATTTTCCAGCTTATTAAATTCTGATTTTCGATCTCGAAATTAGATTTCGAAATTGGTTGAAAAATGTTTATATTTTAAAAACACATATATATTTTGAAAATAGAGCAATTCATAAATAAATATTTAATTAAAAAGACATATATTGGATCAACATATAATTTATTTTACCAATATTTCAATTGACTGTATGTGTGTGTTTATGTGTGGTGTGGCGTGTTTATTAGTGGTGTGCTGTGTGAAGGGATGGTGTATTATGCGTATTTGTGATGTGCTATATGTATGTGTGATGTATGATGGGCATGTATGATGTGTTTTGTGCACATGGTTTCCATGCAATTTTTTTCCCCTACTTTTTGAATATATTAGTAAAATCTCTCTCTCTCTCTCTCTCTTGCAAACTTTTGGTTTAAAAATGGCAATGTGATAAATTTAGCTTCTTTGTTTTTGCACTTTAGATTTTAAATTAAAGTATTATTCTCATATTTTTGTTTCATATCTTCATTATTCAATCTATCAATTTTATGCAAAATTTTCATTATTAGTTCTTTTTTGATGTTGTTAATTTCTATTTTTTTTAGCTGTATCATTAATGAGCGTAAAGGTTCTATATATAAGAGCTTTTTAAAACTTACTAATGTGCTTTATGTATGTGTGGTTTTATTTTTGTGTGATTTGTAGTTTGTGTGTAGTATGTGTTATGTTGGTATGTATATTCGTGAGTAGTATTTTCATGTGTATGTGTGTGTGTTATATTTGTGCGTTTTGATGGTGAGTGTGTGTGATGCTTCCATATGCATGTGTGTTAAGGGTGTAAGCGTGATATGTATTTCTCTAATTGCGGGGATATCGAAGTGTGTGAGAAGTTTAGATAATGTGAATTTATGATTATTTTTTTTTAACCCTGAACTTGTTCATCTTCACAAGGTTCATCTTTCACAAAATTTTTGAATCAAATTGTAGAAATTAGTTCTATATAATAAGAGAAAAAGAGAACTGAATAATTCATATATAAATCTAGAAAGCATTCTATATAATTTTTATCTCACATTTTGCATGTTGAATTTGTGCATGATACACATAAATAGAGAAATAATTTATATGAAAAATTCTGAATATAATAAGATATATAAAAATGTTTCAACTTTATTGATATTTGTAACCCTTCACTAAGCATTAAGCCATGTTTGGGGAAAGAATAGTGAGGAAAATCTAATTTTGAACCTATACTACGCTTCATTTTACTTACGTAATACTCTTGGAATCTTATAAGCCCCGTTTAAGACAAAGGCAAGCTCTAATCTTATTATTATCTAAAAATAGTTTTAATATCGTCCTATTAAGTCAGGAATATCAACAAAGACATCTAAAAACAGAATATTTTAATCCCAAAATTGCATTCGTTAGAAAATGTTGCCAAATTAAAAGAAATGAGAGACTTTTTCCATTAAATTTTAATTTATTATTAATATTAGCCATTAATAAACATGGAGAAACTAATATAGTTTAAGCTGGTTAAGATTTTCTTGAATTTCTATGATGATAATTGATTTTTTTAAAATTAAATTTACAGGCTTATTATCTCTTTGGCATTTTACCTTTTGTATAGAAATAGGTGAATAATTTCTACCTATAATAGCCACTTTTATCAAAGTTAACATATATCGGACTTTTCAAACTGATTTCAAACATTTACCCAATTTATGTCAGGTATTTTAACAAATTTTGATAATTTTACGAATTTTGTCAAGTTCAAGTGCATTTAAAAGAATTTGACGATTTTACCGAATTTAATCAATGTCAGGTGTGTTTAACCGATTTTGATCATTTTACCGAATTTAATGAATGTCATGTGTATTTTATCGATTTTAATAATTATACCAAACAGAAATGATGGATAATATTTTAACCAAATTAAAAAGCCTATACAAAGAAATAGTTTTCACTCTTGATGAGGAAATTAACAATGTACTACCTACTTTGATATTTTAATTGCTAGTAAAAACCAGAAATACAACTCCACAAACTAATTCTACAAACTAGAATGATTAAATAATAGAAATAGGGAAGGATTATAACAGTTTCGCAGTTTAATCTTCAGACTAATACTATTGTTTTTGACAGATTTTCTTCTAATGTTTGAATTCGTTATAGAATACAGTAATTGTGTATTCAAAAGATCTTTATAATTTTATCTATCCCTTCTTTTTTTACCTCGACAATTTTAAAAATCTTTTTCCTCCTTTGAATATTGTTTAGCTAAGACTTGGGTATACCGCGAATCTTATACCATTCAAACAAAAAAAGGTTAATAACTGTTTTTTAACGTTTCTAATATAAAGTTTCTAATAACCGCATTGCCTACAGAGATATAATCATTGATTGTAACTTGGTATATGTGATCACTTGCTCACTATTTCGAAATATCGCCTCGTTATACAATAAGACATATAACACTATGTAGTAACCCTATATAATTTATATCCAATATTTTAAAGACGATGGGAATAATCGTAAAAGTATAAATACGTAATATTAAACGTAATATTATATATCTAAAATATGTCTCTGATTGGTAGAAACGATATGAAATATAACATTAACCTTCATCTGGCCAATGGTATCACAAATTTCTAACAATTTATAAAATGTTTAACGATATTCTACATATATAGAAGCAGAACGATTGGCTTAAATAAAGAACTTAGGTTTAAAACTTTACCATTATACCAATAAAGAAAATAACACGATATATGGAAGTATTAAAAGTAATCTACATTTTTTATCATCATTAATATCTATAGAGATTGTACGTCATTTCATTTGGTAAAGAGATTATTAAAACGACACTTGAAGTTACACCGCATGAGTTTCTTTTAAACGACAAATTAAAATTTTATTTCAAGGTAAAATATCGACCATTTTTAACCTTTTTGGATGAGGTATAAAAGGATGAATTATGAAGAGTAATGACGAACGGAAAAATAAAAGTGTCCAGGGATGGGAATCGAACCCACAATGTTCCGCTTACCGGGCAGATGCCATGTCCACTAGGCTACCCTGGACGTATTTTTCCGTTCGTAAATGATACATAAAGTAACTTATAATACAATATAATACACTGCGGCCTGTGATTTTAAAACGACACTTGAAGTTACACCCCCTGGGAAAAGTATATTTTCAAGGATTGTTTTCTTCTGTAGAAGGACGTTCGTGCCTGAAGGCCTGTTATCTTTTACTCATTATTAATACGAGGGATTGTTTTTTGAATATTTTAAAAATATATTATTTCTTGAGAAATTGTCGCTTCAACCAATATTGGTGACTTTTCTAATATAATCTCGCCTATTTAAACATTACGTATATTGTTGGAAATTAACTAATCATACGAGATATGTGAGAAAAGCGATAAGAAATATCAGAATCCGAAATATATATCTTTAAACGATATGAGTTTAGAGTTCATGATCTTTTCACACATTTCAGCATCTAGACATTAATTTTCCGAGATTTAAGTCTGATTTTTTTAAAATTTTATTTGACATATCGGACGCGATATCCCAGCTCGGGATACTTGCGCCTAAATACATTTTAGTAGATTATATACAATTCATTTTATACAATTTAATAACCGGACTAAAAACATAATTGAAACTTAAACGATAGTATTCTAAAACAGAAGAGAAAATCTAAAGTGGATTATTTTAGCAACCTATATACAATTCATTATATACAACTCAATAACCGACTAAAAACACAATTAAAACTGAAACGATGGTTCTCTCAGACAGAAGAGAAAATCCAAAATGAACCTAAAAAAATTATTGAATTTTACATAAGTGTCTTTGTTATATACAAATTCGCAAATTTCTTCGATGGGATAAAAATGATTACTTCTGTAGCTGTGAAATATCGGACATTCTATTAATAAATGTATTGAGTCTTGGTTTTCTTTTCCACAGAAACAGCTAGGATCATCCGTTGCCCCAATTTTCTGATTTCTAGAGCTCTCTCTAGAAAAATTTAAGTGTTAAAGGTTTTGACACATCTTATTAGATCGAGGAATAATATTCTTTCGTTGATATACGAGGACCATCCAATGAATAAGTTTCCCAATTCTTTTTTCTGCGAACGAAACGCTGTAAAAATTAGTTAGTAGTTTAAGAAATGGTCACTAGGATGCGTTGGAAGCGCATAACCTACAAAATCACGCTACTTGTACGCGCAAGTCCGTAGTGTTTAGTTTCTATGGAGCTACCACTGGTGAAGGTGTCCACTTGCGAACTCGGTTCTGTAATTAGTTTTATCAAAATGAAACAGCGGTCAATATTCATCGCAATTTAGTGTCAGTGTATGGTGAAGGATGTATGAGCATTCAATTGGTTCGCCGATGGCGTTCATGGTTCTTGAAAGGACGGCAAAACGTGCATGATGACGAGCGAAGCGGCAGGCCTGTTACTGCTACGGACAATGCAGCCGTTGCTGCTGTTCGGAATGTGGTGGAAGCAGATCGCCGCGTCACCATTGACGAAATAATGATTCGACTGCCTCCTGGAATCGAAATTGGACGCTCTTCGATTTGAACAATCATGTCAGATGTTTTGAATTTTCGCAAAGTCTGCGCAAGATGGGTCCCGCGTTTGCTGTCGAAAATTCACAAGCAACAACGGATGGAGGCAGCCCGAGCTTTCCTGGAAATGCATCGAAGAGATGGAGATCAACTGTTCTCCCGCATTGTCACTGGAGATGAATGCTGGGTGCATCATTCAACTCCAGAAAAAAACGACAAAGCATGGTGAGGAAGAAGCCTGAGGAAAGTGCACCAAAAAAGGCGAAGGTAACAATCTCTGCAGGCAAAGTTATGGCTATCGTCCTTTAGGACTGTAAAGGTGTTTTATTGGTTGGATACCTGCCCCCAAACACTGCGTTTAACGCTGCGAGGTACTGCGAGGTCCTCAATAAACTCAGAGCTGCAATAAAACGGAAACGTCCTGGACTTTTGTCTCGGAAAGTGTTACTCGCCCATGACAATGCTCGCCCTCACATAGCTCGAACGACCCAAACGTTGCTGGAAAACTTTAAATGGGAAATTTTCACACATCCACCTTATTCTCTGGATCTTGCCCTAAGCGACTTCCATCTTTTTCCAGCACTCAAGTTGCACCTTGAAAGCGAACCACTGGCTACGAAGACAGGACACGGTTTGGTACAACAGTGGTATCAAAATATTGCTACAACGGTACCAAAAATGTTTACACAGAAATTATGATTATGTAGAGAAGTAGTCTATGAGTTGTATAATGAAAATAAAATAACTGCATAATTGTAAATAATTTTGTTTATTTGTTAAAAAAATAGGGAAACTTATTTATTGGATGGCCCTCGACATTGGCAACCATTTGTGGATTTACTCGACTCTTACAGACATATTTGGTTAAAAGGTAAAAACTGAATTTAAAAAAATATATTGAAATCAAAACAAACAGACAAACATCTAGGGGGTCGGTGGAAGGGTGGTCTAAACCGTTGATTTTCGACCGCTAAAATCCGGGATCGAACCTCGAATTGGAAACTTTTTTCTAATTAGAAAAATGCTCCAATGGACCCCTATTCTTGCAAAAGTCCAACCCCACCAGCGATTTCAAGTAAACAAACGGGGCTCTGGACATTTGTAAGTGCGAAGTCGGACTGCTTTTCACATGTGTAAACATGTGGAGCACTTACAGTAAAAGTAGTCACTAACTACCCACCATGGTTACCATAGCCTGTACCACGTGTACTAGGGATAATAAAATAATACATATCTGCGAATATATATATTTAACTTCATCATAAACTTTGATAATTTTGTCAATTTTCGATAAACACATTTATACAACCTCTAAACGGAATAGAAAGATACATTGGGAAGGCATGACTCATCAGTGGCGAATCCTCAGCTATGCCAATCTCATCTAAAGACCGCTACAACCAAAATTATCGCCGATAATAAATTTCAATTTCTTACAGATAGATGGCACTATAGGCTTTGCTCAAATAAATTTGGGTGTATAGGATTATGTACTAGTTCTTGCACATATTTCCTGTAGAATTCTAATTCATTAGGTATATCACCAGACAAGCATGTATATTATTTAACACAGATAGGTAGAATTTTTAACATATAAATTTACTGGCAATGTGTTTCTTTTAAACAATATTATCTCTACTATGATATTATATAAAAGAAACAGTAGGTATAATATTATTTAAAATAAACCGTAAGGATAATATTATTTAAAAGAAACAGAAGAGATAATTTTATTTAAAAGAAACAGTAGAGATAATATTATTTAAAAGAATATATATTATCTCTATATTAAAAATAAAAAGGCATATCCTGACCAGGAGCACATGTGCTTTTCAGAGGGCAGAGAAAATCTAGTGGAACAGAAATCAACTATTCATTGATTTAACCTGTTCCCTGATATTTGACCAACCCAATTATCCCTATATATCATTTTATATGTACGATTAATAAAATCTCTCTCCAACTGCCCATACTGCAAAGAAAAATATAGAAAAGTTTCGGTTCATCATTAGGGAAACTTCTCAACGGTTTTTCAAGTATTTTCTGTGCGTCTAATAAAGTATTAGAACTAAAAAGGCGCGTTGTATATATAATTAAGTATACCTGTGAACTCAGGGAGAGTTGATATTAAAAATAAAAAAGCATATTCTGACCAGGAGCACATGTGCTTTTCAGATGGCAGAGTGCCATCTAGTGGAAGAAAAATCAACTAAACATTGATTTAGCCAGTTCCCTGATATTTGGCCAACCCAAATTCTTGATAAATCAAGAAAAGCCATCCACGAACGCGTTTCGCGCTGTTGGCGCTCGTTAGCGTGGAGTAGGCTGTAGACACTGATGAGCAAAGCTCTCGCAATATTTTTTTATCCTGGTAACAATAAGAGGAATAATGTGCTATTCATATTAAATTCTATACTGAAAGAATATTAAAATTTAACAACACACAAAAATACACATAAAAGGAGAATAGAATTCTTTCAAGACTCTTCAAATTCTATATTTAAAATTTTAATAAAATAACGTGGGCGAAGAAGCCTCCTTTTATATAAAAGAACTTTTAGAAAATTAATATTTTCTATTTTAAGCGTCAGAGATAAATATGGTCCATTAAATCTTTGTTGTTGTTGTTTGGTAATATGACGCTGTATAGGGATTATCACAAACTCTCTAAGGACTAATATTATTGAACATGGATTATAATACTATCATATATAATACCGTAATATATTAATTGATAGAAGTTCATTTATTCATATAACGTAATATTTTATTAACGATATTGGAAAAACCTAAATTACCTATTTGGAGCTATTTTCATTCCGTCAGAAACTTGCGCATTGCTGGTGAATTACAGTATAATGGAGATGGCTTAGAGAGGAAATTATTTCGTTGAGAGTTATTTTACATTAAATACTGTATATATATTTAATTAATATTGGGTCGGAACTTGCATCTCGACCAATTGTTTCACCAGGCTGCGGTTTGACAGATTCTTCAGTCTTGATTCTCTCCTCAGACGCATCTTGCATCTTTCCAGAACGTGTCTCAACCATTCTACAAGGTTAAACCAGTCAATAATAAGACAACTATATATTTAGGTAGCACCTAGAATCTCTCTTTATTTATCATATCAAAGTTTAAAGCAGGTGGGTTATTTAATGTATCAAAATACAAATGGTTTATAGTACATAATATTTTCTAGTAATAATCTGTTTTATAAAAATAAATAAATATATAATTTAAATTTTAAATATATTAAAAATAATATTATTAATTATTTTTAAAATACGCGCATTAATCATGATGCAACAATATAAAGAAGTATCAATATGATATTACTAAATTTTACTTGATTTCAATAAAATAATCTCTTGTTTCAATATTAAGTGAAAATATTAGTCGTCCAAGAAAAAGTATATTTACAAAAAAACCTTTCAATATCTTGCTTTTGGTCAAGAACGACCTTTTAAAGGAGAAAACACGTGATTATATTATACCATGTTTTCTTCTGTAGAAGGTTACTCGTGACCGAAAGATAGAGATTAAAAGGGTTTTGTAAATATACTTTTTCTTGGACGACTAATATTTTTACTCAAAAATGACAAAAGTTATGTATCAATAAAAATATTTATAGAAATTTGTTTGACAATTTTTTTTTACCGCAAATGTTTTTTTTTTTAAACGAAAAATCGTAATTTATTTTGAGGATGGGAATCATCAACCCTGGACACTTTTATTTTGCCGTTCATCATTACGCTTCACAATTCATCCTTTCATACTTCATCCCTAAGGATAGAAATAGTAGTTATTTCTCCTTAAAATAAATTAAGATTTTTCGTTCAGAAGAAACATTTGTGGTAAAATTGTCAAACATCGTTCTATATAATAAGCCTCATTATATTGTATTATAGATATATTTATACTATAGTTTTTTTTTCCTTTCTTTAGACAAGTCTATGACGCCCTGAATGCCGATATATAATCTCAATTCTGAAGTTTGTTCCTGTTGTTAAACGTTTTAAATATGTATTGGGATGATTCATCCCATACATAGAAGACATTAATGTGATTTCACTTTTTCATTTACTTTCACTTACTCAATGTATTCAATTTATTTAAAATCAGAAACATGGATCTATCTGGTAAATATATATATTTACATCTTTCTCTCTCTTTTTAAATTATTCAAAAGCCTTTAAATACTATTAATACTAACTTGCGCTTTTATTTTACACAATCATTTATTTATTTATAAAAAAAGGGAATATTCTGACCGCTAGCATGAGAATTTTAGCGTCATCTAGTGAAATGAACATCATTAGGATTCACGGAATGGCGCACCGCTATTTAAAATGCTCGTGTAACAGGCAGGATTGATTTTTAATTTCATCACCTTAATATTATTTCTTATGTTTTCCGCAAACTCATATTAATAATATATATATTTATATGTTATATTAAAATATTATTTAAAATGTTATATTAAAATATTTTATTTAAAAAAAAAGAATTATAATTTCATAGATATAAATACTCTGTTTAAATCGACCGCCAGAGGTCGCGCTTTCTCTATAAATACTCATTGTTGTTCTTCCCCGATTGGCCGGCTAAAACCCTTTGTACATTATGAAAATAATATTTTGTTTTCCTTGTTCTACTCGCCTTAAGTCAGGCAGTGCTTTTACCAAATTATGTTTATTATATAATCCTATAGCTCAATTAAAACAATCTCATATCAAAACTGTTTTTATTATTATTCTTTTAATATTTATGCCACGACTGCTCAACAAATAGTTTTTTTTATTTATATAATATATATATATATATTTACCTTTTCCAAGTGTACTCATGCTATTTCTATAAGAAACTTCTCTTACTATGACTTTTTTTTCCAAAGGACAAGTTTAGTATCTAAAGCCTCTCGAATTACCGTATGTCCTACTCAAGCGTACGGGGAACATAAATATATATATATAAAATAATAATAATACTCTTTTATTGCTATCTTAGATTCAAAATTCTATGCTATATTAGATGCTTCATGCTCAATTTATTTGTTTAAAATTATGTTCCATATCATTATTTATTTCAAATCACAGAAGGAAAAGATACACCTTTTATAAGCACAAATGTGTAGATAAAAATATCGTCAGTTTACAGTGTCAGAGTAGTCATGGTCCAACAGTCCATATTATGTAAACGAATTCATGCTTATCTTAAAGATAGAGGTTGCCTGCCGGCATTCATTGTTCTTGAAATTAAAGAAACCTCTTGGCCAGTAAAATAAAATAACTCTTCTAACCAAAGTGTCTTATTTCAAGAACAATTTATAATGAGACTGAAATTCACTTGGGGATATTTTGCGGCGCTCTGGATCACCCAAGAGAAAAACTGTAAAGCAGAACGGCTTAGTTTGCTGATGTTTTGCAAGATTCATATCATATATCATAAACGTGATCTGCAACTATTAAAAAATCGTCTAAGACTTTTATTCTCACGAAATTTGCTGATGCAAAACAATGCTTGATACCTCACATTGTTTCTGTTACAACTAATTGCTTGTTTCTGATGGGCGTTTCTACCACATCCACTTGTTTAGGCTGTTAAATAATAGTATGTAAGGGCGCAAATATCGTCGGACTATGTTATCAATGGAGATTATAGAGATTGGCTGCATTCGTGGCCAAGAATTTCCTATAATTACAGAATTGAGACTCAATTATAACTATTTAGTAAACATGAGCTACTGTTTGCGGAGATTATATTTAATAAAAATATGCCATCATATTGTTTTATAGTAAACTTCCTGACTAGATCAAGTGACTCTTTGTATATCTTTGGACGTATTGAAGATATGGTGCGTCATTTTGAACGATGGTATTTGACATAACGAAACTCGTGTTAGAAAATATCTTAGGCCACAAAATAGATTGAAGAACAGTAGTATTCTGCTATTATTCTATTATATGCCTGAATTTAGAGCTTGAAAAATTTATAAAGATTTATTTTTGGACTTACTTATCGACAAACATACAACATCAAGTAATTTTAAAAGTATAAAAAAGAATGAGATTTGATTCTCTGAGATAAAAAAAAAAATAAATATCTAGAATTAGAATATTCAACAAAACAACCAAATCGACATTCGACTGGTCCATATCTATCTTATGAGCAAGTCGAAAACATATAAAATATATATCTACAAAATAAGCTTCGTATCAATAGATTCAAATGAATTGGTATCAAGCGAGTTGTATTCGTTTATTGATGTTCTCCTTTAGAAGGACAGAAATCCCCGAAATCTTGAGACTGCTTTAATAAATTGAAAAGAAACTCATCTCAAGAATCCTTTTAAATTATTCAATACCTAATAAGCGCTGACCTAACGTTATATGACTAGGGAGATACACCGAGTAGGTCATCGTACCGTATTTAAAATGCATTTAAGCACTTCACTTATTTCATTAACCCAGTCAGAAAAACAACCTGTATACCATATTGTTTTGGGATTTGTTCATTTAAAATCTGATGATGTGATTCATCTTTTATTATTACCAATAGGTTTTGTCCTGGTATGATAAACTAAATTCATTGTTTAAAGGAAGCAGTGCCTCTTTGGCACATGAATTTTAACCTCCTACTACTTTATGTTGCATCTAGCCTGATAATTGCCTTGCGAAAATTCACCAGCTTAAGTATCATTTGACAATTTTAATTTGATTAAAATACAGTTGTATTTGATCCATATAGGGTGATTACAAACTAATATCCCCATGTCAGAGCGCTATTCATAAAGGAAATACTAAAAACTAGATTTTATCCATATAGTTTGTTTACAAATTCCCAGCCTCATATTGGTGTGCCAATTATAATGGTAATACTAGACACAATATATTAATCCATATAGTGTGTTTACAACTTCCTTGCCCCATGTTGGTGTGCCAATTATAAAGGAATACTAGACACAATATTTAACCCATATAGTGTGTTTACAAATTCCAAGCCCCATGTTGGTGTGCCAATTATATTGGTAATACTAGACACAATATTATATCCATATAGTGTGTTTACAACTTCCGAGTCTCTTGTTGGTGTGCCAATTATAAAGGTAATACTAGGCACAATATTATATCCATATAACGTGTTTACAAATCCCAGCTCCAGGTCGGTTCGCCAATTATAATGGTAATACTAGGCACAATATTATATCCATATAACGTGTTTACAACTTCCCAGCTCCAGGTCGGTTCGCCAATTATAATGGTAATACTAGGTACAATATTTTATCTATATAGTTTGCTTACAAATTCCCAGCCTCATGTTGGTGTGCCAATTATAAGGAACACACTAAATAATTCAACTCTTTAACGAGACGGTTCGGAAGGTGTGTAATTCCTTAATTATTTTACATGTCTAATTGCTTGATTTAATTGTCCTCATGTCTTACACCTAGATAATGAAGAATGCAAAGGAAAAACCCTGCCGAGTCACTGCTGGTAAAAAACGGAATATTCAAGTCTAGGCGACAAATTAAATTTGGAGACAAAGCGGTCCTTCCTTTGTTTTCTCCTTCAATTAATTTTTATTCAATCACGTTGGGAATAAAAAGGTCGTGGTACATAATTTTCCTTGTTAGAAAAATGTTAAAGTTGGTAGAACATTGTCCCAACCTTTTTACTATATGGCGCTTCGTGGAAAAAAATATAGCAATGTATTAGATTTATAATGTAAATATTATTGATTATTTTTTGAAATTATTTTTTATGTATTATATGAAAAATACAATAAATATATCCTCATATGAATGTTATATGAGAATAATATTTCACGTGGTAACCTGGATCACAAATTTAAAATGATAAAGTGTCCTTCTGAAACCTATTTCTTCGCAATTCAATAATACCTCGTTCATTATTAAGATATATCTTATCCTTGCATTTACACTGACCGTTGGTGATGATCTTTGTCCTTTATAGGAATAAATATGAACCACTGATTAATATTATTAGGAAATTATTACCTATATCTTCTTTTTAAGTCACACTTTGCAAGCTCACCAGGTTTTTTATAGGTTTGAGAATATGAAAAAATAGGCAATTACATTTATCATTTTACGCTTTTTCAAGGCAATATTATATACGTATTTGTTTCAGAAATTGATGATTCGTTTCCAATAAAATATTAATTTTCCCCTTATAGGGTATCAAACTTAAAATGGTAGCACGTAAGTTGATTTGAGATCAACCTAAACTTCAATTTCTCGCTAAGAACAAACATAAAGTCTACTTTGATTAAGTGAACGGACTCTCAATTTTGAATAAAGGGGATATCGAACCTGATGTGGATCGACACGTAATTTGAAGATAATCAATGTTTATTAGACACTCCATGAAACAAACAAAAATAACTCTTGAATATATCTTTACATATCATCTAATGCACGTGTTCAATTATCATGTTTATATATGTATATTTAATTAAAAAGGCATATATTGGATCAAAATATCATTTATTTTACTAAATAATAATTATTTTTTTCATAATATAAATATATATATCTTTTTTTCTCCCCATTGAATATAACAAAATATGTTTAAAACTTAATTCTGTTGACGTTATGTGGCGCTGAGTTTGTTGTTGACATACATAAAATATTTTATAACACCTTATAAAGGTTGGTAATTGGTAAAATAAATGATATTTTAATCCAATATATGCCTTTTTAATTAAATATTTATTTGTGGGTTTCTCTATTTTAAAAAATATGTATATATGTTATATAAATGGTTGGGCGTACAGCTTCTCTATTTTGAAGTGATCTTATAATATGGGGGTACAGCTTCCTCTATTTAGTAAAGTAATTTTAGAAGATGAGCTAACAGCTTCTTGTATTTATATTAGAGTGGTCTTAAATGTTTGACGACCAGTTTTCTATTTAACAAAGTAATATTCCAAAATTGGGTTCCAGATTAGTTTAAAAACAGAGCATATCAATAAATAGTTTATACTGAGGCAAAATAAGCTTATTATCTTAGAACCGTTAAAAAGCATTTGACCCTAGACCTCGCCAGTTTTACCTTAACCTTTCTCCTTTTTGTCAATTTTAACTATTTTGCCTGTATATGTGTATGTTGCGTGAAGGGGTTCTATATAACTTTAATTTATATAGTATTTTTCCTCTTGATACACCGAATTGAAAGAAGCCTATTTAGAAAATGCATAAATTAATTGCCTTCTATCGATAAATTTTGTAACTAAAATATTTACTGGAAACGTATTTCTTTTCAAAAATATCATCAATTAATATTAATTAATTTAATTAATTATTAAATTAAAAATTATTAAATTAAAAATTAAATAAATTAATTTAATTAATTAATTAATTTAATTAATCTCTCCAGACCTTACTGCAATGATATAGGTTATTGAATGAGAAGTGATGGCTCATCAGTGGCGAAATCTCTCAACGGTTTTGCCAAATTAATCCCCAGCCTGCTCTACTATTACAAATAGTTGTTACTCTATTGTTACAAATTTTATATTTAGAAAAAAAAAAGAGCCAGTGGACGAATGGGTAACACCCTTGAATTCCGACAGCAATGACCCGAGATTGAAAACCTCGTTAACATTTTATTTAATATGTGAATATAATACTCATTGTTACAAATATCATAAACAAGGTTGCTCTTTTTGAGTGGTACATAATAAAGTGCTTTTGGAACAAAAACAAAATATTTAGAAAATATCACACAATTCTCGAAATATTGTTCTTATATCCTGAATATATACACTCTATAATAACCACTAAGCATTATATAATAGATTCCAAAACTCTGAAAGAGAGATGTTTCCCTATGTCGAACTGAAATTTAAATAGGCAGTGTTACATGATACTTCCCTAATTTTCATTATCTTTAATTATCTCTATCCCTATATCTATGAGACTTGGAAGAGTCAAATAATATAGGAAGGAGAATTAATAGGAAGATAATTATATTAAAAGTCGCCTTTCTGGAATATTCCTTACTTCCTAATTAGTGGATATCAATTATATTACATCCCAAAGAAGGCGTTCATTATGAACATTCTTAGAGCAGGAAACCTCAAAGAAAACTCCACCAGATTACCTAATAATGTTAAAGTAAAACCTTATTTAAAATGGGTATATATTGTATAACAAGACATATATCGTGTGACGTTTAATGAATTTCCTTAGAACTATATTAACTAGATATAAACTGTGATATTATAACACTATGCGGCGCTGTGTTTGTGTATACATTTTTGTAATGTCTCGATAAAGGTTGGCATTCAGCCAGCCGAAATATTGGCAAAATAAATCTTTTATTAAATCCAATATATGCATTTTTATTATCTAATGAATTAAATATGGATTGCTCTATTTTCAAAACGATTTTAACCAGTTTTGGTACCGACGCGCTTCGCCTAGCAAGGATTCAGGATTTCAACTTTGATATTATAACAGTGTTTGTGTATACAAATATGTAATGTCTCGATAAAGGTTGGCGTTCAGCCAGCCGAAATATTGGCAATATAAATATTTTATCAAATCCCATTTATGCATTTTTATTATCTAATTGAACTATATAATAGCGAAACTTGTTCACCTATTCCTCAAATTTCTATCCATTCTGACCTCAATTTTTACCGTATTTTTTTATATTCATTTTTTTAATTATTATAAATGATGAATCAGTCTCATAAAAAGGATGCCTCCTTAAGAGGTTCCTCTGAAATATTCGATCCATAGACATTGTTTTTAACTAGTTATAAGACATTGCTTTTTGATTTCTCTTTAGCTTTTTTTAATAACGTAGAACAGGACATCGATTTTTATATTTTATTTCTATAGTTTTCTTCTTTCAAAATTTTCATGAGGTCCTTATTTTTATTTACAGAAACTATAGGTCTCGCTACTCTTATTTTTAAATGCTGCATTCGTTCTCTCCGGTTGATGTAAAAACCTCGTCATTTGCGAAAGGTTCTGTCTACAGAAATTTCTTCAATAAACGTCTCCATAACCAAATTCCATCCGCAATTTGGCGTCTTTACATAACAGTCTCCATTCTTCGCCTTGTAAACTGCTATTCTCTAATGTCCTCGAATATCTTCGATCTGCTAAAAGGTATTACAACATTATCTTTAAAGTAATAATTTCCAAGTGCTAGAATACATATTGGTTACCAAAATGTGTGAACATTTTAATCGTAAATATACTCATCTATTTGTGCAAAGGCTGTCTCTGCCGCCTTTTTCTGATTGCATTAAAGAATTCTGTTCGATTAAATATTTAAATTTTAATATTCATTATAATTATCTTCTCTGCAAAGATTTCTCAGATTCAGATGGAGAAATCTGCTGCACATCAGCTTTGGAAAAGTTTCAGACAAAACCCAACCTGTCAATTTAATGTCTATTCCATAGATGTTAGGAAATTAAAGTCCTGGCTGTACATGTAAAATCCCTAGTCCAATAGCTAAAATTTAGGATATTTTTTCTGAAATTTCTATGTCTAGTGTTGTGTCATATTCTTTCATCTAAATCTTTTCTGTCAGTTTGCTAATGCGATTAACTTACATTTTTACCCATCTTTAGCTAATTGTCCTAACCAACATTTCCCCCAATATCAAACACAAGAGATATACTAAAATATAATGCGAATACGCTTATAGAACGATGTTTAAAAGGTTTTACCGCAAATGTTTCTATGGGTTCTGTGGGTTCGTTTCACATCTCTGGACACTTTATTTTTCCGTTCATCATTACTCTTCACAATTCATCCTATCATACGTTATCCATAAGGTTAGAAATAATCGTTATTTCTTCTTTAAAAATTTCGATTTTTATTAAAAAGAAACATTTGCGGTATAATTGTCAAATTTCTTTCTGCAATCTTAAGCCGCCTTATATTTTTGTATTATAATTTTCCCCTATGTTTAGCTAAGGCTCTTAACCAACATTTTTTTCCCATGTTTAAATAATGCTCCTCAACATTTTTTTCATGTTTATATAATAATACTCGTAACAAACATTTTACCCTTGTTTGGCTGATTTCTTTAATTAACATTTTGCTCGTGTTTAGGAAATACCAATAACCAATATTTTGACAATATTTATACAATTCTCCTAACCAACAATTTTCCTATGTTTTTTTTTAAACTCCTAACCAACATTTCTGCCCATGTTTAGGCAATGCCAACTACCAAAATATTTGTCTATGTTTAGCTGATGATCCTAACAAACAACTTCGCCCATGTTCGGTGAATGCCTTAAATTAGAATTTGTCTCATGTTTAGCTGATGCAACTAATCAAAATATCGCATATGTTCAGCCAATGATACTAACGAAAAAATTTTCACGTGGTTATCTAATGCCACTAACAAACATTTCCCCCTATTATTAGCTAATGCTCCTAACAAACTGTTTGATCATGGTTAGCTGAAGGTCCTAAAAACATATTGACTGTGTTTTTCTAATGCCTCTAACCGTTATGCTTGAATAATACCCCAAATAAACAATTTTTACTAAATATTTGCCCATGTTCAGCTAAAGCACCTAACCAATTTGGTTTTATCCATTTTGTCTATTTTGCCCATGTTTAGATAAAGCCTATAACCAATATCCCCCCATTTATCTAATGTCTCTATAATCAACATTTTTACATGCTTAGCTAATGCTCCTAGATAATACTTTCTCAATATTTAGCTATTGGGTTCACCTAACACCTATGCCTATGTTTCGCTAGTGCCTATAATCAACATTTTACACATGTTTGGGATAATACCTATTAACAACATTTTATTTCGTATTTATTTAATGCCCCTTTCAATAATGTTTAATCCTTGAGCCAATATTTCTTTTCAATATTTGCATACATTTATTCATCATTTATATTTGTGTTTGAATATTGTCTATTCAATCGAAATTTGCTCCGTGTTTGGCTGAGTCTCTAATCAATATTTTATCAAAATTTGATAATGGTTCTGATGAAAACCTTTATTCTATTTATGTTTGTCTAATGCCATCTAACTGAATCTTTTATACTTGATTGGCAAATATATATATATATTTCCAATAAATATTCTATTAATATATAAAAACAATATAATTTTGTGTTTGTGAGCGGGCTTGGCTCATCAGCGTGGAATCCTCCAAGTCTATTGGTTGATCTTAAAGCTAAAAAACGTTCTAGTGGCTTAAATTGAAACCGCAGGAATGGGTTCCCACTGATAGGCCAAGCCCTCCCAATATATAGCCATAGGCAAAACTTAAGGAAGTGAAAAGGCTTTGATGTCGCTGATGGTCAATTTTTTTTAAAGAAATAGATAAAATTTTGTTTACTCTTGGTTATCTCGTGTGTCTCCAAGTTTTGTCTTAAGTTTTGTCCTTGAGTCTATATTAATATATAAGCTAATACAATGCCATACATATTTTTAGGTGAATAAATTAGAGTGTATTTAATTTAGATTATTTATAAATACAATCACACTATATTTTGTTTTGAAAATAGAGAAATCCATAAATAAATATTTTATTAAAAAGGCATCTGTTGGATCACACATAGGTAAAATAAATGATATTTTGATCCAATATATGCCTCTTTAATTAAACTATATTTTAAATATTGACTTATATTTAATCCATTTGTATACGAAGGTTTTTAATATTTAATATACATTGCATTTATAATTATAAAATGATTATTCAATACATACAAACATTTCTCACACTGTATCATTGATATCTATTTGGTAATGTTTCCATGTTTGTTGATTTCTATTAAATTTAGAGTATATTAACTTGGAGACAGATTGTTCAAGTTTTGAGATCAATTAAGGAAATGTGGATGTAAGATCACAGTATAGTAATTAGTTCTGTTGGAATTTTCGCTTACGCCTCTCATTCTTGTTTTCTTTGATCTGTATCTGAAGTTCTACAATGGTTTTAATTGATCATATTTAAAAGAAACTAACTATTGTGTGAAGTTAATGATAAAGGTAGTTTGTCTGAATCAATAATAATTTATAACAGATGATCCGTTTACCTCTAAACACATTCTACCTTCGAGAAAATTAATACAAAGCAATAACGCACCATCTACATACAATGAATGAAGATATTAAGACGCGAATGTTTCTTTTCACAAATAGAGAAAATTAATGTTTTGTAAAATTATTTTATAAAATTTATATATTGAATTTAAATTGGATTTATATGCTTTTTTTTTTTTTTTTTTATTGACTACACATTTTGAAATTACTCTTATATATATGTGCTATAAAAGGTTGAGATTGTTAAAGAAGAAATATGAGAAACAAATTTCATATCCATCAATTTCTCTATAAACGATATAAAAATAAATCATAAATTGGTGATTATATAAGGACAAAGGCAATAATAAATATTTATTTTGAGCTTAGTTTATAGAATAGAATATATATAGTCTTTATGTTCTCCTAAAATCTTTTTAATACATCAAATATGGAATTCGAATTTCGTGTTTTTCTATCTTCTGTATCAAATTGAGATCAAAGAGAAAGAGCTTTAACGAAATATTTGCCTTTTGTTAATGAGAAATATATTTGCTACATATAAAACGATATTTATTGAACTACATAGATTTATTATCAATTTAAAACTATAAATATTTTATGAAAGGATACAATTGTTATATTAATTGTGTATACATTTTAATGTAGATAGTGAAAATAGTAAGATATTGGTTAAAAGTTATATTATTTGTTTCTATTTATGTTTAATGTTAACTTTGACTTTAATTTACATATATTGTCAGGGTAGTAATGACGAAGAGTCGTTTATTTAAAATAAACAAAATGTTTATAGAACGATGTTTAACAAGTTTTACCGCAAATGTTTCTTTTCGCAGAACGGAAAATCGCCATTTTAATTATTTAAGAAGAAATATCGACTATTCCTATCCTTAGGGATGAAGTATGAAAGAATGAATTGTGAAGAGTAATGATGAACGGAAAAATAAAAGTGTCCAGAGATGGGAATCGAACCCACAGTGTTCCGCTTAACAGGAAGATGCCATGTCCACTAGGTTACCCTGGACATATTTTTCCGCTAGTAAATATTATATAATGTTAATTTATAATACAATATAATGCGGCTATGATTATAGAACGACACATGAAAATTCTAAACTATTATAGACGCGTATGATTCTTTTAAAAATTAAACAATTTCTACTACCTTTACTGCAATGGAAAAATTAATGGGAGGGCCTGGCATAGCAGTGGTAAACCCTTCCAGCGGTTTCGCGAATTTATTCTACCCTAAGGTTCATGCCAATAATGAACCATACCCTCTCATTAATTTTTCCATTGCAGTAAAGGCAGTAGAAATTGTTTAATTTTTAAAAGAATCATACGCGTCTATAATACGAGTTTCGAATTTTAATAATAGATGGCGCTCTAATTCATTATAATACAGATAATATCAAAATCATTTACAACAACAATAATAAACAAGGTACATGAAAAATCAGTGGGACTAATTCAATTCACGGGAAGATTAATGTATTTATTCATTGATATTTTATTATTCACACACAAATAAATTATTCACTGAGACACAATATACATCAAGGTGATATTCGTATAGTACTTTTGGTAGAACAGAAATCTCTCAAATCTTATAATTGTCTTTGAATAAAATAAATAAATATAAAGCATATTCGAAAATATATAGAAAACGAAAACATATAATTGATAGAAATATATTTTAAAAGAAATTCGGTTATTTGTGAAAAAGAGATGACACAAGAGAGATGGGGATAAAAGGAAGCTATCCAAAATATAAAAAGACACAGAAGAGCACAGTTAGCAGAAATATGAAAGAGATGTAAACAAACCTTATTTTTTTATTTGACTTTTTTCTTTATTATTTTGTTTCCGGAGGGCTTTTTACCCAACTCAATAAAATAATTTATTTTTTCACGATAAATTATTGACTTGACATTTTCGTTAATGTGAAGAAATGATTTTAATTGAGGTGAATTTTTTCCATTTTCTTATTTATCGTTTTTTTTATTAATTATGTTTTTTCTTGCTATATCTGTGGATAGAGAATAATTTATTACGTATTTATCCATTAAATAAATAAATATGGTACCTCTAATAAAATAATAATTTTGATTTAAATTAATGAAACTCTCTCTGTTGATACTGGTTTTAACACAATTTAAATAATTGTAAACTCACAAATAAGATTTATTTTTAAAATGATAATGTGTGTAATGCTTATAATATTGAAAAGAGACAATTTTAAATCAAATATTAAATATTTTGAAAACAGAACAATCCATAAATAAATCTTTAATTAAAAAGACATATATAGGATCAAAATATCATTTTTAAAACAAATTTCTTTTTCTTCCCATTAAATATAGGCAAAATTATTTTTCGAACATAATTTTATTGACGTTATGTGGCGCTGAGTTTGTTGTTGACACACATTAAATTTTTATAATACCTTGATAAAGGTTGGCGTTCATCCAACTGAAATATTGGTAAAATACTTGATATTTTGATATTCAATATTTGTCTTTTTAATTAAATATCAGAAATTATTCTTTCTTTTTCGAATAATATCTTGGTAACCATTACTCATATATCAGAAATTGTTTAGGGCTATGTCGAAAAGGAAAGTGTATACAAAATAGTGTATACAAAAATGTAATGCCTCGATAAAGGTTGACGTTCAGCCAGCCGAAATATTGGCAAATAAATCTTTTATTCAATCCAATGTATGCCTTTTATTATCTAATATATATATTTATATCAAATATTTCAAAAATCCATGTAAACATGTAAATACGTTTATTATAGTAAAAATAAAGAAGCAGAAAGGTATCTGATAAATAATTAGCTTGAAATTGTCATAGAAAAAGGAGCTCTATTATTTACATGAGCCTTGTTTCAATCGAAGAAGAAAAGCCACAAAAATAATATTCTATTCTTAAACCAGAATATATGTGATATATTATAAAAATACCTTATTATTTAAAACTGATATGGTTATTCAAATTGAATTTTCTGCGCCAGGATGAAAATTTATATTTTGTTTTGCAATGCCAATGTGAGCCTATTTGTGCATTTATTGAGTATATATGAAGTTTTAATATTGGTAGGAAATAAGTAATGACTTACATTGTAAAGGGAAACATTACTATAGATTTTTCAAAAATATTTTATCGAAAATATTTAAAGGTATCTCTCAAATTAGATATTGTTGTTGCTGTCGTGTCCAATGAAGAGCCTCAGATGTCTCCATGCATATCAATCACAGCAGTCGCAATGTCCACTATCTTGGGTATGTAAAGCTGGGTTTTTGGGGTCTATGTCAATTTTCTGCTAGGCTGCGGCCATTGCTGGGCATGAGAATTTGTTGGTAGGTGTTAGTTCCATACCAAGACAATTGTTTCATGTCCTGTAGGTTCTTGTGCCATCTGGATGTATTGTCATTCCTTTATAGAAAAATGATTTTCTTACAAAACTATTTATAAAAAAAAAACATTTAGACTATACGTTGGATATTGAATAAGCTTTCAATAAATATATTACAGAAAAATTTAGGTAACACATATTCATTGAATAAATTAAAAATATATTATATTGAAATCTCTCTCTCTCTCTAACTATAAATCCTAATATATTATAAATATGTTGAGTTGACAACATGTTTCATGCCTCTAAAACGAAAACAGAGAATGACTTAGTGGCGAGTTTTCTTTATTGATTTCAATTTGACAGTTGAACTTTAGATCTCTAGGCTATTCACTGCACAAACAGTCAATCGAGAGTAAATAAAAATATACTTCCAATGTTAGGCCTGTTGTGAAAAGCCTATGCTTCAAAGTTCGTTTGATACGCTAAAGCAAAAGTAATTCATGTTTAATCATTTTGGATGTTTCGCTTTAATCAAATTAGCGACTTTAGTCTTATTTATAAATAATGAATCCTAATTATTTAATTCTAAGTTCTAATTTTGTTGTTGTTTTGTTTGCTTCTTCTGTAATAGGCGCAAATATTTAAAAATAGCGACTCTGGTAGATCAATAAGTAAATAAAAATAAATACTTCAGCTGATGAAGAGACCGACAAGAGGCTGAGATATACCTAGATGCCTTTGTAACTAGTAGATTACAAATAATATACGATTTAAGCAACAATGCCAAAAGATTGAATTCATTCCGCCATCTTTCCTATTGAAAGACCCAGTGAAAAAACTACCTTTATTATGAATGATGGATCTACATTGGTAACTCTGTAGGCGGAAGTCTTAATCTAATAGTAGATCTGTTGTTTGTCTAGTTTTATCCTCAGAGAACTGTCGTATACTCTACATTAAATAATTTTAATAAATTTCCATTACCGTTATTTCATTTCAATCTGCTTGATCTATTTCACATTTAGATATTAATGGTTCACGTATAGCGGCTCCGAACTACTAACATTTGTGATGTTAATATACTACTCTGATCAAAAAGTTTCGACACTTTGCTCATAAGTTAAAATAAACTTTATTATTCTACCAAATCCAAATTGTCCCCTTCAAAGTAGTCTCCGTTGGCCGCGATGCACTTCAGCCACCTTTTATTCCAGTCGGCAAAACACCTCTGGTAGTCTGTTTTCGGGATCGCCTTCATGGCCTTCTTCAATTCCACTTTGATCTCTTCTATGCTCTGAAATTTCTGACCCTTTTTTTTCTACTTTCCAAAAAGCAGGAAGTCGCAGGTGGTCAAATCGGGACTGTAGTGGGGTGGTGGGAACACAGAGGTTGAGTGGTCCTGCAGGAACTTCGAGATTTTGAGGGCTATGTGCGCCGGCGCGTTATCGTAGTGGAGGATCCACGACTTGCTCCTCCACAGCTCCAGCCATTTCTGCCTGATCGCTTCCCTCAATCGCCTCAAAACTCCCAGGTAGGAGTCAGCAGTTATTGTAGAGCCTTGTTGTTGAAATTCATGATGAACGATTCCCTGGTAGTCGAAAAACACCGTCAACATGTCCTTGACTTTGCTGGGAGCCTTCCTCGCTTTCTTTGGTTTTGGCTCATTTTTGAAGCGCCACTCCGATGCCTGTTGGGTAGTTTCCGAATCAAAGCCGTAAATCCATGTTTCGTCTCCAGTAATGACCCTCTTCAGCAATTCGGGGTCGTCGGTTGTCGCTTCGAGATTGAGACTGGCCGTTTCTTTCCGGGCGTTTTTTTGATCAAAAGTCAAATATTTGGGAACGAGAACGGCGTTGAGTATTCTCACTCCCAAAATGCCCTTCATTATCGATTAAGTCGACCCGGATGATATCCCTGCTTCTTCGGCGACCTCCCTGACAGTTATTCGTCGGTCTTCAAGCACCAGTTCCAATACCTTGTCCACTCTTTCAGGCATGGTTGATGTGGCCGGTCTCCCGGAACGCTCGTTGTCGGCGGTCCCTTACCGATCCTCCTTGAAGCGCTTGTACCACTCTAAAACTCGTCTTCGGCTCATGACGGCATCCCGGTAGGCTGTTTGCAATATCCAAAAGATTTCGGCACCCTTGAATCCGTTTTTCACACAGAACTTGATGCAAATTCGTTGATCCTCCATTTCGGTGACTAATGAAATCGAAGAACTGGCAAAATGGCTTCACTTCGAACAGCCAAGGGCGACGCTTGCGTTTGCCACAAACCAGAAAAATATATATTGAGTTTTCAGGATTTTATGAACAAAATGTCGGAACCTTTTGATCAGAGTAGTATTTAAAATAATAATTCACTTTTGTTATTTAATAAATACTAGACGAATGACCCGGCTTCGCCCGAGAATTCTCCTGAGTGCAATTTCCTTCATACTGAAAGTACATCAATAATTATATGTAGTAGAAGTGTCATAGAATAGCAATATAAAAGTTCTTCAAATTAAAAAAATAAATTTCCAAAAATACTAATCAAAATGTAGCCGAAAATATTTCTCAGGTTTATAAAAGGCGACATAGAAAATTTGGTACTAATTGGTTCAGTAGTTTTTGAGTTTATCGCGAAACAGATAACAGACATTGACTTTTATATAAAAAGATATTTCTTGTGTGTGTTCACATTTATTTACTAAATTTACTTATAAATTCTATATATTAAATAGATTTATTTCAAAAATTATTAACTTCAAATTTATATAAAAAAAGAGGAATACTATTTTTAACTATTTGACCACTTCTAGTAATTAATAATCTTTTGAATAACCCCAAAAAACAGCAGATTACTAAATGTAATACAAACTAAATAATACCTTCTTATAATACTTATTACACAAATGTATTTATAGGTTGATTTTTAAACACAAATTTTCCGTTTGATTCTCCTTGAAAGGTATTATACCGCCCACACTCGCCTCTCTATTTACTCTCATGTGATTTAAAATCCCTAAAGTAGGTATGTACATTTGAGTTTTATTATCTACATTGATAAATGGTATGCATTTGAGAGCAGACTAGCGTTCAAATTGGAAGTTTATTTAGTGACTTTTGTCTTTCCTTTTAAGTGATATCATTTTAATTCAGATCACACTTTGGTTATATATAATTTTTAGAAATAGGAACAAAATAAAAATTTTATGAAATCCCATATATAAAATAAGAAAAAGGCGTCTCTTGTTCGTGCAAATAAAAGTTGCTGATAGCTTTTTTTGCGCCAACTGTCGAAAAAAATATCAACTAATCTTTCATTTTTATCCATTCCAGAATTGGCAAAATCAAATTTTCTGGATTAATCATAAATATATATTTGGCTAATTCTGTAAGAATTAAAATCAACGATTAGTGAATATTTATCCCGACAGATGGCGCAAGCCATCAGCAACTTTAATTTGACCTATCAGGAACGGAATTCTTCTTGATATCACCATGTTGTAAAAAATTATGTCTTATCAGTAGTGAAAATATCTGTGATTTATCCAAAATTACAAGCCACTATAGTATTATAATATTTTGGACTTTATGATAAATCTAAATAAATTGAACGTGATAAAGACAAACGTTTTAATACAATAGTAGATAAGTCTAATGTTTCAGGAGAAATTATAAAATAACAGAAGATATTTAACGCTGATGAACCTAACAATGTAAAAATATTATTTTTGAATACACTTGAAACTTTATAAAATGTTTCACCTTATATAAAATATATAAATTTAAATACTGTATTATTTGAGATTTTTATATTATAAATAGTGTGCTTTCTTTCATAAAATAACTTATTTGTAGTATATGTTTCTTAAAGTATGGTTTTAACTTTTGACTAAAACCTATTTTCTAAAACAAATATTCATCTTGAATTTCTAACAGAGACTATATAATCTCTGAGAAGTTGAAAATGCATATCTATGAAATTTATAATTAATCAATTTCAATATTAAAGCGCAATTTCTTGCAATATTAATTGAGCTACGGTGAAAGATTTGTATATATTTATAATAAACATGAAAAGTAATAGTTGTAGGTGTTTATTAAGCTAAATATATGTTATAAATAGAGTGTTGACAGAGGCGCGGACATGAACCTACGACCTTTGACTGTCACAGACGTTAGCTGTGTTGAGAGATCAATACATTCCTTCCTCCAACAATCAACGCTGTCAAAATTACATTGTTTATGTAATGAATATCATGTGAAATGTAATATGTATCTAATCAAATCATGTCTAATCCACTTTATATTATTCTGTGTAAACTAACAATATTTTTAAAAGAGAAAATTGCTATAAAATAAGAATATGAACTGTAGCGATGCGTTTTTTTATTCGTGCAAAGTGCAAGAAATCGAATCTTTATAATTCTTCCAGAGTCATAGCTATAAATTGAGAGAATGAAGATATATGTTCTCTCAACTTATAGCTATGCCTGTAGAAGGATTATAAAGATCCGAAAGTTTTCACTTTGCACGAATAAAGAAAAACATTGCTACTGTTTATATATGTTTTTAAAATTAACATTATGAATATTATATTGGTATTTATTCTAATTACATAGTCCATGGACCGTGTACCATTGGCAAACCCCGTGAAATATCATAAACAATGCAGAATAATTATTCATTTATTGCGATGAAAAAATATATTGGGAGGGCTTGGCTCATCAGTGGTGAACCCTCCTTCAGCATATAAAAGCAGAATGATCCAATACAGTATTAGAGCTCTGAGAAGCGGTCTGGTGGATTAAATTGGCGAAACCGCTGGGAGGGTTCACCACTGATGAGCCAAGCCCTCCCAATATATTTTTTCATCGCAGTAAGGACAGTAGAAGTTCGTTTTATGTATAAAAGAAACATTCGCGCTTTTAAATCATTTTGTTTTATATGTATAGATGGCGCGTTATTGCTTTGTGTTAATATATACATATACAAATGCCAAATATGGATATAAAAAAATAGTAGCTTTAGAATTATATATCTTTGAAAATCAGTACTAATTTGTTACGTGAATTTTCAATATGAATAAAATTAAAAACTATGTCTATAGACCTTATATTTCTAGGAAGAACATTTGAAAAAGGTAGGGCATGGCTCATCGGTTTTAATGTCTTCCAGCGTTTTTTTTTTCTGTCAATTAAAAAGAAAAGTATAATTTACACATACACACAAGCATAAATATTTAAAAATATATTTTTAAACTGTAACTTCATACATACTCAACTGCAATATATATAATTAAAGCGCGTCAACGATTTATGGCGTTAAATTTGATGATGATAAGTCAGTTAGATATAGTGATTTACTGCGCCATCTTTAGATAAGATTTGAAACTATTCAGCGCGAATTATTCACATACAAAAATAAAGAAACTATACTCAATACGATGTATTATATCGATAAAACCTGACATATGTGTTTGATAACTCAAACTGACAAAACCGCTTGAAGTTTTCACCACTGATTATTCAGGCTCTCCCTTTTTTCATCGCAGTGAGTACAGAACTAAGAGGTTTTATTTAAAATAAACATTCGTTTTTTATAAATATGTTTATCATAGAAATCTATCAATAGATTTTCATGACCATAATTTGCTATTTTCATCAAATAATAATAATGTCTCTAATAAATGTTTTCACAATAGTTTTGAAAGTAATTATCTAAATATATAATCATCTTTTTTTTATTGACTACTAGCGGATGTACCCGGCTTTGCCCGGGTTTTACCCGAGTAAAGGTTTGTCTAACGAACATTTGTTAAAACAATTTTCTATAAACTTACAAAAAAAAATAGATATATTTTGATAATTTGAAACTCGTATATTTGAATCTCTCTATAAAGTGAGCATTTTTCCCGGTCCCTGTGTGCCGTGTCATTCTGAATTTTGGCTTTCCTAATTTTCTACATTACAAAATCATCGTTTTATCTAGTGAACATTTTTTCCCGGTCCCTTGAAAAATACTCGATAAGTTGAATGAAATCATGCCCCCACGAGGCTTTTTTTCTTGTCTACTTGGCACAGCTGTGTCACCAACTCTGCCACCGCGCGCCAGGACATCTTGAGCCCTCTGATTGGTCGGTGGGTACTTGGACTGTCCATCCGGCCGGCCGGCGGCCGGACGATTACATCACGAGGTGGGGCAGACCTAAGCCTATCTTCGTCGCAAGGTGGCGCTGCTTTCGAGTTAAAGCTACAAATCTGGAAATAACTCTAAGGATATTCAAGATATTCAAGAAATTATTTTTCGAAAATCTTTCCGGGGATATACCTAATAATATCCCAAAATTTCACGGAGATTGGATGTATGGTTTTTGAATCTATAGAGAACACACACACTGACATTCATTTATATATATATATATATATATATATATATATATATATAAGATAAAAGTTGATAATTATTTTTGTGTTTAAGTTAGATGAGATTAAAAAGTTCTTTATATGTATTATTTTTATATCTTATTTAGGAGAGAAAAATGTAATAAAAGTAATTATATGTTAGAATAATATGTTTTTATTTTAGATAGAAAAAAAAAAATTTTTTTTGAAAAATATAAAGAAAATTTAACAAGAAAAGAAGATTTAACAACGTAACGTCTTTTAGCATCGGCTTTTACCCGTCATTTAGACATTCTCTTAAAATAAATAGGAATAAAGAAGAGATTTATAATGATTATATATTTATTTTTTAGTAAAAGAGAGGAAAGAGATAAAGAAAGAACCATACACTTTTATTTCAAACAGGTAGAGAATTGAAAGGTTGTTAGTATTTTTTTTAGTTAATTAATAGTTTTTGTAATTTTTTTATATAATTTTTTTTTCCTATATAATTTTAGATTTTTTTTTTTTTTCCTAAGAGTAAAAATAATATGAAATAATGTTTTTGCCTAGTTAAGGATAGATAAACATATTTTAAATCTTTGCCTATTAGAAATTATTTTTTGGAACCCTAATGGTAGACCAGGACATTACACAAAAGGAGATTTGGAAAATCTATTGGAGAGAGAAATCTGTGGTACCAGGGCTCTTCAGATGAAAATACCACAACCCATTTCACCCTTACTTCATTAAACTGTATAATTAAATTAATATTAGATATCATAGAAGGAGGTTGTTTACTTACTTATTCAAAGTGGCGTCTGCCGCTCCCTCGAGACAGCGCACATGTGTGGATGTAACATCTGTCTGTCAGGGACCCGCGACACTGTTCTAAAAGTAACCTTCCCTTTTCTAGGAAATCTTATTTTTAAAATTGTTAGAAGTTAGAAAAGCTGTCAGAAAAGAATCATTAGAAATTTTAAAGAATGTGAAAATATGTATTAAAATTTTGTTTTCATTGATATAAGTTACATTTTTATTAAAATTATAAATTAATTGAATAATAAAACATTTATTATGCTTCAAATTCATTTATATTTGTTTTCCAGTTCCCTCCCACAGTAACTGGAGATCAAATTGAATGAATTTAATGCTTTATAATCGTTATCATATAATTAATATATTTAAAGTCATAGGAAATATATTCAGTAATTCTATCATTTGTTTTAGTATAAGAGTAGAATATAAGTTGTTGGTTAGATTAATTGGAGAAGTTTGAAGTTTCAAATTTATAATTATATTTATTATTGCTTAGGTATTTGTGTATTGACAGCCTATTGTAAAACTTTACTGTTTTGTATTTAAAACCATTGTTTAAATACTCTTTATTAAGATTTTTAATGTCTTTAATAAAGTTTGTTTTAATGTTGTTGATTCTATAAAATCTTAAAAATTGACCAAAATATATGCCTTTGCAGCAATTTGATGATATGTTGGAATTGACATTACAGAATTTAATAATTTTAAAATTATAACAATTTCTTTTGTCATATGTTCCAATTGACTTGTTTGCAAGGTTTATATTTAAGTCTAAAAAGTTAACCTCCTTGTTATTAGTTATCTTTTCATTATTTTTAAGTTTCAAATATTTAGGGTATATTTTGTAAATGACATTATTGAATTGTGGGTTATTCAAGATAATGATGTCATCTACATAGCGGAACATATGCCAATTTACATCATTCTGTAGGAAGAATTCTCTTTCATACCAAAAAAGTAATAAGTTTGCTAGTAGAGGACTGGATGAAGTTCCCATTGGAACACCTTTAGATTGAATGTATATTTTGTTTTTAAAATTAATATAATTAAAGTTTAAGAAGGTTTCAAGTAATGTTTTTGCTGTTTTGTTATCTAATTTAAATGTTTTGTATTTGTTGTGAATAATTTGAATATGGAATGTTTTATCATTAATGAATTCATTTATTAAGCTGTGTATTTTATTATTAAGGTCTTCTAAACGTATGTTAGAGTAAAGATCTTCAAAATCAAATGTATGAACTGTATTGATCTTTTGTAGGTTATTTGTTAGGAAGTTAATGATTTTTTTATTAGAATCTATGAATTTATAATTATGTTTGTTAGTTATTTTATTTATTATGAATTGAAGTGTTGAAGCTAGTCTTAAATCTATGTTTTTTATGACTGAGTTTATTCCTGATGTGATTGTTCTAAATGAGATTGGTGTTTTATGTAATTTAGGAATAATATAAAATTTCGGTATGTTTGTGTTTTTGTTGTAATTAATGATTTTTAGTGTGTTTTCTACATTTTTAATATCTTTTTTGATTTTAGTTTCAGTTGTTTTTATGAAAGTGTATTTACTGTTGTTATTAATTTCATTTTTTAGAAGGTCATGATATAAGTTTTTACATATAATAGATAAATTATTTGAACATTTATCTATTGGACATATGATAAAATCTTTTTGTAAGTTTTCAAAATTGTCTTTTAAGGAATTAATTTCCGATTCATTAGGGATTGTGTATTTTAGTGTGTTGTTATAATAGTTTTTTATTTCTTTACTTAATTTATATTTCCATTCTAGGAAAGTAAATTCAGGAATTCTGTGTTTTATACTAGTTTTATTAATGAATATATCGATGTCTTTTAATATAGATTTAATTGTATTATTGAAATTGTTTTTGATCTGAGGTATATATTTATATCCTCTATTTAAAATGTTTTGGAGTTTTGGTTCCAAAAAAGAATAATCGCTAGTTAAAATATGTCCTGTGAATTTATATTTATCTAGAACATTGTGGCAATTACATTTAGATTTTTTAAAATTTGTTAGATTATTAATAAACGGGTTATAATTGCATAATATACTGCCAATATTCTTGTTATATTTCCAGGTAGTTTTAAAATTTAAACCTTTTATAGGAAATAAACTGTTAATAGATTGGTCATTAAATATATCATTAAATTTGAAATGATCAAATAATTTGTTATTTAATTTAATAATAATGTTAATTTGGTTATTATTTTGTTTAATTTTTCTGTATTTGAAGATGTCGTTTGTGATATCTGTTAATCTATTAGAAAGATTGTGAATTTTAATGTGTTCTACAAGTTTTATAAGTTTGCTATTATTTAATTTGAATAATGTTTTAATAAAATTTTCAATGAAATTTTTTGTGTACATTTTGTTTGTGTCTAATAAGTTATTAAAGTTTATGAAGCCTAATTTGTTGGTAGTTTTACCTCTGGTTTTGACTGAGTTATTATTAGAGTTATGTTTTTTGTATTTATTACTAATTTCATAGATTGATATTTCAGATGGTTGTGGTGTGTATGTGTGGTTAAGTTCGTCGTTAAGTCCATAAGGGTATAAAGTGTTGTGTTGATAAATGTAATTGTTTTCTAATAATAATCGTTGTTTTTTGTCTTGACAAATGTCAAGTATTTCTATCATGTAATTGTTAAAGGTATGTATTTTATTGTGTTGTTTCATGTATGTGTTACCAATTGATTTTTTCGAGTGGTTTCTATGTAAATTTATTCTTATGTTTAAAGGATTGCAAGTTTGTCCTATATATGAAAGTTGACAAGTTTGGCAAGTTAATTTATAAATAGTGTTTTCTATCTTACAACTAGGTGTTTGAAATGTGTCATGGTTCTTGAAAGTTGGGCAAGTTTGACATTTCTTATTTAGACAATTTTTAGCGAGTTTAGAGAACATAGAAGGGGTGCTAACCCAAAAATGTTTGTAGTTTTTTTTAAGTTTTTTAGTTTGTTATTCTTTAAAACGTTTTTTTTTTTTTTTTTTTTATTAAAAATTATTTGCTATAGATGTTAGTTGAAATAATTAATAATTTGTTTGATAATAAATATATATTGTTGTATGTATATCTGTAGTAATTGTAAGAATAACTAATAAAAAACATCTTTAAACTGACTAAAACACTGAGAAAAAAAATTTCTGTGAGTATTATGTGATTATAATTACTTTTATATTTTAATCTTTCCTTTAAGATATAAATTATACCTTTTGGATATGTAAATAACAGAGTTTATTTATTAAAAATTGAAATCTTAATTATAACTTAAATTAAGTTATTATCATAGAGCAAGCTCGTATGAATTTATATGAAATGTAAATAATAAAGTTTATCAAATAAAATTTTTAAATCTTAAATATAATTTAAATTAAGTTGATATTATAGAGTGAGTTAAGATGGATTTATATATTGATATAACTATATTTAAAACTTTTAATAATAGTAATATTTATATATAAAAAGGAAATTCTATTAGATTAGCAAGCTAAATCTAAATTAATTATATAAGATAAAAGTTGATAATTATTTTTGTGTTTAAGTTAGATGAGATTAAAAAGTTCTTTATATGTATTATATTTATATCTTATTTAGGAGAGAAAAATGTAATAAAAGTAATTATATGTTTGAATAATATGTTTTTATTTTAGATAGAAAAAAAAAAATTTTGAAAAATAAAAAGAAAATTTAACAAGAAAAGAAGATTTAACAACGTAACGTCTTTTAGCATCGGCTTTTACCCGTCATTTAGACATACTCTTAAAATAAATAGGAATAAAGAAGAGATTTATAATGATTATATATTTATTTTTTAGTAAAAGAGAGGAAAGAGATAAAGAAAGAACCATACACTTTTATTTCAAACAGGTAGAGAATTGAAAAGTTGTTAGTATTTTTTTTAGTTAATTAATAGTTTTTGTAATTTTTTTATATAATTTTTTTTTTCCTATATAATTTTAGATTTTTTTTTTTTTTTTTTCCTAAGAGTAAGAATAATATGAAATAATGTTTTTGCCTAGTTAAGGATAGATAAACATATTTTAAATCTTTGCCTATTAGATATATATATATATATATATATATATATATATATATATATATATATATATATATATATATATATATATATATATATATATATATATATATATATATATATATAGATTCATTCGCAGAATTTCTGAATGCCGGTTAAACTCGCTATTTCTCATCAAAATATAATTATTGCTTTTAACCTCTCGACTTTTACATTATGAAAGGAATTCTTTGAGAGCTTGAAATTAAGGAATAAAGACAAATTAGCGTTGCAATTTTCTTGTAGAAATATAGCAGTGAGAATTGCGGGAGGACCCATTTTTGAAAGGTGCAACTTTTGGAACATGAAATCATTCCCCCGCAACTTTATTTTGTATATCAGTCTGAAAATCGTTCCTTGCCATTTCACCAGCTTAAATAACTTTTTGGCAAATTTGACCGATTTCATACCTCCCCTATTACAATGTTATGAAATCGAAGCCGCCCCTGTAATGTTGAGGGCCAAAGCCCGAAACCTTGGTATACAGATTAAGGTTTTGTCTGAATTTGCAAAGTTATTGTGGCTTATTCTTTATCACCATGTTATGTACTGGGACGATGACCCAAAATGTATTGTTTCCTTATTTTAATATATTTCAAAAGGAAGATATGCATTTTTGGAACACACGAACACAAACAAACATATATATAAATATCTAAAATAAAAATGGCATATTCTGATCAGGAGCACATGTGCTTTACAGAAGGCACAGCGCCATCTAGTGGAACAGAAAACAACAGAAATTGCGCTCTGCCTTCTGTAAAGCACATGTGTTCCTGGTCAGGATATGCCATTTTTATTTTTAATATCAACACCTGACCTTTTCATTTATTTTTTGGCTATTATTTTTTCACACACACATATATAAATATTATATGATATGTTATTTAATTTTGAGATTATAATTTATAGAGAAAAATTATCTGCTAAAAATCGACCTCCAGAGGAGGCGCTTTTCCTTTTATATAACATGTTGTTATTTCCCGATGGCCGGCTGAAAGCGTTTGTAAATTATGTATATAAGTTTCTTTTTTTATTCTTAGGCCTTAAGCCAGTCAGTACCTTTATCAAATTATGTTTTTTTTATGTATTTATTTAGCAAAATTAAAGCAATGCTAATAAAAAAAGAAAATATTTTTATTTATAATTTATATATAATAGAAATATCCTGACTGCTCACATGAGCTTTAAGCTCACATGACAAAGCGCCATTGAATTAATCTGTCCTCTGATTTTATTTTATCTCACACAAACATATATATAAAAATTTTGAAAATTGAGCAATCCATAGATGTATATTTTATTACAAAGGCATATATTGGATCAATAAATGATATTTTGATCCAATATATACCTTTTTAATTAAATATATAAACATATAATAAATTTTCCCTGTTTCGTCAAAACATATCTATCTATTGATCGCTTTTGCATACTAGCGAGCTCGGGTTGTTGACAAAGTCACAGAAATAACTTTGGTCAATTGATGGCGCTGTTTTAGCATTTGCTTTCACGGAAACTTTTATTTTTTCCTCCTTAAATATGTTCACTTATATGGAATATATCACCTCAAAATAGTTAAGCGTTAACTATTAAACCTCCTGCAGAAAAACAAAGATCGAGTTTGATTATAAAATACGAAATTCTTTGAGAAACCAATCCCTGGATGAATATCTCTAAATAACAATTCTAAAAGAGATAAAAATGAATATTCATTATTATAATTATCATATCATATGATCATTAAGAGAGAGAGAGAGATAATGTTCCTATCTACATTGGTTATTAGTAATATCTTTATATAATAAAGGTAATATTAAAAACTATAAAGATTTAATTATAGATTGGTCTATTTTCTAAATAACAATTTTATATAATGAATATATTTCAGATAAAACACCCTATATTGTATATTACAACCTAAGTAAAAATACCAGTAGCAATAAAAATAAATCTTAATAAAGACGACCAAGAGCTTCCAAACTGCACAGAAAATAAATATTTAATATTTAGTTTCGGGGAAAATTATTTATTTATAATAATTCTCTCAAACCACAGAGAGAATATAAATATATATATTTCTTAATTATATATATAATAATTAATTTCTAAAATTGTCTGTATCCTTACATCTACTTTAGATACTGGGATAAGGTGATAAATTAAGATGAAAGCATCTCCTTATCGTGCAACTTAAAGTTGCTGATGGCTTGTGCCATCTGTCGGAATAAATGTCAACTATTCGTATTTATTACATATTCCAGAAATGGCCAAATACCCATTATTGATTAATAAATTGACTTGGGCATCAGAAACTTTCAGTTTCACGATGCACAGAAGATGCATTTTTCGTAACCTTACAAAAGTATTTATAATAAAATTATTATTTGTAACGAAATATTTTAATAAATAATATAAAAACCATAAAATAAAAAAATATACTCATAATAAATTATATAAGAAATGTAAATTGAATCCGATTATTTTTGACTATCGCCATGAAGATGTTTTACTGTTTTTATTTATTTTAAAAATCATTGACATTTTGAAATTCTTTTCTCTTTTACTTCATTTGCTTTAATTAAATTTACTTGTATTAACAGTAAAAGCACGATCTCACACAAAGGACACTTGCGCTTTATCAAATATATATTTAATGTGATAAATTACGCTTATGGGAGATGAATTTTGAAGGTTTAAGATATTTTATATGTTTATCAAATTATATGTAAGAGTTTATATATGAATATTTGAAATTTTAGGTTAATAATTTTATTCATATCATAGTTTGTATTTAGAATTTCACCAACATTTCTTTGACATTAATACCAAGTTTAAATTTTTCAACTAAGCAGAATAATCATACAATATTCGTGTTGTTGTTGTTTCTTATCCCTTTTTTCAAATATCACACTAATTCCATTAGATTATTTTCCTAGAGCTGTTTTATAATAAGCAGCGGCCTCTCCCAAAGGTCCTGTTTAGTGTATCTAAGGCAAGCCAAAATGTGTTCTGGAGCTGCCGGTGTCAAGCGAAATTTTCGGCAAGTGAAGTAGATTTTGTTGTTATTTTCTATCTTGAATGGCTTGAGATGGCCTGTTCTAAATCTTTTCAATTTTGTTTGGTGCTTTCTATTTCTCAGGTTGAAAGGTCTTCCTGGGTCCACTCCACTGTACCAGCTGTGCTTAGGTATATTGTAGTTAGATTTAGTGATTAAAATGGGCGAATATTCTTAGAAGGCGATTATTTATAAGTAAGGCATTCCCAAATTCCTTTTATATTTATTCTACTAATTGTAGAAATCCGCTCTATATGTACTCCATAACAAAAATATCGACGTCCCTCGAAAGGTTTGTCAGATTGGGGTGAAAATTGGTGTATGAGGGAAGAATATGTATAGGGGAGAAACGATTAAAATCTCAGAATAATTAATTTTTTATTCCAGAGTTCGATCGTCACAAATTAAGAAAGTCAATATGTCGTCAGACCCCCAATGGCCTGGATGCAGGCTGCTATCCGGCTTGTCATGGACTGATAGAGATTCCGGATGCTGTGCTGAGAGATTTATTGTCAAATTGTCTCAAAATGTCGGGCTAAATAGTAAACATTACGGTATGGTTGTAATCGCCTTCCCATCACGTCTCAGATGTGTTCTATGGGTTAGAGATCAGGCGATCTCGCTGGCCACAGAGCTCTTGCTATACATAAAATGACGACCAAATTTCAATCATTTGCATGTTTGGTCGAAACGTCTTTGTATACCTATTTTCATATCAATCAAACTAATTCATTTTGGTGCTTCCATTATTTCTGTAATAGAGTGTGAAAAAATGAAATTGCAATAAAAAATTCCAACCTCAATATACAGGGTGATCCAAAAGTCCCGCACAACTTTAAAAATTAATAACTCCGCGAATATTTGAGCTAGAGCAATGCGGTAAACACCATTGTGTTCAGGATGCAATGGGATTTTTTATGGCAAATAATGAAAAATTCGAAATTGATTTTAGTTACAACTTTATTCGCTAGATGGCGCACTACCAGAATCAGCGATTCAGCGGCCAAATTGTTTGATAAATTGAAAAATATAACTGAACGACACGTATTTTTACTTTTTTAATACCAGGAAAGAACCCTAATAATATCAAATGATAAATTAATAAAACACTATTTCGCCAAAAGTTAGAAGAAATGGTTAACGATTTTTTTAATACAATCTGAGATATGTAAAATAGGTATATGCAAATTAAAACATGTAGCAAAATAAAAAAAACCTGATATTTTAGATGCGGTTTGCTGGAATCCTCTCAGCTATTTATATTTCGAAAATAATAATTTTCTATTTTTTTTAATTCAACTCTCTCTCAGTATCGATTATATTTATTTTAATTCATTTGAAAAATATTTATCTATCTCTGATGATTTATTTTACTCTGGAATGCCGTTTTTGTTTTTGTCGTGTCCAATAAAGAGCCTCAGATTATTTTCGTTTGGCCAACAAAAAATGTCCAATTTATATACACATATATTCTTAAATAATGAGACTTTAAAGAATGCAAATAATCTTCATCTATTTATATACACAACACATCTTCCCCTTAATAATACTCCAGTCGGTCTAGGGGTTTCCTGGCTCTCTGAGGTCTAGAACTGCGGAAGGGCACTTGCACAGCGGCAGCCTCCGGTTTAGGAGTGCAAGAGGACACGTGCACAGCAACAGGCCCTGGTATAGGAGTGCAAGAGGGTACGTGCACAGAAGCAGTCTCCTCCTTGTTTCCTGATATAACCTCTGGAACCTCCTCTTCACTTTATTTCTGACTTCCACCTACAGGCTTCTCTCCTGATGTTCGAGGAAGTATCAAATTTCTTGTCTCCACTTGTTTCTTTCTCACAGGTCGCAATTGATTGATATGCCTCTTATACACGACGCCCTCGCAACTTATAAGGTAGTGACGGTAGCTCAATAATTCCAAAATGGTACCTTTTTACCGTTTAGGTCCAGTTGCATAGTTGCGGAAATAAACCTCGCAACCTGTAGTAAACTGCTCCTGCCTTCTTACGGCCTCATGAAATACCTCTCGCGGATTTCCCATCTTGGTATTAAATTCGAGAATCTTGATCTTAAACTTCTCTTCATTAGCAGTTCCGCCGGGGAATTTCTTTATTACAGTTTGGGGGAATGCTCTATGAGCAAATAGGAAACTTTGTAGATTCGTCTCTAAATCATACTTCCCATTATTCTTTCTCAAAAGGTTTTTAAACTCTCTTACATATCTCTCAGCTAAACCATTTGTACTAGGATTATACGGACTGGTCTTAGTGTGCCGTATACCATTCATTTTGGTAAATTGCTCGAATTTATCGGAGACAAACTGTCTTCCGTTATCTGTAACAAAATATTAGGGCAATCCAATTCTGGCGAGAATTTCTCTAAGATGACTTATAATCGTTTTTCTGGTAATATCTTTGATGATAAAAATTTCTATCCACTTTGAGTATGCGTCCACGAGAACCAAAAACATTCTTCCCATGAACGGACCCGCTAGATCAAGATGAAGTCGATGCCACAGTTTTTCGGGCCAAGTCCATTCCGAGATGGTAGCCAGGGGCATGCTTGCCGATTCTTGGCATACTCTACATTCTCTAGTGAACTTCTCGATGTTACTGTCTATGCATGGCCACCAGAAAATACCGTCTGGCAATCATCTTCATTTTAACAATCCCCATGTGTATTTCATGCAAGTCATTTAAAATTAAAGATCTTAATTTTTGGGGAATTACCACTCTTTCACGCCATTGAAGACAACCAAACTCCAAACTTAATTCCTCATTGATCTTATAATGAGAAGCTAGTGGGTTTTCTCTCGGTACCCTTGTGAATTTCCAGTTGCCTTCTCTAACATTCCTTAATATTATAGACAATATTTTATCTTGGGGCGTCTCATTAGCCACCTTCATAAAAGAGAACGGTACCTCATTCGACTTCCTAAGAAGAAGTACCTGGTCTTCATCAAGAGACTCCCTGGCACTCGATTCTAAAGGAAGACGTAACAATGCGTCAACATTGGAATTATCACTAGTTTTTCAAAATTCCACAGTATAATTAAATGCAGCTAATATTAAGGACCATCTTTTAATTCTGGATGATGCACATATGGGAATTGGTTTATGAGGTGAAAATATATGAATTAAGGGTCGGTTGTCTGTGACCAATACAAATTTTCGTCCCAGTAAGTATTGTCTGAATTTCTCAACGCCAAAAGTTATTCTCAACGCTTTCTTTTCTAGTTGAGAGAAACGTTTTTCCGCTTCAGTTAATGTTCTAGAAGCAAAAGCTATAGGGCATTCTTCCTTTCTATCATTTCTAGGACTCAGAATTACGCCTAGTCCATAGTCTATTAATAATGATTTACATTTTTAAAATAACATTCGATATTTTTTCGTCCAATTCCATCTACAATTTTTATTCAAAAGTTGATAGAATAGCGCTAAAATGTTTGCTATATTCTTTATGAATCTATAATAATAAATTGAGAGTCCTATGAAAGATCTCAATTGCGAAACATTCTTTAGGTTCAGGCGCCTCTATCACTGCTTTAATTTTATTTTCTAAGGGATGCAGTCCATATTTATCCATTTGAAACCCTAAATATTCCACCGATTTCTTTTTAAATTTACATTTATATCTGTTTAACTTTAAACCTTTTTCTGGCAATCATCTAAACACTAGATCCAACTTTTGTTCATGATCTACAAAGTATTTTCCTGCAACCAAAATATCATCTATGTAGCAGGCCACACCTGGCAAATCAGAAAATAGGCCTTCCATAATCCTTTGAAATTTATTTGGTGCTATCGCTACGTCATATGGTAGTCTTTTATAAGAAAACAACCTCTTTGTTGTGTTTATATCAACAACAGCTTTGACTTTTTCAGCTAACATTACTTGTAAGTAAGCCTGTGATAGGTCTAGAGTCGAAATTACGGTGCTTGTAGATAATTTTGAAAAGATCTCATCGATCGATGGAATGGGATACCTATCTAATTCTATTGCTTTATTAGCTGTACATCTAAAATCACCACATATCCTTACACTACCATCCTTTTTTGATGCCGGTACTATTGGAGCGGTCCAATATGCATGAACTATAGGTTATAAAATGCAAGAATTCACTAAACGATCAATTTCATTCTCTACTTTGTTTTTAGAGAGAAAGGTAAACTTCTGTCCTTACAAAACACAGGAGTCACATCCTTTTTTAAATTAAAATTTATTCTAACGTCCTTTAGACAGCCCAAATCTTAGTTAAACAAATCTGCATATCTATCCATCAAATTTTTATATATTTAAATATATTTCTATTATATTCATTATTTAAAATATTAATGCTAAACAATATAGAATAATCAAGTTTCAACTGTTTGAGCCATTCTCTTAATAATAAAATTACCTGGATTTTTTCATTTACAACTATTAATCGTAAATATTGGTTGGCTTCTTTTACAAAAACATTTCTTTGATCTATAATCTCTATTGATTTACCACAAAAGGATTTTAATCTTAAATTTGTTGGAAATAATCTTTTACCATGCCAATAATTCTAATAAATATCTTTAGGTATTAACGTAACTGGACTTGCTGTATCTATTGTAAAGCACAAAGAATAATCATCTACTGTTAAATTTATTGTGGCATCAGTTTCGCCCTGTACAGAATATATAGAGTCCTCTTGTACAAATTTATATCCCCACATTCTTTTACTAGCTTTGCAGACCCCACTTAAATGACCCAGTTTATTACATTTTAAAACAAGTCTTTGTTCTATGAGGTAAAACTGATGCCACGTGTGAATGTCTTTCACCACATCTATAACACACTATTTTGCCTTTGCCACTTTGCCTGAAAGGCCTATACTGCGCCGTACTATTATTGTACTCACCCTTTTTATCCTTTCAATTCACAGGGGATATCTTGGCCACTAATTTATCTTGTAATTCTCTTGTATTTATCTCCGCCAATTCGAACGAGATCGCCACTGCAAAAATTTTATCCAGGGTGACATCTTCGTCCTCTTGTAGTAGCATCTTTTGCAGGATTTCCGACTTGATTCCAGCCACAAAACGGTCTCGCGTCATGGTTCCCAACATATCGACGAAATTAGAATTTATTGCTAAACGTTTCAATTCTCTAAGATATTCCGAAATTGATTCTCCTTCCTGTTGAATTCTCTTTAAAAATCTGCATCGCTGTGGTATCACTTTCTTCTTTGGATCCAAATGCAGCTTAATTCTTTGAATGATAGTATCATAGGGTTGATCTTTCATTAGACCAGGAAGAAAATGTCGTTTCCCCTGCTTCAAAGTTTCAAAATCTGGTAGCGAGGTAAATATCAGCACTTTAATTTCCTCCTTTAGATACCAAAAAGAAAGCCTCAATTTTTTGTCAAAAATATCGAAGTGTCCTCAACTGGGCTATAGCATCTAAAAGGTACTATTAACTTTGAACTTGTCATGCTGATCTTTTCTACTCCTTTGTTTTCTTGATCCAGATAGTTTAAAAGATGTAATCTTAACCCATTTTCCTATTTTTCCTCTCCATAATCCGAGAGTCAGATTTGTTTAAAAGATGTAGTTGTTATACTTGCATAGACGCCGTTTTCCTCAGCTTTTTACTGGCTTTGTAGATCGCGTATCCTCGTCGCCACTTTTGTTGTGTCGTAATTATAGGTACAAGAGCTCAAACTTGACCATGGCCAACAACAAATGTCCAATTTATATCTACATATATTTTTACATAATGAAGCTTTAAATGATACAAATAATATTCATCTACTTACATAAACAACGGTTAATATATAGCGAGAAGAGTAGAGGACTGAGCATAGATCCCTGAGGTACACCAGCCCATGTTCTTCGGTCCCTGGAAAATGTTCCATTGACCCGAACCTTTATCCTTCTTCCCCTTAAGAAGTCTGCAATCCAGATTAAGGTTTTTCCTCTTACTCCGATGTTGTGCAGCCTTTCAAATAATTTCTACACTCGATCAAAAGCTGAGGTCATATCCAGAAATACGGCCGTTGTCTTCTTTGGCGGTTTTCCTAGAAATCTATTATTGATTGACAGAAGTAGAACAGTTTATCAGTTGTACAGTGTCTGGATCTTTAGGCAGTTTGAAAGAAGTTTATTTTATTATTGTTAGTGAGCCAGACTATGAGCCTAGAGTGGATAATTCATTCTGTTATTTTACAAAGTATGCTGGTAAGGGCAATTGGCCGATAGTTCTTGCATTCCTTAGCATCTTTGTTTGGTTTCAGTATTGGCACTATAATTGATATCTTCCAATTCTTTGGTAGTTTACCAGTTTGCCATGAAATGTTCAGTATTCGTAGGAGTTGATTTTTAGCTTCGTCTCCAAACACTTTCAATCATTTGACCAAAGATTAGAGCATCTCCTGGTGACATCTTGGATTTAACTTTCTTATTGATGAATTTAGCTCATTCAGTGTGAAGTCTCTCGAGTAAATATCTTGTTGATGGTAATTTCTTGCTTGTTTAACTAACTTGTTTATATTATTTTTTAGAGTCCTGCCTTCATTCGTATAGCTGAGTCTGGAAGTGCTTGAAAGATATTCAGCAATTATGTCAGCCATCTGTTTGTTCGTTCTCGCTGTTCATATCGGTTAGAGTATTGGAGGATTAGCGTTGGTTTTGATTGTTTTATAACACTAATTATATTCCAGTGATGGCTTTCCTTTTTTGGATCCATTTTTTCGCAGAATTCTGCCCATTTTTCTTGTTTGAATATCCAAATTTCTTGTTCTATTTTGTGACTAATTTCAATGAGTTCCTTTATGATTTCTTCTGTTTTATTTGTTTTAAGAAGTTCATTTTTATTGTCTCTCTCTGCAATCATTGCCTCGATATTGTGGTCCTTCCAGTAAAGTATTCACAGGTCTTTACCTCTAGCTCTAGGTATCGATACTTTTGCAGCTTTGGATATGTTCAAAGATAATTTTTCCAAGTTTTTTGTCAATCGTTCTGTGATTTAATTCTTCGTTGCACAGTTCTTCAAGCTTTTCAAGCTTCAAGCTAAATCACCAAGTATGATTGCGATATCCGAAGACGCTTCACTTAATGTCTCTATCAGGCCTGTATTGATGCTAGTATTATCGTGGTGATAAACATTTATGATTGGAATTGTTTTATCTGTAAGATAGATTTCTATTGCCTGAGCTTCTGTCGTGCCTTCTCTAGGCTTACTCTGATTATAGGCGATTTCCTTAAATTTGATTTCTAGTGTTTTAATCAAAACGGCAAGCCCTTCTCCGAATTTTCCCGGTCTGTCCATTCGTAGTGTTGTATAATCTTTGATATTGAATCTCAGATTCTGATTCAATTTTGTCTCCTGAAGACAATTAATATGTACATTGTTGTCACAGAGAAGACAAGTCAGCTCTTTATTTTCCTCTGGGTGCCATTTATATTGAGTTGTAGTAGATTGAATTGTGTCCTCGTAGTAGATTTCTCATCATGAGCTCGAGCTGCAGCTCCTGACGCGGCGGTTACCCCGGACGCGGTAGCATTACTGGAGATATGAGGCTTGCTCTTCATTTGAAAATGGGTGCCGTTGCAACGTTAGTCATCTTGGAAACGAACCAGAATTTGGTCAAATATTCCAAGGGTCCAGGGGGGTACCGCAAGGAGGTGTGGTTGGACTTCTTCCCTTCCATTTGGAATGCCGTCACTACAGGATAAAGCACTCTTGGTGAATTTTTTAAATCATGATTCAGAATCTGCCACTGAAGCTTTACGAGCGTTTCGTTCCTTTGAAGATATTCGAAGCGGTAAAGGACCAATGAATTGCTACTCTCTAAAGCAATTGATTAAAAGTTTTGAGGAAACTGGATCTCTGGAAGCAAAACCTCGGAGTGGAAGACCATCGACATGCAAGTCAGTGGCTGTTACGGTTTTGCAGAATGCTGAAGCTATTGAAACGTTATCCCCGTATGGAGAAGTAAGTGCTAGACTAGTTTCTCGACAAACGGGGATTTCGTATGGAACAGTTTGGAGAGAACACACATTTAGAATTTTTCTATAAAATTATCCTAACAAAATTCAAAGTTTTCACGAGTTGAAAGTCGGCGATTTTGAGAAGCGTCAAGAATTCGCTGCATGGGTTTTACGGCAAATTTATATTGATGAAAACTAGCTGTCAAATGTTCTAAGAACAGATGATGCTCAATTTTATCTAAAGGTAGAATTTGACATTCAAAACTGCCTCATTTTGGCAACAGAAAACCCTAGGACTTTTAAAGAAATACTACTTCATCAGCACAGAGTTACAGTTTTGTGTGGGTTCACTTCTTCTTTTATTATTGGGCTATTTTTCTTTGAAAAAATCAATGGAAGAACTTTTAAAACCGTTTTCCTAACTGGTGAACGTTATGTTCAACTTTTGAGAGAAAAGGTTATTCCCATATTGCAGGACAGACAAGCACTAAGCGAAATAACATTCATGCAAGATGGAGGACCTCCTCATATCTCCCGCGGTGCCAAACAATTGCTGAAGGATACATTCGGTGAAATTCGTTGATAAGACGCCACTTTATATACCAGTGGCCTCCAATATCACCAGACTTGACGCCTTACAATTTCGGTTATGGGGGTACATTAAGTCGCGTTTTTATCGATGCCGGCCTACCACATTGGCCATGTTGAAGGCTTCTATCAGATGGCACGTTTTATAAATTTCAACTATTTAATTGTGACCATACTGTCATCTATCGTCTGCAGGCGGTGTTTGAGAATGAAGGGCGCCACATTGAGCAAGGATTATGACCTAATACAAGAGAGAAGGCAGTTACCTCATGTGTTATATTTTGCAGCTCTTTGTTTTGGGTTATGGGAATAATAAGTGCTGTCCTCACATCTTGACTATTTTTTTTTCTGTGAACAGTGATTTTTTTGTTTGTCATTTGCCCACATCTTATATTATGTCGTGCAGGCCAAAGTGTTATAACTTCTCGAATAACACTGGTATACACAATTTTACCCCTTATGTTTAGTTTATCGCTTTTCGCTCATTAGAAGAAATAGCATAAGGAATAATCTCTGTATCCCCCCCCCCCCCCCCAACTTTAGATGTTTTGCGCATAATACAAAATGATTTTACTACCACGTTTTCCAACGCAAAAGGTCGATTTAAAAATGTTTTTTTTTTTTTAGGGGATACATTTTCAAAATTGTGTACAGTATAATAAACAATGATAACATTTGACAAACCCATAGGATATTTGGAATGAAGTACGACAAATATATTTTGTCACTCCCCTCTATATTTCATTCATCATGACAAATATCCAGTTAAATAGTCAAGTGTCGCCAATTAGTCAAGAAACTACACATTCCTTATAGCACGAAATCCTATTAGTACTGCCATCATAATTTTTGGTACTATATTAACATTTCAAAAATCGTGTTTTGATATCAGTAGTTATTTTCAAACATTCAATTTATTTCACAAAACTCCATCTAAAATATAAATATTTTTGATACATGTTTCAATTTGCATATACCTATTTTACATATCTCAGATTGTATTTAAAAATCGTCAACCAATTCTTCTAACTTTTGGCGAAATGGTGTTTTATTATTTTATCATTTGATATTATTAGGGTTCTTTCTTGGTATTTAAAAAGGAAAAATACGTGTCGTTCAGTTATATTTTTCAATTTATCAAACAATTTGGCCGCTGAATCTCTGATTCAGGTAGAGCGCCATCTAGTGAATAAAGTTGCAACTAAAATCAATTTCGAATTTTTCATTATTTGCCCTAAAAAATCCCATTGCATCCTGAACACAATGGTGTTTACCGCATTGCTCTAGCGCAAATATTCGCGGAGTTATTAATTTTTAAAGTTGTGCGGGACTTTTGGATCACCCTGTAGTTCGAATATATAGAATTGACCCCTTTCTTCGCTGATTTTCAAAAAATTGAAATTTTGTTACTCGAATATCCTGTATACATAATATAGATTTATAATTCGATATAAAAAGATTTGGATACACTATAATTATATTCGAAAAAAGATATAAAAATAGATAATCAATAAAATTACGTTTTCTGGTGAGTAAAAATAAGAAAGACTTCATCTTCCTCCAAATATCCATTAGCCCAGAGCTGGCCTCTCTCTCCAATCTTCCCGCAGTATGCAAAGGTGGTATATTGCCAGTTCTCCCTGGAGTCGTCTGATTAATTTATTGCCTCTTATAGCAACACTCTGTGGATGTTCTTCTTCCTTGATGTTGCCACCGGCTTGGACCTTTAGCCCTACAAAGTAATCCATCTCTCTATATAGCTTTTATTATATCTATGTATATATTTTATATTATAATGTATTAGCGCGCCATCTGTTATGAAATTTCGAAACTATTTTAGACGCGTATTCTTTTAAAAAATAAACAATTTATACTGTCCTTACTGCATTAGAAATTGTTTAATTTTTAAAAGAATCATACGCGTCTATATTAGTTTCGAATTTCAATATATTTTATATATTTTTCTCATTATATCTCTTTTATTGAACATTAATATTGCGAGATAGTATATATATATATAGTTACTGTTAATACAAAATACTGGTAGAATAGGTAGTCTACAGAAAATAAATATATAAGTAATAATAGTCTTTACATCAAGGACTTTGACATTAAATATATAGAAAACCCTTTTATTAAGTCGGAGCTCTTTCATGCCGGTTCTTCTTCGATTAAGAAGACGAACAGTAAGAAAATATTATAAACTAGACGAATGGCCCGGGCAACGCCCGGGTTTTATCCGAGTGCGAATATATTTAAAAAACGTTTTAATCTTCACATCTAGATCTTCATCTTGTCTACACCTTGTATACATCTTGCTTCCTAGGGTTGCCTAGAGTGGCCGCTATATACAGGTGGTCTGTATAGACAGGTGGATGTATCACACAGCTGATAACAGGGCTGTCTAGAGTGGTCGCTATAGACAGGGTGGTCTATATAGACAGGTGGATGTATCACACAGCTGATAACAGGGTTGTCTAGAGTGGTCGCTATAGACAGGGTGGTCTGTATAGACAGGTGTATGTATCACACTGCTGATAACAGGGTTGCCTAGAGTGACCGCTATAGACAGGGTGGTCTGTATAGACAGGTGGATGTAACACACTGCTGATAACAGGGTTGTCTAGAATGACCGCTATAGACAGGTGTATGTATCACACAGCTGATAACAGGGTTGTCTAGAGGGGGGCGGGCAGGGAGGTCACGTGTTTGCTGGCAGCCAATGGGCGCGCATTCTATCCGTGAGCTTCAGACAAACAAACAGACAAACAAACAGACAGAATAAGGCAAATATATGAGTAGTAAATGTCAAAAAGCTATGTAGCATGATGCATACAAAACGAGAAAATTTACTTTGAATCCTTGTGAAAAAATTGTGCAAATGTCATATTTTACTGGGATAAGGTGCTTAAATTATGAAAAAGGCATCTCCTTATCGTGCAACTGAAAGTTGCTGATGGCTTGCGCCATCTATCGGAATAAAGAATGATCAACGAGAATAGTTGGTATTTATTCCGATAGATGACACAGGCCATCAGAAACTTTCAGTTTCACGATAAGGAGATGCCTTTTTCATAATTGATTCTTTGTGCTTCCATATTGTAGAAATTAGATTCGCAGAACTGGATTTTTTTGATAAAATAATAATAATCCATAACATTGTATGGATATAAAATAAAAGGATTTAAAAGCGCGAATGTTTCTTTTATACATAAAACGAACTTCTACTGTCCTTACTGCGATGAAAAAATATATTGGGAGGGCCTGGCTCATCAGTGGTGAACCCTCCCAGCGGTTTCGCCAATTTAATCCACCAGACCGCTTCTCAGAGCTCTAATATTGTATTGGACCATTCTGCTTTTATATGCTACACTGAAGGATGGAATCTTAGAAATGGTTTTCAAGTAAACTATGGACATAAGCTTATAGGACAGTAGAATTATATTCAAATATTTGCTTCGAGCAATGCTCTTCAGCAAACTATAAAGACAAGGTCATTAGGAATAAATTAACACAAAGCAATAACGCGCCATATATACATATAAAATAAGAGGATTTAAAAGCGCGAATGTTTCTTTTATACATAAAACGAACTTCTACTGTCCTTACTGCGATGAAAAAATATATTGGGAGGGCCTGGCTCATCAGTGGTGAACCCTCCCAGCGGTTTCGCCAATTTAATCCACCAGTTTTATGTATAAAAGAAACATTCGCGCTTTTAAATCCTTTTATTTTATATGTATAGATGGCGCGTTATTGCTTTGTGTTAATTGTATGGATGTATTTGAAATATCGAGAAAAATGGTTAACCCCCACGTACGTCAAAATACTTTATTTTAAAACTATTATTTAATGACCGAATAGTGAGAGTTAGTTGCTTTGATAAAAGAAAATCGCCTTTTTTTGTATATCAATTTCATATCTAGCCCTAATTATATTTTTGGGAAAGTGTATAAAATACAGTTAAAATTGGCATATATGTCTATTTAAAATATAGCGCAAAGAGATATACCTGAAGAATAAACTTGAAATGCAATAATTCCTAGGAGAGATAGACTATCGGCATTTACCATGTTTTATTCAGGAGTTGGCGCTGAAGTATTATATTCCCATATTTCATAAGACACTTACTAGGTGTTGAGAGATAAATGGACAAAGATGTAAGAAATTCTCTACACCAACACACCTATATATTTGGAAATCAATAATCGAAGCTTGTCTTATACCAGGGGTCAGAAAACTGCAGCTTGATAGCCACATGCGGCTCTTTGGATGTCAAGCTGCGATTCTTTAAAGTTGCATACGTAAATATTATTTATCCGAATACTATTGTTGGCAAGAAAAAATGTGTGGCTCTTTTAAAAACTTGATATTTTGTTAATTGTAATTTTTTACTCACCGACTCTAAGGTTTGTCAATCTCTTCCTTATACCACTTTAAAGAAAATTTAGAAAATTTGCAGTTTGGAAGGATCTACCTTTAGTAAATGACTCAACACCTTTATAGGAGGTTATATTATAGGACAAAAAACCTTTAATAACTGCTTGAAATGCAATAGTGCAGAAGTTTCTCCGGAACATATCATGCTCAGAACTGACAATAGAGGACCTATTTTTCAGGCCTATAACTACCATCGCAAAATTGGAGAGGAGTGGACTTCAGGAATTGGTTAAACCATGGAGATAAGCACCACCACACCTTTATAAGGAATATATTTTGTATCATTGATCAAACAGACGCGATTTTAAAATATGTGTGCCTATTATTGAGGAAACAAACAAAAAAAAACAACAACAAATAAACTAGAACTCAGAATTAAATATTCAAAAATTTATATGTATTAATCGACATAGTTCATAAAATTAATATAGACAAAGTGGCTGATGTAAGAGAGATAAATCATTTATATCAGGAAACTTTCGATATCTCACTTCTGTAAATTTGGGACAGTAATAGATAAGGTGAAAAGCAGTTTGTTCAGTTTCTCTGCAGGAACAATATGGTGTATATGGGATAAAAACTCTCAAATATTTAATGATTTTTTTCCCTCAGGAGATATTCTGAAGGAGTTCACTAAAGAAACCCATTGTCGTTTTCTTCACGAGAATCCATAAAGAATCCACTGAAGAATACTTCTGTTGTCATTCTTGAAAATATCTGAGGAAGACTATTTCCTCGAATAAATATTTTCTTATTCAGGTGACTTAAAGATCATCAAGGAAGACAAAAGTTGTGATTGAAACCTATGAGGTGATTGATTTTTTATTTACCAAAAATAAGCTGTATTTAATGAACTATTAACAAAATTTTCAATTTTATTCATATAATAATTGCTATTCAATTCAATATATCGCTAGTAATTTAGCTTTCACACACACACATATATATAATAGAGCAGGGGTCGGCAAACTGCGGCTCGTAGCCACATGCTGTCTCTTTGAATGTGAAGCTGTGGCTTTCTAGTTCCAAACGCAAATCTATATATATAAAAATGAATGTCTGTCTGTCTGTCTGTCTGTCTGTGTGTGTGTGTGTCCTCTATGGATTCAAAAACCATACATCCAATCGCCGTGAAATTTTGGGATATTATGAGGTGTATCCCCGGAAAGGTTTACGAAAAAAATTTCTTGAATATCTTGAATATCCTTAGAGTTATTTGCAGATTTGTATATTTAACACGCAAGCAGCGCTACCATTGAGACAGAGATAGGCTTAGTTTGCTGCTCCTGATGACCTTGGGTCATCGTGTGAGTCACAGCATGATGCTACAAAAACACTCTCTCTGGGGATTTTACAGCGTCGACAACCTGTAAGATTGCCTATCTCATATATTATACTTTAAACATCTGCTTAATTAAAGCATTTTTCATTTGAAAGAGACTGCTCTCTTAACCCCCTTTAGACAACATTAAATGATATCCCGTGTCGATGATTTTGTAATGTATAGAATTAGGAAAGACAAAATTCAGGATGACACGGCTCACAGGGAACGGTAAAAAATGTTCACTTTATCGAGGAAATACAAAATTCGGGATGACACGGCACACAGGGACCGGGAAAAAATGATCACCTTATCGAGAGATTCACGACCATGATTTTATTCAACTTATCGAGTATTTTTCAAGGGACCGGGAAAATATGTTCACTAGATAAAACGATTATTTTGTAATATAGAAAATTAGGAAATACAAAATTCAGGATGACACGGCACAAGGGACCGGGAAAAAATGATCACTTTATCGAGAGATTCAAATTTACGAGTTTCAAATCATCAAAATATATCTTTCTTTTTTTATATGTTTATAGAGAATTGTTTTAACAAATGTTCGTTATACAAACCTTTACTCGGGTAAAACCCGGGCGAAGCCGGGCACATCCGCTAGTATCATATATATATCGACTTAAAATCCTTCGACAATTAGTAGACAAAGAAAAATCAATAAAATCACCAAGAAGATGAGTATCTTATATTCAACAAGCGGACGTACCCGGCTTCGCCCGAGGTTTTACCCGAGTAAAGGTTTGTCTAACGAACATTTGTTAAAACAATTCTCTATAAACTTATAAAAAAAAGATATATTTTGATAATTTGAAACTCGTAAATTTGAATCTCTCGATAAAGTGATCATTTTTTCCCGGTCCCTTGTGCCGTGTCATCCTGAATTTTGTATTTCCTAATTTTCTACATTACAAAATCATCGTTTTATCTACATATTTTCCCGGTCCCTTGAAAAATACTCGATAAGTTGAATAAAATCATTGTCGTTTATGGAAGATGGACGTAGTTCCCGGAGGTCACCCGCCCCCCGCTTGCGAGTTGAAGCTACAAATCTGCAAATAACTCTAAGGATATTTAAGATATTCAAGAAATTATTTTTCGTAAACCTTTCCGGGGATATGCCTAATAATATCCCAAATTTTCACGGCGATTGGATCTATGGTTTTTGAATCCATAGAGGACATACACACAGACACACAGACATTCAATTTTATATATATAGATGACACTTGAAGTTACACCGCATGAGTTTCTTTTCGATGAAAAATCAAAATTTTATTTCAAGGTAAAATATCGAACATTTCTAACCTTTTTGGATGAGGTATGAGAGGGTGAAGGATAGAAATGTTCGATATTTAACCTTGAAATAAAATTTTGATTTTTCATCGAAAAAAAACTCATGCGGTGTAACTTTAAGTGTCGTTTTACAATCACAGGCCGCAGTGTATTATATTGTATATATTATAAGTTACTTATATTTAATGTTTACGTTTCAAGTTTTCAGGTATTAACGTCTCTCTTCTACAGAAATAATTGTAGTTATAGATTCATTAGTTTACTATTCCTGTATAAGGGTCGTTAATACTCGAAAGCTTGAAACATGAACATCAAATATAAGATACTCATCCTTGGTGAATTTATTTTTTTCTTTCTCTATATATTATATATGTGAGTACTATATATTGTTGGCAAGAACATTTTTTGTAGCTCTTCAAAAACTTTGAAATTTTGTAAATTGTAATTTTTGACTCTTCCGACTCAAATTTTCACCGACCCTTGCACTAGTTTATAAATAAAAGTTATATATACCAGACACCCGAATGTCTGAAGTTTCCCCCTTATTTGATACAAGAGCTTTACCTATTTACCATTACAGTAAATGCTGTTAGGCATATTCTTTGAATTCCAATTTTGAACATTTTAGAAAGGTATTTTCCCATTTTTAATATATCAATGTTGGAGCAGTTAATATGATAACAAATGTCAATATAGTAATTGTTGATGCGTTAAAGGAAGGCTATTAAAATGGCTCTATTATAATCAATCTCACCGATTTACCAGAGATGTACCTTTCTGGGAACCAGGTAAAACTGGTGGAACCTTAACTGTTGAAACCTGTGATGTTCTAACACTCATTTTTGAGCAGTTGAGCATTGGAATTGTATGGATTAGATATTTTTATAAAGAGATATGAGATATATGCCACACACACACACACACACACAGATATTTGAAATTTTAGGAAATTATAGAATGTGAGAAGAATAGAGTGAAGATCAGTTTCCCATTTTTATATTATGACTATTTATAACACAAACTTTCATTAACACATCTGTAGAAATTCGGAGATGTTCAAAAGTATGGAAACCGAAATAAAAGGAACTCTTTGCCCTATTATTCTTTTTAAGGGTATCTCGGATGTTTATCCAGATTCATATGAAAATATTACATGTAGAGAGAGAGAGAGAGAAACTTTATGAAAATATAAATCAATTTGAAAGTTTATAATAAAAGACGTTTTCATGTTCTGAACAAAAAAATAATTCAATACATTTTAGCAAGGTATAAATAATATGTTAAATTAAGCATCGCTTGCTTAATTTAGCAAATCGAAGGCAGTTGAAAAGTTTTCCCCCCAACAATTGCCGTCTGGAATTATATTTAAAACAAAAAAGAAAACAACTTGGTTTGACGGAACGGCCAAAAATAGAATGTATTTCGCCACACAAACACACCCTCGAAATTATCCTGTAATTTAATCTTGGAAAAAGGGGTGAAATTGACTTTTTTCGGAGTAGCTATTTACGGAAATGATTTGTTCCTGCTTTAAAAACAAAATCAAACTCAAAATTTGCTTCCCATAATTCGATTTGAGGCCATTTCAAACTGGGATGTCAGATAAGAATACCATCAAAAACACGCTTGGAAAATACAGAATGAAATGTTTAGAAATATTCTATATAGATTTGTCCTTTTTTATATTTTATGGAGTTTAATAAAAAAAAATGTATTTTAATTTATTAAAATATATTCGAAATTATATAAACGCGTATGATTCTTTTTGAAATTAAACAATTTATACTGCCCTTACTGCCATCAATTTTTCCATTGCAGTAAGGGCAGTAGAAATTGTTTAATTTCAAAAAGAATCATACCGGTCTATATTAGTTACGAATTTTCAAAACAGATGGCGCGCTAATGCATCATAATTAAAATATATAAATAAAAATTTAATTACTCCTTCAATTAATTTTATATAGGATGATAATTGTACATGCAATATAATTAGAGTGTATGAAAACAAAGACAAAAAAAAGTTTATATATTAAAAGAGTATCGAAAATAAGCGATAGAAAGATTGAATCTACTTTTATTAATCGTTCATATAATACGGAGGGTGTTTCCTTTCAAATGAAACGATTTTCGAGCGCTCGCGTTTTGCACGTGCAGGCATGCTGCACACGACACTGGTTCCAATAGATCTAGAATCTTCTGGAGAATTCATTTTCATCAGGTATCATGATTTTTGCAACATGGGGGGAGAGAGACTAACGCTCCAAGTCGAACAAACAATTCGGACCCTTTCCAAAGAAGGAAACAGTTATAGCGTCATAGTGAAAAAGCTAAAAGCAGAAGGACTAGATGTTGACAAAGCTACAATATGTAGGGTAGTAAATGGCATCGGAAAGAAAAGGGAAGCTGAATCCAATGGGCAAAAATTTCAAGTCGATCGACCACGTCCGGTGCGGACCCCCGCCACGGTTTCCAAGGTAAAGCGGCTAGCAACTACTGAAAATCCACCATCTTAGCGCCAACTTTCCAGAATGTGTGGAACATCGCTAAAAACGATAAATAACATCATTCACAAAGATTTGGAACTGGATACCCGACGAAAAGGCAAGGTTCACAAGCTCACCCCTTTCCACATGAAAAACCGTGCAACGAATGCCCGAAAGCTCTACGAGGAACACCTGGCCGGTTCCAGATCGGAATATACTGCAACATTGGACGAAGCATGGATGTATGTGACGTATTGCAATGTAATCCGGAAGATCTGTTACATCAAAAGAGGCAATCAGGTCCCGGATAATTGGGTTCACCAATGCTCCGAAACTTTCCCTAAAGGTTTCATGGTTGTCGAGGTAATGACTGGCCGTGGAGTCCTTCCGCTCATAAAGGTTCCATCGAAGGTGAAGGTGAACTCAGAATTCTATATAGAATGCGTTCTGAAACCTGTCATCGAACAACTGAAGGACCTTTACCCAGGGGAAATGGACAAAGTGTTCCTTCATCACGACAAAGCCTCTTCCCATACCTCCAACAAAACCCAACAGTTCCTACAAGAAATGAAGGACACCCTAGGCCTAAATTTTATCAGGAACTCGGACATTCCAGTGAAGTCTCCCGACGCCAGCCCACTGGATTTTTACGGGTTCGGTATGTTGAAACAACGGCTCTTCAACCGACGTCCCAAAACTGAGGCCGGACTTTGGAAAGCCGCACAAGAGGAGTGGTCGAATGTTTCGCTCTCCAAAGTCAAGGAAGTGTTCGCAGCTTGGAAAGTCCGATGCAGGGAGATAGCCAAGAAGAAGGGGAAGCACATAGAACACATGAAAAAAATTCACGTTCGAAAAATAAAGTTCTAACGGACGTTTGAAATCGTTTCATTTGAGAGGAAACACCCTCTGTACTAGATAGTGGAGAATGAAAAAAATATATATTAACAGCAAATTAGAATTTCAATACAATTATATTATGAGGCATTAGTGCGCCATCTGTTATGAAAATTCGAAACTATTATAGACGCGTATGATTATTTTACAAATTAAACAATTTCTACCTCAGCTCGGCTCAGCTGGCCCGGCTGATAGTACCTTGTAAGGGCTCCTAATCCAGGGATACAGGAAAAGCAGCGTTTGTACTCTATGTTAAAAGCCGTGGCACATGTCAGAGGTGGCCATTTCGTTTGGAGCTAAGTCGGCCTGCCACTGAGTAGTGCCCCCAGTCTTAATGACAAAGGCAGATGCATTCTATTTCACCCAGTCATGATGGTTGTCAAACAGACACCATCAAGGGTAACAATTTGATACCCTAATATGATTGAGTGGAGATAAGAAAGAAAACGAAGAATAAGAACAATTTATTCTGTAATTGGAAGACAGGCCCTCCCATAATTTTTTTCCATTACAATAAGAGCAGTATGAATTGTTTAATTTGTAAAAGAATCATACGCGCCTATAATAGTTTCGAATTTTTAAAATACAGTTTTATAAAATAATAATAATTATTATATATAAATGCATATATATTTACATAAGATAAAAAAAAAAGTCGGTGGATGAGAGGGTAACACGCTCGATTCCCGACAGTCATGAACCAGGATTAAATCCCGCGTTAAAATTTGTTTAATATGTGAATAACCTTCACATATTATTCATTGTTCAATTATCATGAACTAGGTTGCTCTTGCTGAGCGGTACCTATTTATGTGAATTTGAACCAGATTTACATAAGACACGAGCCTTCTCTGAAGAGACCTCTGGACTATGTCAAATTCCAAAGCAGCCTTGAGTATGGAAAGGCCCGTGTTTATAAATTTGCTAAATTAAGCAAGCGATGCTAAATTTAACATATTATTTATACCTTGCTAAAATGTATTGAATTATTTTTTTGTTCAGAACATGAAAACGTCTTTTATTATAAACTTTCAAATTGATTTATATTTTCATAAAGTTTCTCTCTCTCTTTCTCTACATGTAATATTTTCATATGAATCTGGATAAACATCCGAGATACCCTTAAAAAGAATAATAGGGCAAATAGTTCCTTTTATTTCGGTTTCCATACTTTTGAACATCTCCGAATTTCTACAGATGTGTTAATGAAAGTTTGTGTTATAAATAGTCATAATATAAAAATGGGAAACTGATCTTCACTCTATTCTTCTCACATTCTATAATTTCCTAAAATTTCAAATATCTGTGTGTGTGTGTGTGTGTGTGGCATATATCTCATATCTCTTTATAAAAATATCTAATCCATACAATTCCAATGCTCAACTGCTCAAAAATGAGTGTTAGAACATCACAGGTTTCAACAGTTAAGGTTCCACCAGTTTTACCTGGTTCCCAGAAAGGTACATCTCTGGTAAATCGGTGAGATTGATTATAATAGAGCCATTTTACTAGCCTTCCTTTAACGCATCAACAATTACTATATTGACATTTGTTATCATATTAACTGCTCCAACATTGATATATTAAAAATGGGAAAATACCTTTCTAAAATGTTCAAAATTGGAATTCAAAGAATATGCCTAACAGCATTTACTGTAATGGTAAACACGGGCGGTGTTTCCATTTATTTTTCAGTTTCAGCGTTTGTTATAGATTTAGAGGATGACATGGGTCAGACAAGTGTAGAGGTGTCTCCAGATTTATATTTAGAGGATGACATGGGTCAGACAAGTGTAGAGGTGTCTCCAGATTTATATTTAGAGGATGACATGGGTCAGACAAGTGTAGAGGTTTTTGTTCCCAACCTGGTTAATTGCATTGCCGAGGAATTTGTACAGAATTTTTCTGTGTCCAGGAGAGAGTTCATCGGGAGTCTTTTTCTGTGAGAGCTTATATAGCGTTTAATATAAGGAGAGAGAAAGAGATTAAAGGCATAAAGGTTCTATATAAGGCGTTTATCTGCAAACACACAAAAACATCTTTGTCTTAAATGTGAGATAAATATTTTATTAAGTGTGTGTGTGATTTTATATTTGATATCCAACAACAATTATTTAAATATCATTCTCTGGTGTGATTACTTTTATCAAAGAAATATCAAATAATCTATAAATATTCTATAATCAAAAATCGTCAATTCAGCAAATCATTTTACTAAAAGTATATATATTCTCATAATATAATTTATCATCAAAATTAATCAATCTATAATTATTTCTGTTTTTGAAAAGCCAAATATATATAATCCTTAACGAGGCGCCTCTGTCTATAAAATGCTCTAAATTACCTTTTGTTTATCAGTGTAAAACACTTGTATACATGTTGGCAATAGTATGAAATTGCCCAAACTGGTGCTGTGATTCTTACTTTATCGCCACCTTCACGTTTTGAGGTATAATTTCAATTTTAGAAAAGTCCTGGTTCATATTCAACCTGAATTAAGCTAAAATTCGAGTTTTATATATTTAATTTATTCAATAATATTTATATTTTAATGTGCAGTATAATTAAAATAAGAAAATTAAGCCTTCAGGGAAAAGTTTCTTTTAAAAATATTTCAATTTAAAAATATATCAAGCTTTCGGTCAAGAAAACCCTTTTACAGGCTTTCTTGCCCGTAAGCTTGAGAGTTTTTAATATATATATTTAATATATATATTTATTTAATATATATTTATAATAAAAAAATATTTTTAAAAGAAACTTTTCCCTGGAGGCTTAATGTTCTTATTTTGATATTGATTCAAGGGATTATTTTAATCGAAATATGCATCATAATAAAATATTTTCAAACCCACAAATTCTCTTTATAATTCCTTTAATGATGCATAAAACGGGCGGTGTTTCCATTTATTTTTCAGTTTCAGCGTTTGTTATAGATTTAGAGGATGACATGGGTCAGACAAGTGTAGAGGTGTCTCCAGATTTATATTTAGAGGATGACATGGGTCAGACAAGTGTAGAGGTGTCTCCAGATTTATATTTAGAGGATGACATGGGTCAGACAAGTGTAGAGGTGTCTCCAGATTTATATTTAGAGGATGACATGGGTCAGACAAGTGTAGAGGTGTCTCCAGATTTATATTTAGAGGATGACATGGGTCAGACAAGTGTAGAGGTGTCTCCAGATTTATATTTAGAGGATGACATGGGTCTCAGACAAGTGTAGAGGTGTCTCCAGATTTATATTTAGAGGATGACATGGGTCTCAGACAAGTGTAGAGGTGTCTCCAGATTTATATTTAGAGGATGACATGGGTCTCAGACAAGTGTAGAGGTGTCTCCAGATTTATATTTAGAGGATGACATGGGTCAGACAAGTGTAGAGGTGTCTCCAGATTTATATTTAGAGGATGACATGGGTCTCAGACAAGTGTAGAGGTGTCTCCAGATTTATATTTAGAGGATGACATGGGTCTCAGACAAGTGTAGAGGTGTCTCCAGATTTATATTTAGAGGATGACATGGGTCTCAGACAAGTGTAGAGGTGTCTCCAGATTTATATTTAGAGGATGACATGGGTCTCAGACAAGTGTAGAGGTGTCTCCAGATTTATATTTAGAGGATGACATGGGTCAGACAAGTGTAGAGGTGTCTCCAGATTTATATTTAGAGGATGACATGGGTCTCAGACAAGTGTAGAGGTGTCTCCAGATTTATATTTAGAGGATGACATGGGTCTCAGACAAGTGTAGAGGTGTCTCCAGATTTATATTCAGAGGATGACATGGGTCAGACAAGTGTAGAGGTGTCTCCAGATTTATATTTAGAGGATGACATGGGTCTCAGACAAGTGTAGAGGTGTCTCCAGATTTATATTTAGAGGATGACATGGGTCTCAGACAAGTGTAGAGGTGTCTCCAGATTTATATTTAGAGGATGACATGGGTCAGACAAGTGTAGAGGTGTCTCCAGATTTATATTTAGAGGATGACATGGGTCAGACAAGTGTAGAGGTGTCTCCAGATTTATATTTAGAGGATGACATGGGTCTCAGACAAGTGTAGAGGTGTCTCCAGATTTATATTTAGAGGATGACATGGGTCTCAGACAAGTGTAGAGGTGTCTCCAGATTTATATTTAGAGGATGACATGGGTCTCAGACAAGTGTAGAGGTGTCTCCAGATTTATATTTAGAGGATGACATGGGTCTCAGACAAGTGTAGAGGTGTCTCCAGATTTATATTTAGAGGATGACATGGGTCAGACAAGTGTAGAGGTGTCTCCAGATTTATATTTAGAGGATGACATGGGTCAGACAAGTGTAGAGGTGTCTCCAGATTTATATTTAGAGGATGACATGGGTCAGACAAGTGTAGAGGTTTCTCCAGATTTATATTTAGAGGATGACATGGGTCTCAGACAAGTGTAGAGGTGTCTCCAGATTTATATTTAGAGGATGACATGGGTCTCAGACAAGTGTAGAGGTGTCTCCAGATTTATTTTTAGAGGATGACATGGGTCAAACAAGTGTAGAGGTGTCTCCAGATTTATATTTAGAGGATGACATGGGTCAGACAAGTGTAGAGGTGTCTCCAGATTTATATTTAGAGGAAGACATCGGTCAGACAAGTGTAGAGGTGTCTCCAGATTTATATTTAGAGGATGACATGGGTCAGACAAGTGTAGAGGTGTCTCCAGATTTATATTTAGAGGATGACATGGGTCAGACAAGTGTAGAGGTGTCTCCAGATTTATATTTAGAGGATGACATGGGTCTCAGACAAGTGTAGAGGTGTCTCCAGATTTATATTTAGAGGATGACATGGGTCAGACAAGTGTAGAGGTGTCTCCAGATTTATATTTAGAGGATGACATGGGTCAGACAAGTGTAGAGGTGTCTCCAGATTTATATTTAGAGGATGACATGGGTCAGACAAGTGTAGAGGTGTCTCCAGATTTACATTTAGAGGATGACAGGGGTCAGACAAGTGTAGAGGTGTCTCCAGATTTATATTTAGAGGATTACATGGGTCAGACAAGTGTAGAGGTGTCTCCAGATTTATATTTAGAGGATGACATGGGTCAGACAAGTGTAGAGGTGTCTCCAGATTTATATTTAGAGGTTGACATGGGTCAGACAAGTGTAGAGGTGTCTCCAGATTTATATTTAGAGGATGACATGGGTCAGACAAGTGTAGAGGTGTCTCCAGATTTATATTTAGAGGATGACATGGGTCAGACAAGTGTAGAGGTGTCTCCAGATTTATATTTAGAGGATGACATGGGTCAGACAAGTGTAGAGGTGTCTCAAGATTTATATTTAGAGGATGACATGGGTCTCAGACAAGTGTAGAGGTGTCTCCAGATTTATATTTAGAGGATGACATGGGTCTCAGACAAGTGTAGAGGTGTCTCCAGATTTATATTTAGAGGATGACATGGGTCAGACAAGTGTAGAGGTGTCTCCAGATTTATATTTAGAGGATGACATGGGTCTCAGACAAGTGTAGAGGTGTCTCCAGATTTATATTTAGAGGATGACATGGGTCAGACAAGTGTAGAGGTGTCTCCAGATTTATATTTAGAGGATGACATGGGTCTCAGACAAGTGTAGAGGTGTCTCCAGATTTATATTTAGAGGATGACATGGGTCAGACAAGTGTAGAGGTGTCTCCAGATTTATATTTAGAGGATGACATGGGTCTCAGACAAGTGTAGAGGTGTCTCCAGATTTATATTTAGAGGATGACATGGGTCAGACAAGTGTAGAGGTGTCTCCAGATTTATATTTAGAGGATGACATGGGTCTCAGACAAGTGTAGAGGTGTCTCCAGATTTATATTTAGAGGATGACATGGGTCTCAGACAAGTGTAGAGGTGTCTCCAGATTTATATTTAGAGGATGACATGGGTCAGACAAGTGTAGAGGTGTCTCCAGATTTATATTTAGAGGATGACATGGGTCAGACAAGTGTAGAGGTGTCTCCAGATTTATATTTAGAGGATGACATGGGTCAGACAAGTGTAGAGGTGTCTCCAGATTTATATTTAGAGGATGACATGGGTCAGACAAGTGTAGAGGTGTCTCCAGATTTATATTTAGAGGATGACATGGGTCAGACAAGTGTAGAGGTGTCTCCAGATTTATATTTAGAGGATGACATGGGTCAGACAAGTGTAGAGGTGTCTCCAGATTTATATTTAGAGGATGACATGGGTCAGACAAGTGTAGAGGTGTCTCCAGATTTATATTTAGAGGATGACATGGGTCTCAGACAAGTGTAGAGGTGTCTCCAGATTTATATTTAGAGGATGACATGGGTCAGACAAGTGTAGAGGTGTCTCCAGATTTATATTTAGAGGATGACATGGGTCAGACAAGTGTAGAGGTGTCTCCAGATTTATATTTAGAGGATGACATGGGTCAGACAAGTGTAGAGGTGTCTCCAGATTTATATTTAGAGGATTACATGGGTCAGACAAGTGTAGAGGTGTCTCCAGATTTATATTTAGAGGATGACATGGGTCAGACAAGTGTAGAGGTGTCTCCAGATTTATATTTAGAGGATGACATGGGTCAGACAAGTGTAGAGGTGTCTCCAGATTTATATTTAGAGGATGACATGGGTCAGACAAGTGTAGAGGTGTCTCCAGATTTACATTTAGAGGATGACATGGGTCAGACAAGTGTAGAGGTGTCTCCAGATTTATATTTAGAGGATGACATGGGTCAGACAAGTGTAGAGGTGTCTCCAGATTTATATTTAGAGGATGACATGGGTCAGACAAGTGTAGAGGTGTCTCCAGATTTATATTTAGAGGATGACATGGGTCAGACAAGTGTAGAGGTGTCTCCAGATTTATATTTAGAGGATGACATGGGTCAGACAAGTGTAGAGGTGTCTCCAGATTTATATTTAGAGGATGACATGGGTCAGACAAGTGTAGAGGTGTCTCCAGATTTATATTTAGAGGATGACATGGGTCAGACAAGTGTAGAGGTGTCTCCAGATTTATATTTAGAGGATGACATGGGTCAGACAAGTGTAGAGGTGTCTCCAGATTTATATTTAGAGGATGACATGGGTCAGACAAGTGTAGAGGTGTCTCCAGATTTATATTTAGAGGATGACATGGGTCAGACAAGTGTAGAGGTGTCTCCAGATTTATATTTAGAGGATGACATGGGTCAGACAAGTGTAGAGGTGTCTCCAGATTTATATTTAGAGGATGACATGGGTCTCAGACAAGTGTAGAGGTGTCTCCAGATTTATATTTAGAGGATGACATGGGTCAGACAAGTGTAGAGGTGTCTCCAGATTTATATTTAGAGGATGACATGGGTCTCAGACAAGTGTAGAGGTGTCTCCAGATTTATATTTAGAGGATGACATGGGTCAGACAAGTGTAGAGGTGTCTCCAGATTTATATTTAGAGGATGACATGGGTCAGACAAGTGTAGAGGTGTCTCCAGATTTATATTTAGAGGATGACATGGGTCAGACAAGTGTAGAGGTGTCTCCAGATTTATATTTAGAGGATGACATGGGTCAGACAAGTGTAGAGGTATCTCCAGATTTATATTTAGAGGATGACATGGGTCAGACAAGTGTAGAGGTGTCTCCAGATTTATATTTAGAGGATGACATGGGTCTCAGACAAGTGTAGAGGTGTCTCCAGATTTATATTTAGAGGATGACATGGGTCTCAGACAAGTGTAGAGGTGTCTCCAGATTTATATTTAGAGGATGACATGGGTCAGACAAGTGTAGAGGTGTCTCCAGATTTATATTTAGAGGATGACATGGGTCAGACAAGTGTAGAGGTGTCTCCAGATTTATATTTAGAGGATGACATGGGTCAGACAAGTGTAGAGGTGTCTCCAGATTTATATTTAGAGGATGACATGGGTCAGACAAGTGTAGAGGTGTCTCCAGATTTATATTTAGAGGATGACATGGGTCAGACAAGTGTAGAGGTGTCTCCAGATTTATATTTAGAGGATGACATGGGTCAGACAAGTGTAGAGGTGTCTCCAGATTTATATTTAGAGGATGACATGGGTCAGACAAGTGTAGAGGTGTCTCCATATTTATATTTAGAGGATGACATGGGTCAGACAAGTGTAGAGGTGTCTCCAGATTTATATTTAGAGGATGACATGGGTCTCAGACAAGTGTAGAGGTGTCTCCAGATTTATATTTAGAGGATGACATGGGTCAGACAAGTGTAGAGGTGTCTCCAGATTTATATTTAGAGGATGACATGGGTCAGACAAGTGTAGAGGTGTCTCCAGACAGTACCGTGACAAGCGTGACATGGGACATACCCAAGGGACACCTGTCGTGAAGACGTCCAATCCACCAAGAAACTTCACGCACTCACTTCCCCATATATTAACCAATAACTAATGTTTTTCCTCTGAAATTAATATTTTGTTTTTAGGACTCAAGGACATACTTAATGTAACTGCGCATTCTTAGGATATGATTAGCATGATTATTTAATATTCTCACTGGCACATTATTATATATCCTATCATTAAGGCTCATTATAAAAATGTAATAATGAATAAAATAGCACTATATGAGAATAATAATAGACAAGTTAGTATTCCTAACGTTGATGTTGGAATACTCTTCCGTACAAACCAGACGAACGAAGAACTAATGGTATTATAATTCGAATAAATTCACTTCCTGAAATTATTATAAGGTTCCAATATATATTTAAAAGAATTCTAAATACTAATAATCAGTATAAAATTCTCTTAAAACGAAACATTATAAAGGAATGACAATACATCCAGATGGCACAAGAACCTATAGGACATGCAACAACTGTCCTGGTGTGGAACTAACACCTACCCACATATTCTCATGCCCAGCAATGGCCGTAGCCTTGCAGAAAACTGACATGTACCCAGTGCAGAAGCTTTTCACATCCAAGATAGTGAACATTGCGACTGCTGTGATGGATGCACGGAGACATATGAGACTCTTCGTTGGACACGACAACAACAACATTAAAAATCTCTATATAAAATAGTGTCCTACGAGAAGATTCATGAAAGGAGAAAAAATCACTTAAAATATATTTAAGATTCAAGAAAGAAGTAAGCCCGTTTAACTGTCCAGAATACAACGCAAAGTTATGGAATATTGGTATTCATTTACTTCAAATTAAATTTTAAATTACATTAATACAATGCATTTTATTTATCACTCCAGTTTTGGTATTTATACATATAACATTAAAACCTATTTCTAAAAGACACCAAGTTGCAGAGCAAAATTGTCTTTTAGAGTAAGATGTCCTCTGAATGGTGATCAAGTAAATAGTGTGTAACAATGATAATTTTCAGGAAAGAATATCGCCCCATCAACCAATAATTCATTTAACTCCTGAAGGTTCAATGACTCGATGTTACTCTCCTTAGTTCCACTAGATGGCGCTTGGCCATCTAAAAAGCTCCTGTGAGCGGTCAGGATATGCCTAGTTTGTTTTTAATACAGTTAAACCTGTCTATAGCGCCCCCTCTAAATAGCGCCTTCTTCTCTATAGCGCCCGATTTTAAATACGTAGTACAATGCGCGATTTACATTAAAAGTGACCTGTCTATAGCACCCTCTCTATAACACCCTATTTTGGTGAGTCCCAAGAGGGGGCGCTATAGACAGGTTTAACTGTATATTACCCAAGAAAAAGAGAAACTCCAAGAAACGAGTGCATGGGCTTATATATATTACATAATTTAGTTATTCAATGCCTACTCTGAATTAATAAAAGCACTATACATTGATTGGCCAGAGAAGTAAAGACAAATTGTATGATGAGATTCATGTGACAGTGAACAGCCAATTAGAGCGCAAAATAAAAATACATACAAATCATAACATTATAATAACGAATAGATTATTATATAGAATAATCTATTCGTTATTATAATTATTGAAAGGAGTATTCTTCTTAAATCATAACATTGTTAAATTACATACCAATTTAAAATTTCAGTTGTGAATATCCACGCTGCGCGAGTATGTATTTGTAAATATTTCTTGTAGGATATAGTCGATGTTTTATTAAGCCCGTTGAAGAGCGATTATCGCTTGAAAGCTAGCGTTTTGTAATAAAAAGAAACTCATTGTTAGAGAATATTTTGTAATTTTAAAACGTTTTTCACAATTCATCATGAATAGAAAACATACAAATCAACATAAAGACGGTTATAATAGTAGATAATATAAATATATATAAAACTCTAATTACGAATCTTTCCAACTAAAGTCAGCGTTATCTTTCACAGCAAGTTGGAAAGAAAACATTTTCCTTAATTACTTCTACCTGATGGAAAGTATACAAGGTAAAAATTTCCACATTTTTTAATCCTAAATCAACGTCACTTTGCGGCTGGTTAGCGTTTTCCAAACAAACTCTTTAACACATAATTAAAACATAACCAATTATCTCTTAACTATACTGGACTTTTTGTAGGATCCAGAGAGGGCATCCAAGCGGGGTTATTAAAACACAAACCGCTGGGAAAAAAGTCCAGAAAAATACCTTCCATCTCTCTATTTTCATTTAATTTAAATGTTGATGTTGGAAGGATACTGCTCTTTTTTACTTCCCAGCTCAACAATACCAAAGAATTCTTCCCTAATAACGTTTTCGTTAACTTGTTTTGTTAAAAAATTTTCCTCCAATATTTTCAAAGAGGTTTAATAAATTAAATTTTAAAATATTCAATGAAAATATTTTCTTGACTCGAGTTTTAGGAAAGCGTTGGTTATTATTATTAATCGAGTTTATATATAGTTTGTGTGTTCAAAATATATATGTAAATAGGAAAGAATTAATATTGTAACAAAATATATAGTGAAATAAATATTATTTTTGTGTATATATAGTTTAATTGATATATTTTTTGAAGTGTTGTATATTAAAAAACTGGAGTTAAATATTATCATATATTAAGTCATATATTATATATTTAATACTTTAATTCTATAATAATTATATATATATATATATATATATGTTGTGATGCATTAAGATTAATGCGTTAATGTTTTCACTTAAATCTACTTTAATTTAATATAAATTCATGTGCTCCTAGTGACACCGGCGCTAATATACACGGTTCTACAGTTGTCAATTCTCATTTAAAATTATATTATCCCATAAATAATAGCCATAAGATATTAAAAAGGAACGAAAATAAAAAGAAAACATTGTCATCGAATATTTACAACAAATTAATTCATTTATCATTCTTATCTTGAATAATAATATTGCTTTAAGTTATTTTAGCTAATAATTCATTGACTTTTACTACATATATATATTGATTTTATATTATATATTAAATATAAAGTATTATTATTATATTATTCATTGATTTCTCTCTCTACAGAAATAAAAAGAAATATGAGCCATGGATTGTTGTAAATATGTAGAGGGATGATGTATGAAGTAGAAGGTGAACGTGGACCACCGGAGATAATCATGAAGCACAGAGTTACAACGACCATAGAAGAGATCAAGGAGAACGACCTAGAGCAGATTGCATGAGACCTGACAGAAAATAATGAAGTATATATAGGCCGAGGTACTATTTTTTCGAGAAGTTAGGAGATCCATAAAAAGACTGCTGGAGAGCTGTAGAACATCAGGAGTCCATATTTGCGAAGGCCAGTAACATAGTTCTAACTAGGAATTAAGATTGCAATTAAGAAAAGAAATCTCTTTCATTTTACTGTTATTATTTCAATGTTTGAAACGAGAATATGTAAATAGACCATTCGTTATACCTTTTAAACAAATATTTTAGCCTTTCTAAAAAATAGAGTTATTATTCCAAATGTCATTTTGACACCACTGTGACGACAGACTGAACGTTGACATCAGGGCGAACCTTTTTTGACAGAGAGATACGGACTTGAAGACTTGGAACCGCCAACTACGAGGAATGCAACAAATAAATAAACCACTTTAAAGGTTTTTTCTTTTAGATAAAGAAACATTTGTCGGGTATAATAGCTTCTTTTATAAGAGGACAATCGTTAAATCTTTCGGCCAAGACGTCTTTTAGGATCATCTATATATATAAAAAAGGAATGTATGTGTGTGCGTGTCTGTCCTTTATGCCTGACCAAACCACTCATTGGAACGCCATGAAACTTTGGGAAGTTATTTAGTATAGTACTGGGAAGGTTTCTGAAAAATAATTTCTTGAATATCTTGAATATCCTTAGAGTTATTTGCAGATTTGTAGATTTAACTCGCAAGCAGCGCCCCCATTGCGACGATGATAATAAGTTTTTTTATCTATAAGTTTTATTATCACTAAGTTTATTATCTTAATATATCTTTCTTTTTATAAGTTTATAGAGAATTGTTTTAACAAATGTTCGTTAGACAAACCTTTACTCGGTTAAAACCCGGGCAAAGCCGGGTACATCCGCTAGTTCTCTTATAAAAAGAAGCTCTTCGTTCTAACTAGTATTTTTTATTTTATAGCGAATAGGAAGTTTATCGTTTTCTTTATTATTTATCTTGTTTACTTTTCTATTTTGAATTATTTATGAAAAATGCTTCAAAAACATAAATAACATGAGGAAGGAAGAAATAAAGGTCGCTATGTAACCTTCCTGGTAGATAAATTGGTCGCAGAACCCCCCATCTAATGATCTTGATGGACTTTAAAACATTTGAGACCTTGGAAAACAAATTCTTAACTCTTTCTAACCTTGGAAACTATATTAATTTTGGGATATAGACACACTCTCTTCTATACTTTTGAATCCTGGGTTCAACTCAAACTATTTATTATTAAACTATTTATCAGAGTATTTTTCTCCATGCGATAGTATGAGAGGCAAGGTATTGTTTCGGACTGTTTCAATTCATTTTAACTCTATCTGTTCTGAAGTTGACTTTAGGAAATAATTATTTTTTATTTAGACGATACTATTTTTTTCTGTTTTCCTCTATCTCACACTCTATACATACACACACATATATAGATTTATTTAAACCACAAGTCTTATACAGATTCACCACAGGAAGGGAACATAGATGGCGCTCTTATATTCCAGGCAGCGCAGAACCCAACAGCCTCCTGGTCCGACGCTAGTACAGTGGCCACAGATTCCAAGTTGTATGCATCAAGGTTAGCATATCACTGAAAAGGCGAGTGTAGAATAACCCGCATTCTAGTTTTCGCTTTCCTCATCCAAATGGACCACGACATTCAATGATTCTATTATTCTCCTCCGAAGGGTGACTGCGGCCTTGTAGAATTTATATAAACTTAAGAGAAGACCTTGATCAAACATCATTGTTTTCATCTAGTTATATATTTGTCAAACATCGGATATAGACACAAGAAGAGGTCGCCCAAGAGTTCGTTTCTGTTTCTCCAAGCGAAAGCAACCAAATATCATATGCATGATTCCGTTTTGTATTCTGCTATTACATAGATCACGAGTTGAAGAACAGTCTTCCAGCGTTTTGAACGATTATCTGGAAAAAACACCCATGGAAGTTTCATTTGCGCAAAATGTTTTTCAGACTTTATATATATTTTGAGGAATACTGACAGTGATTGGCATGTCATCTTCACAACAAGACGTCGATACAGTTCCCATTGTGGTCTATCTAGTACAGTATTTCACCTACAGAATCTGTTTTCCTCATTTCAACCATTTGATCTTCTTGTTCTTCAGTCATACTGAATCGTTTTTATTAACAGATCCAATCCATTGATAAAAGACCGTGGATGATTATGAATGACATTAGAACGGAAAAGTTATTTAACTTTAGGAAATATATGAATAAAGAGGTTAAGAATATCTTGGCAACCATTTGTGTTTTCTCCCAACAAATAAAATTTAAATGATTAATTACTCTTATTTTATCTCTGATTTAATAAAAAGCACAAACATATATTTTATTCCCTCTTTTTTTAAGTCAATTTTATTTTTTTTTTCTGACGTGCCTCTTAGATAACCGTTTGTATTAGGCTTTTGAAATAAAATTCAGCAAAACAAATCAATTTATTATATATCTATTTTGTGTCAATTCTTTCACTTTATATCCAAGTTCATAAAATATTATACAGGGTTAGTAATAAGTGTGCATTGACCTAGGATTAATATATTAGGATACTAGAGAGTTAGCCCGTTGTATATGTACATATAAAAAGATTATAAAAACGAAGAGAAAATTATTTATTTTTACTATACATGGGCTACTTTTAGTAGCCCATGTATAGTAAAAATAAATAATTTTCTCTTCGTTTTTATAATCTTTTTACAGTTCTATAAGAGAAATTTTCATGATTCAAGTTATATGTACATATTGTCGCGAGGAAAAATAATTAACTAGGCCTTCGGATTACTTTAAATATTTATTTAATGAGCTATATGATATATTTTAAAATAAAAGAAGAGTTACTATTTACGTGAGCCAAATCAACCCAGCCGTTAGAGCAAGAAGCAGAACTCGAGATATTTCCTCGTTCCACGTGACGCCACTGTTTACCCCTTCCGGTCGGTCCAGATAAGAGGGAATACCAGGAAACTCTGTCCTCCTGACATCACTCCCTCCACAAGAGAAACAGCGTCCCGCTGTTTACTAGTCGGTCACATGACCCTGGGCAATCTGTTCTTGGACTTCAGGGTCGTGGTAGGGCTTCATTCTCACTACATGGACGATATCTTGGGTTTTTCGTCTTCTCCTAGTATTCGTCACGCCTTCTACTTGATAATTTACACTCGATATTTTTCTGATCACTCGATAGGGTCCGAAATATCTCTTCAATAACTTCTCCGATAAGCCAACGGTACGGACTGGGGTGAACACCCACACCAAATCACCTTCCTTGTACGTCACCTCCTGATGCTTCTTGTCGTAGCGTTCTTTGTCTTTGCTCTGAGCCTGCAGGATGTTAAGACGGGCTAACATTCGTGCGTCCTCAGCGTTGGTCACAAGATGGCCCACATAATCTTCTGCAGTTCCTGCCGGCTGGTACGGGGCAGTATAGAATCTAGCGGTGTTTCAACTTCTCGGCCGTGGACGAGGAAGAACGGGCTGTATCCTGTTGTCTCTTGTCGAGCGGTATTGTAGGCGAAGGTCACATATGGTAGGATGTTGTCCCAATTTTTCTGATCAACGTCAACATACATCGAGATCATGTCAGTCAGGGTCTTGTTGAGTCTTTCTGTCAAACCATTCGTTTGAGGGTGGTATGCCGTGGTGAATCTGTGAATTGTTCCGTTTAGATTATTTATTTCTCGTATGGTCTGAGACATGAAATTTCTTCCTCTGTCCGTGATGATTTTCCGAGGAGCGCCGTGCTTGAGTATGACGTCTTCAATAAGGAAGGTTGCTAATTCAGTAGCTTCCGCTGTTGCCGCGGCCTTTGTTATCGCAAATCTGGTGAGATAATCAGTCGCGACTATTATCCATCTATTTCCCGTGTGAGATATGGGAAATCTTCCCAGATAATCAATTCCTATCTTTTGAAAAGGCGAGGTCGTTGGAGGTATTGGGACTAGTAGTCCAGGAGGTTTCTGAGGCACGCCCTTCCTTCGCTGGCATTCTTTACAATGAGCAATGTATTGGGAAACTGTCCTATAAAGTCCAGGCCAATAGAATCTCTTTCTAACGCGGTCATAGGTCTTGGCAAATCCCAAATGACCGGCCATTGGATTGTCGTGGACATCTTTAAGAATTTCGTGCCTCATTTGTTTTGGGACTACTAGCAGCCATGGTTTGCCCTCAGGGTCGTAATTTTTCTTATAGAGAACGCCTCCAATCATCTGATACCCTTTTAAATTTTCATTTGCAAGTTTTTCACGGATCCCAACCAAATGAGGGTCTTTACTTTGTTCTTCTGCAATGTCTTGGATGGAAGTAATGTGCCCTTCTATCTCTGCGGTGTCAGCCAAGGGGCTTCTTGACAAACAGTCAGCGTCTTTATGCTTGCGTCCGCTTTTGTAAACGATGTTTATGTCGTATTCTTGTAGTTTGAGGGCCCAACGGGCTAAGCGGCCGGATGGATCTTTCAAGCCTACCAGCCAACATAGCGAGTGATGGTCGGTAACCACAGTAAAGGGTCTGCCATATAGGTATGGGCGGAATTTACCAAGGGCCCAAACAACTGCGAGGCATTCTTTTTCTGTAGTGGAATAATTCTTTTCCGCTTTGGTTAGTGTTCGTGAGGCATAGGCTATAGGTCTCTCCGCGTCATTCTGGATTTGAACAAGAACTGCCCCTAAACCATAGCCGCTTGCATCAGTATGGACATGAGTTTCCGCACCTTCTATGAAATGTCCTAACACAGGTGAAGATCCCAATTCCTGTTTGAGAATCCGGAAAGATTCATCTTGTTCTTCGCCCCAAATGAATTTTTCATCTTTCTTTAAAAGGCTATTCAAGGGTCGAGACTTGTTAGCATAACTTTTGATGAAGCGTCTATAGTATGAACTTAACCCAAGAAAACTTCTGGTCTCACTGATATTACGGGGTTTTGGAAAGTGGACAATGGCTTTCACTTTTTCTGGGTCTGGCTCCGTTCCAAATTCATTAACGACGTGCCCGAGGATAGTTATTTGTCTCGAGGCGAAATGACACTTTTTATAATTCAGGCACAGTCCGGCCTGCTTAATGCATCTCAAAACTTTGTATAAACGTGTTAAATGTTCTTTAAAGGTCGATCCATAGACTACAATGTCGTCTAAGTAGCATAAACACATGTCCCATTTCAATCCCCGTAGGACGTTGTCTATCATTCGCTCGAAAGTTGCTGGTGCATTGCATAGACCAAATGGCATTACATTAAATTCATAAAGCCCATCTGGAGTGATAAATGCCGTTTTCTCCCGGTCCTTATCGTCTACTTCGATTTGCCAGTAACCCGATCTCATATCCATAGTGGAGAAGTACCTGGATCCAGAGAGGGTGTCCAGCGCGTCATCGATACGAGGGAGAGGGTACACATCTTTCTTTGTAATTTTGTTTAGACGACGATAGTCGACACAGAATCTCAACGAGCCGTCCTTCTTCCTCACTAATATAACGGGAGAGGCCCATGGACTTGATGATGGCCGGATGATTTTAGTCTCCATCATTTTCTCTACTTCACTCTGAATGACACGTCTTTCGGCGGGAGACACTCTATAAGGACGCTGTCTGACAGGCGTATAATCACTCGTATCGATTTTATGTTTTATTTCGCCAGAGACAGGGAAGCTCTTTTTCTCAAAGTCGAATATATCAGAAAACTCATTTAGGCACGTGAGTAATCTGTTTTTCTTTGTTTCCTCCAAATCAGTAGAAATCATTGAAATTAAACATTCTCTCACATCTGGGGAAGTTACTTCGTCTTTTCCAGCTATTTCAGAACAAGCTTCAAGATTAGATATGCTCCCTACTTCTAGATCTTGCATTGTTCCTATCTTCATGTCCGAAGGTATCACTTGAGACTGGTGAGTACTGTTAGTCACCCACAAAACCGCTCTGCCATGTAAGAACCTAACGAGGGAAGAGGGAATAAAAAGTAATTTTTCCAACTGCAGGCGTTTGGAACCTGTAACGACTACATCTCTGCTGCCAAATACATCCTGGTTGGTGACAACTATCTTGCCAAAAGATTTCGGCGGTATGACACAGTCCATACCAGCACAAAGTTTCAGGTCTTTCCATTCGTAGGATTTTTCAGCTTCGCTTAAATACAATTTGTTTTCCCCACAATCTATAATGGCATCTGTGGCTTTGAAGAAATCCCAGCCCAGTATAACATCGTGGCTACATTCAGCGGCTACTACAAAATCAAAAATAATATCGAGTCCTTTGATTTGAACTTCTAAAGAGCACTTACCAAGGGTCACGATAGGCTTCTTGTCCGCGGCTCTTAGAAGTGGTCCATTTTCTTTAAAAACTGGGGCCTTTATAGAACGTCTGAAAGCTTCAGAAATTACTGAGTAATCAGCGCCGGAGTCCACAAGAGCTTGTACATTTCGTCCTTGTATGTTGACAGATATCCAGTTCTTTTCCATTGTAGCGGCTATAGGGCAGGGAGGATTTTCGTCTTTGGCGGCCACACCTCCAGAGGGCGCGCCATCTAGTTTTCCTCACTGCGGCGACTGGGTGAGCGGCTGGGACGGCGAGCAGGGGATTGTGAGGTTCTTCTGGGAGCTTGGAATCTTCCGCGGGGGGGGGGAAGGGGGTATGGCGACGGGTTTCTAAATCTTCCTTGGGATAGTTCGCTTCCTGATTCGCCCATGGTGTAATTTTCCGTTCTTGGTCTTCCGAAATCGACTGTTTCTCTTCCAAGTCTGGCATCCGCAAAAGCTTGGCGTCTGTCTCTGCAATAACGTGCAACGTGGCCAGGGCGCCCACAGTGGAAGCAGATTGGTCTGTCATCTTCAGTACGCCACTGAGTCCTTTGATTATTTGGTGGTCCTTCGGTTCTTCGTCGGTAAACTTGATCGTTCTGGGGGAGGTATTGTCGCCGAGGTCGGAAGCTCTCGGGCTGACGAGGGGCAGAGATAGGAGCCAATGTTTGCTGGATTTCACTACGGATGACATCCCATAGGTCGGGAGGTGGAGTGTCGATATCCTGGGCGGCAAATGTAGAAGGAGGAGCCATAAACTTCTGAACCTCCTCTCTTACTATTCTTCTAATCAGGGCTTCTAGGTTCTCTGGTTCAGCGGTCGAGATGGTGGTCACATTGGGCAGTCGGCTGAACCTGGGTGGTGCAACACGCATCCTCTTGAATGCCTCGAATTGACGGCAGAACGCAACAAATTGGTCCACCGTGCTGATGTCCTTCCCAACAAGTGCCTGATACACTTCCTCCGCTACGCCTTTAATCAGGTGGCTCACCTTTTCTCCTTCCGACATTCTGGGGTTGCTTTGTTTACAAAGAAGGAGGACTTCTTGTATGTAGCTCTCGACGTTTTCCCCACTCGTCTGCGCTCTAGTTCGAAGAATGTTCTCGGCTTTTCTAGCCGTGTCTTCCTTGTTCCCGAATATTTCACAAAACTTTATCTTAAATTCCTCCCACGAATTCAAGATTTCCTCGAAGTTTTCGAACCAGCACTTCGCTGTGCCAGTGAGGTAGAAGATGACGTTGGCCAGACACATGGAGTCATCCCACTTGTTGTAACGTGCCACACGCTGGAAGTCGCTCAGCCAACGCTGTGAATCTTCCCCACGTTCTCCCGAGAAGACAGTAGGGTCTCTCCACCGATGGCAGAATGGTCGGTTTTCTTCTCTCTCCATTTTCTTCCGAGCAGGAAAAGCAAGCACTGTAGATAGCTCTGGTTGCAATCCTTGAAGGCGACGACTTCGTCTGGTGACTGTCTCGTTCCCCGGCGTCTCCACCACAATTGTCGCGAGGAAAAATAATTAACTAGGCCTTCGGATTACTTTAAATATTTATTTAATGAGCTATATGATATATTTTAAAATAAAAGAAGAGTTACTATTTACGTGAGCCAAATCAACCCAGCCGTTAGAGCAAGAAGCAGAACTCGAGATATTTCCTCGTTCCACGTGACGCCACTGTTTACCCCTTCCGGTCGGTCCAGATAAGAGGGAATACCAGGAAACTCTGTCCTCCTGACAATATGACGTAGCGCTCCTTCTGGCCATGTATATCCTGCCCCATCTTGCATTTCTGGCATCGGCTCGATAGTTCTACTTAGTACAATACTTGACCCTGATCCATAGGAATTGTTCCTGTTTCCAGCTTATTATCCAGGAAGGCATATACCACCATCCAGTGGCCCTGACCAGCACGGATGGGTTTGAAGTCGAAACCTGGATAATGCTGCCATAACCATCCGAACGTCGTCCAAGCTTAGAGGTGATCTGAGTTCAGTCCAGATAGACCTATTCACTGTCTAGAGGAGGACTATTTATCTGTGTGGAAAAGCCATCCAGGCTACAAATATGTTTAACTATAAACTAATAGATAAAACTCAAAGAAGTGGAAAATCTATTATGTCGCTGGTGGTCTGTTATTGTTTAAGAAGACAGAGACAATTTTATTCACTCTTGCTTATCTCGTGTGTCTTCAATAAAGGTCACTGTAATATCTTTCAGAATTATTATCTGAATCGCGATATACATGCTAAAAGGTACAACTTTCCCAAGTTTTTTTTTCAATGAGTGGTATTAGCAAATAAATATTTTCCACTTAACAACTAACGGAAATCAATAAAATTATTTAAAAGCATCCGAGTGTTAGCACATTACACACATGTAACGGACAATTTTAAGAATCGTTAATTCTTAAAATATGTTACTTTAATAAGATCAAATTATTTTCACGCGGCTAATACATACAATTTAAGGAGGAAATATTATTGAAACTATCATTAAAAGAACGAATAAATATAGAAATTTGGGAGCACGAATAAATAAAAAAAAAACCCGACAATTGATCACACGTTCTTATATTTAATATAAAACTGCGTTGCATCATTGTGTGCTGATTGACCAATGAGCTCAACCCTGATTGGTTGAATGAAATCATCTGAAAGCAAATAACCCTTCAATCAGTGATCTAATAAGAGCTAATCAAAGAGATACCATATACTCAAAGGCATATATTATTACATGTATTTTATATCTTATAATAGATTAATTTACCTGATTCCAAGTTGATCTCCACCATATCATAGAACACTACTTTAGAAATATTTGAAAATATTAAAACCTAGGCCAATAATGAAGAGATGAATTTGCAAATAATAAAGGATGTCAACTAACATCTGGTTGCTATTATTATCATCATATTTGTATCAATTCATTCATATTATTAATTATACAATTCACACTATTTTTCCTAATGGAATTCCTACACAGTTTCATCCAAATTTAATAGCCACCCAATTTGTCATATCACACGGAAATTCCAGAAATACTTATATAAAAGAGGTCTAACAAAAACACCAAATTGTTTCTGCGGAGGAACTGAACAAACTTCTCTTCACCTTATCTACGGCTGTCCCAACTTTACAGAAGTGAGACATCGATTGTTTCCTGATCTAAATCATTTAACTCTCTTACACCAACCACTTTGTCTATATAAATTTTATGACTCTGACAATTAATTCATGTAAATTTGTAAATATTTAATTCTAAGTTCTATTTTTTTTTTGCTGTTACTCTGTAATAGGGACAAATATTTCAAAATAGCGCCTGGTTGATTAATAAATAAAAATAACACCTGGTTCATACGTTTGGTTGAATTAAATATCCGAAATTGTAAAAATGGCATCTCTCCTGATCGTGCAAATATCAGTTGATGATGGCGCAAACCATCATGAGATGACTTTTTTCTTAAATGCATATTTGATTTATATGAATTATATAGAATATAATTTAAATATATTGCAATGATTTTTTTCTCATGACATGTTGCCATTTTATTTTGTAATTTTACAGATCGTTGTTTATGTATGGACATCTCCATTAATCAGATATAGATTTGAACCGCTTTCAACTTCGCGAACTCAAAATGCTACAAATGACTGATTCATTTAGATATTAAGTATACTGCCTTATTTTAATATATATTTATATTTATTATTTGTTTGATTTGTTTTCAGATTACACTCATGGAAAAAACTTTAACAAGTATTTTATAGCAATGTATAACTAATTTCCCATGTTTGTTTGTGTTGTTGATAGATATAAACCAAATATTATTACACATATGAAGTTCTGAATAAATTTTATACCATTATATAAATACTAGACGAATGGCCCGGGCAACGCCCGGGGTTTACCCGAGTGCGAATATATTTTAAAAACGTTGTCTTGGGTGGTCGCTATTGACAGGGTGGTCTGTATAGACAGGTGGATGTATCACACTGCTGATAACAGGGTTGCCTAAGGTGACCGCTATAGACAGGGTGGTCTGTATAGACAGGTGAATGTAACACACTGATGATAACAGGGTTGCCTAAAGTGACCGCTATAGACAGGGTGGTCTGTATAGACAGGCAGCTGAAAACAGGGTTGTCTAGAGTGGTCTCTATAGACAGGGTGGTCTGTATAGACAGGTGTATGTATCACACTCCTGATAACAGGGTTGCCTAAAGTGACCGCTATAGACAGGGTGGTCTGTATAGACAGGTGGATGTATCACACAGCTGATAACAGGGTTGCCTAAAGTGACCGCTATAGACAGGGTGGTCTGTATAGACAGGTGGATGTATCACACAGCTGGTAACAGGGTTGTCTAGAGTGGCCGCTATAGACAGGGTGGTCTGTATAGACAGGTGGATGTATCACACAGCTGGTAACAGGGTTGTCTAGAGTGGCCGCTATAGACAGAGTGGTCTGTATAGACAGGTGGATGTAGCACACTGCTGATAACAGGGGTGTCCAGAGTGGCCGCTATAGACAGGGTGGTCTGTATAGACAGGGTGGTCTGTATAGACAGGTGGATGTATCACACAGCTGATAACAGGGTTGTCTAGAGTGGCCGCTATAGACAGGTGTATGTATCGCACAGCTGATAACAGGGTTGTCTAGAGGGGGGCAGGGAGGCCACGTGTTCGCTGGCAGCCAATGGACGCGCATTCTATCCGTGAGCTTCAGACATACAGACAGAATAAGGCAATTATATAAGTAGATTATATAAATAAACGCACTGAATCAGACGAATATTTAGAAATAGCTAAATGCAAATATTCGCCAATCATATCAAACATATTACTATATATAGCCCGAAATAAAATTCACACACTGAGGGAAGTGGATTTATTTTATCTTAATTGAAGTTTTATGCAGGAAGGGAATTCCACGGTGAATTTATGGAGTTATTCAATTTACAGCCTGAAGAAATAAATTTTAAATTATTCATATGAGAATTCTCTCTCTGCTATTTTATATCATAAAATATATTTTAAACATCTCCATTTTTAAATATAGAAGATAATAATTTGACATTTGAAATATATTTTTATAGATTAAAATGCTTTTGTTGAAAAAGTATCGATGAAATACCACAACCTTTTTAATCTTATTTCTACTTATTATAAATTTCAATTGGAGAAAATCACCAGTTTGAAGATCTATAAAGCAATGCATTTTGCTTCTCACCTCAGTTCCAAAAAGGTTTTTGGTCCCATGGGTTCTTGAGAAACAAAGAAATGGGCATTTAAAATGTATTTATATATATTTATATATATATTATAAAAATATATATTTCTGTTTATTTTTGATTACCTTGAGGATTATGCTATGGTAATGCAGCCGTGGTTGAAATCTTGAAAGAATAATAATAAAATTGTGAAGCTTAGAAATAGATTTAATTGAGCTTATGTAATATAGAAAACATAATTTAAGAAAGGTATGCCTGACTTAAGGCGTAAGAATAAAAAAAAAATAAAAAACTTATTTACATATATCACGGAAGGTTTGAGCCGGCCAATGGGAAACAACAAAAATGAGTTTTTATAGAGAAAGCGTGACCTCTGGCGGTCGATTTAGCAGAGTATTTAAATCTATGAAATATATATTTTAATAAAATAATATTTTAATATAACATATATGTATAGAAATAGAAGATCATATATCGCCGCAACTCTTTTTATTAGCGCGATTAAAGGAAGCTTTCGGGCAAGCCCTTCTTCATCTAACTATAGTGTACAAACAAGACAAGCGAGAGAGAGAGATTATAAATCGTTTTTAAGAGGAATCTATGTAAATATAGTACAAAAATATCTTAAAGAAATTGACATAATTGAATAAATATAAAGAATCAACTATAGGCAGTTCAAAGGATTTAGTGGAGAGAAAAATGGAATGTATTTTGTTTTATATGGCTTTTGAAGATTTTTTAGGATAGAAGGGGAACGTATTGTGATGGCAACTGTATACTTTTGTTTAATGGTTTAGAGTGCTTCATGGTTTCTATTGCTTCAAGAATGAGTCTTTGGGTTTTAGTTTTGGCATTTTTATGGAGGATTCTGGTATTATTGAAGTCTGGAGTATGTCCGGTTTCCCTGACGTGGTCGACTATTAAAGAGTTTGGGTTAAGTTTGGAAATGTTTCTTCTCAAAGACCTATACACAAGCCTTCCCCACGACTTAATAATGGGCTCCCTACAAACCATCCTAATGAAACATAAAGAAGCATACCCGGACCACCTTGCAATCCTGAAACTTACCGAAATCTGTTTAAAGAGCAGGAGAATACTACAACCAAATAAAAGGCACACCGATGGGAAGCCCACACTCTACAATTCTAGCAGAAATAGTTCTCTCCACCATTGACTCATGGATCACTGAAGCAAAACCCAACGAAATATTAATCTGGTCAAGGTACGTCGATAATATATTTTGCATAATCACAGAAAACAGTGAAAATCACATCCTAGAAACCCTCAATAGCTTTAACTCATCTATTCAATTTACAATAGAAAAAGAAAATAAAAGAAGTCTACCATTCCTTTACATTTTATTTACCAGAAATAGAACCGGTTTTACAACAAAAGTTTATAGAAAACCCACCTCCCCAACGCAGTACCTACATTTTGCCTCCAATTCTCCCATCTCCCACAAAATAACAGTTGTACGTACCTTGACGAAAAGAGCCTTCACCCACTGTTCATCAAAAATAGAATACAATAAAGAACTTGGATATCCGCTTCCTTTCATTAAAAGAAATAGATATAAACCAGGGACCCCCAGAAATAACTCCAATCATTACATCTCCACCTGTTACTTACCATATACAGAATCTACAATCACAATAGCCCGCAAACTTAAATGTTTTGGCATAAAAACCATCTTCAGAGGTTCACCTTCCATGGCCTCGATTCTAAGAAACCCAATCACCAAAAGCACCGACCAGAAACAGAAAAAAGATTTAGTTTACCAAATTCCCTGCCTCAACTGCAATAGTGTCTACATTGGCGAGACATCAAGAGACCTTTCAATCAGAATCAAAGAACACCAAAGAAACATTTCCAAACTTAATCCAAACTCTTTAATAGTCGACCACGTCAGAGAAACCGGACATACTCCAGACTTCAATAATACCAGAATCCTCCATAAAAATGCCAAAACTAAAACCCAAAGACTCATTCTTGAAACAATAGAAACCATGAAGCACCCTAAACCATTAAACAAAAGTATACAGTTGCCATCACAGTACGTTCCCCTTCTATCCTAAAAATCTTCAAAAGCCATATAAAAACAATAGCCATTCCATTTTTCTCTCCACTAAATCCTTTGAACTGCCTATAGTTGATTCTTTATATTTATTCAATTATGTAAATTTATTTAAGATATTTTGTACTATATTTACATAGATTCCTCTTAAAAACGATTTATAATCTCTCTCTCTCGCTTGTCTTGTTTGTACACTATAGTTAGCTGAAGAAGGGCTTGCCCGAAAGCTTCCTTTAATCGCGTTAATAAAAAGAGTTACGGCGATATATGATCTCCTATTTCTAAATTGTCGAAATCCGCAATCCGTTTACCATGAATAACATATATGTATATATATATTTCTTGCATATTGAGCAATCCATATTCGCTAGGCTATTGGTCTAGCGAAATATTGGCTTCTGTAATAAATAAAATGTTTAAATTTGATCCAGAATAAGTCTTTTAATTAATATATATATATATAATAATATAATCCCTTGCATAGATATAAAAGTGAAAAAACTTCCGGGGATTGGAATTTTTATTTGATAAAACAATTAAGAATCATATCCTTAGAATCTTGATATTTTTACCCTTAATATATAAATTCTATTTTTCAAATTTTTAATGTATTCCCTAGTATATAATTAGAATTTTATGAATAATATATGAAATATAAATATTACTACAATTCTCTCTCTTTCTCTTTGACAAGAATATTTAGAAATATCAATTGAATGAAAAATATATTAATTAAAAGGGCTTTAGACAAAAATAATTCCTTGAAGTTATTTTTGAAATAAATTCCGGTTTATTTCTATAAATTTATTCATCAAAAAATCTCGAATAAAATATGTTGGGGAAAGCAAATCCACGCATACATCCTACAAAGTCTCAATGTTATGTAGAAACCATCTGGGTATAAAGCCAAGTATCTATTTAGGATAGTGGAGATTAAAAAAGTTTTGGGTGGTACGTGATCTGCAATCCTGGCAAGAAAAACCTCCAAAAGGTAAAATCCTTAAATATGGAGACGTGCTCTGAAAGTGGGAGTTTGTAATAGACATCCCTCGCTCTTTCTGTGGAAGATCTCTGTGTGAATCTATAATTTGGCAGCCAGATTGGGTCAATCTATTCCAGTCACATCTTCCGGATTATTCCCCAGACATTGCTCCCCGTCTGTTTATTCTTTGCTTATACCTATTTATCTAATTATAAAATATTTCATCACTATTTTTTAATAAAATATCTTAAAGAAATTTATTTATCTGCATATATATCATGTAGTGATGTCTGTGCGTGAATTTAATAAACAACGCAAAATACTTGTTGTGATTCTGACTAGAGCGTAGCAAATATTTTTAAATGGAATGGTCTATTTTTGCTTTGCTTATATTCTCATCAATTCTATCTAGTTATAAAATAATGCTTCATTATTTTTCAATCAAGATATCTTAAACAAATTTATTTATCTGCACATATAATGTAGTGATGTCTATTATAATAAATAACGCAAAATACTTTTTGCGATATCGATTAGAGCATAGCAAATATTTATAAAAGAAAGGCTAAACTATGTTAGAATATCAGATTATTTGAGGTAATAACGTGCCAACTAATCACAGCATGTGAAAACATTTAGACTAAATCTACGTTAAGGAATTTGAATAAAATTCATAATATTTTTATTAATTATAAAACTAGTAAACAAGTAAATTAAAAATTAGAATTTAGCTAAAGAATAAATAGAAAGTACGAAAATAAAAGAAACAAAATAAACGTAGAAATAATGAACACAATATAATAAATTATGAGAGGACAAGGATAATGTGGTTATGAAATCATTACTACAACTGGTATGAAACCTTTAATGAAACATTGTTCGTTAGGCAAACTTACTCTAAAATCGGACAAAGCAGTGTATATTCTCGTGTAAAGATGGACGTTTTTCCGGTTGTAATTTGATCAATAATAATAAACGACGTCTCTCCCGTCAAATAAAAAATACTAAAACAAATTGTATCTGTTTACTGTCTCCTAAACTAGCAGATTCAGGTCGATGACAAAGCCACAACACTAGCTAAGCACCTCTTTGTCAGATTGTGAAGATATCATTTGATCCCTTGTGTATCTAATGAAAGAAAGTCTTCCTTGGACTGAATAGGATCATTATTCCGAAACCATGGTCACTAGGTGGACACTTTTAAGTTCTCTCTGTTCTCTATGTTCTTTGCAGTGTTCTTGAGTTCGCTAGTTTCCGGAGACTTTAAATAATATATTTTTAGCGTAGATTTGTTTTAGCGTTTATTTTGAGGTGAGAGTGGCGAACTTTATTTTTATGTTCTCTTGTATATTAACATTGAATTACTTCAACATTTCAAAGACAAACCTCTATTAAATTAAGAAAAAAGCATCTCCTTATCGTGCAACTGAAAGTTGCTGATGGCTTGCGCCCTCATCAGCGTGGTGCAAGCTGTACCTCAACGACCAAAAACGCGTCCGTGGTTAGCTTTTCTTGATTAATCAAGAATGGGTATTTGGCCAATTCTGGAATAATTAGAAATCAACGAGAATAGTTGATATTTTTTCCAAGAGATGGCGCAAGCCATCAGAAACTTTCAGTTGCACGATAAGGAGATGCCTTTTTCTCAATTTATGCATCGTCACATTTGTACTATTTTTCACACCCTATTAAATTGTTTAACATTCCCTTTTTTTCAAAGGGACTTTTATATATCGTTACAGAGTCATCCCAAAGGTGAATAGAAACTTAACAGCTTATTTAGAAAGTGGAGAACACAACCTATGTCTTTGTATACTTTGAATGGTTCCACCCAACATCCAGATCTTAATCACCTTAATCCTGTGGATAAATTATCCGATTAAATCAAACGTCCAATTAGCGTTTATACCTATATCAGCAATCTTGTAGAATTGCGAAAACACATATTGTTTACATATCAGATTTGAAATATCTAACGTTTTTTTGTACGTTATGTAAAATAAAAACAGAACTTTTTAGACCACATATATACATCATGAATAGGCGCGAAAAATTCCCAATTATTAGAATCAATATATAATTAGGTTGAATAGATTCATTTAATAGTTATATTTATTGAATAATCTATTTATATATGGATTATATATTTCTAAATATGTTGCCACATAAAAAAAAATTACCACAATAACTCTCTGTTCTTTAATGTACATACAGTTTAATTGTTTAGATCAAAATAAATTGTCTTTTCAATTTGACGGGTGTCTTTTTTAGTTATTTATGTGACATTTTAATAGGAAATACTGGATAGGATATGAAATACATACTGTAGATCTTTGAAGCAACGGGATGTTGTAGAGTATTTTGTTGCGACTGAATCCAGAATTCCACTGCCATATATTGTAGAATCCAAGACAAGAAAACTAACCTATCGGCGCTACAACGACTCCAGCTCTAGAAAAACAGGCAAAACTAAGGATGATAAAATCTTCCTTGATCCTTGTTTCAAAATCACTTTATTAGGTACCGTTCAACAAGAACTACCTAGTTTATGATATTTGCAAGATGAATGTAAGATATATTAACCCATAGCAAGAAGCTATTAGGGAATTCTTAACATGTTAGATTTATGTTAGAAGCAAAAGATTCACAAATTTCAGGCTATATCTTATATATGGAAAAACTCTTTAGTATTTTATAAGCAGATTACAAATTACAATATTATTTGTATAGAAGATTTACCTGAAAATTCTATTCTACTCTTTCATTAAAATAAGGTTGATAAATTGTGCAATTCTATGTGAAGACAAAATTTTCAGTTAACTATCTATAGGAAAACAATTTTGAGAGAACAGGAAGATGTTTAAAATATAAAAGATGCTAATTTCATTATATATCTTTCATCTATTTCCATGAACTACTTTTTAAAACTAGTTTTTCTTTAAGCCCCATTTCCAATTATGCGAGAGTATATATGTATAATTATGTAAAATATGTATATGTATAAAATCAGATGAAAAAACAAAAATATTATATTTATATAAATGCAAAAGCTATATAATAGTCTCAGGTAGCAAGTTAATTAAACCGGTTGAAGAACTTAAGATCCTAGGAGTAACTATTAAAAATCACCGAGTCAGAAGCAAACTGGACTTTACGCCTCACGTTAATGAAATGATCATAAAGGTAACTAGAGCTAGTGGATACCTATTTGGCCTGACAAAGAAAGCATGAGGTCTGGACTTTAGACGAAGACTGATATTGTATAAGACATTATATCGAAGTACAATTACTTATGGTTATCCAATATGGTATCCATTCATAAACAAAAAGTCTAAAGACAAACTTAATTCTCTTCAATATATTAAAACATTGTATACAGGCCTACAGTACAACATCATCGGATTGTACACATATACTTGCACAAGTCCCCAAACTTACTGAATATATTGAATCTAACATGTTGAAAACCGAAATAAATTACAACCGATTTGACTCTTCAAGTAGGAATATAATTTCTAATTACATAAGGGAAAAACTGCAGAAATACTATGAGAAGACTAATACCATTTTCAAGTTCTTCTTCACTGATTCCCAAATACCCAAATATGTCAAGCCAAATTTTTACAATGTCCAATTTTTTACTGGAGACGGTAACTTCAGATCATATTTGTACAAAGTCAGAAAGACGGATTCGCCTAAATGCTCATGTGGTGCAGAAGAAGAAAATCCTGTACATATTTTAACGGACTGTCGACTTGTAGAGGACTTGAGAGTCAAAAATCAAATAAATATAAATTGTCTAAATCAAATAGTTAATAATAGATATATGTGTATATAAATTTTAATAGATTTTGTAGAATGTTTTTTAGTAATAGATAGCCTGGGCTGTAATAACTGATATATAGTTATATGCTGTAAATAGCTCTAAATTTCTGTTCTTATGTGATGTTCACTAATATTCATTATAGGGTAATTAAATCGTTAACTAACTGACAAATATGTTAATAATTTCTATTATAATAACTAATTTCATATTAATAATTACTGTAAATAAGCTCCCAAACTTGTGTATGCATGCAAATATCCAAGACGGATATCGCGTGCTTTGTAAATGATAATAAATAAATAAATGTATAATTATATACAATCAATTGCCATATTTTAAAATAAATGATAAAATATTTTTTTCATATCGAAATCAAATATCTTGCTAAGTAGTGAGCGCCTATCTTCGTCTATAATTGTGTCAATTATTTAAAAAATACCTAAATATTTTTCCATATACTCAAACCATTATTTTTCAAGCCCAATTTATTTTTTTTTTCATTAAGAGGTAAAAAAGGGAAAATATTATTGTAATATAAGTTTCAATATTAAAACAATATACTAATTTGATATGCAAATCATAAAAATTCAAGATCAGGACGTGTCTAGAGATATAAAAATACTAATAAGGTATCCAGTTTGTTACATAAATAAAATTGGCATTGTTAAAGCTCTTTTCCAAGAAAGATGAAAAAGCATTAGATGTTGCACGGAAAATAAATCCATTGTTCTCTCTTAAATATCGTCTGGTATTAAATATTGACATCTTAATCTTTATATCTGCTGCTTTTATTTTTCTACCAATAGCAGCAATTTTGTCATAGAACGATTCCTTTTAAATTACCGATTTCTTATAGCATTCATTATTTTTCTATATTGATATAGGTATTTATAATATATTTTATATATCTTCACCTTTAATATTACCAGCACATTAAATTTGATTACAATATTATATTTTATTATAGTAATGTTATAGAAAGCGTTCATAAAAACTATAAATTTATTTTGAAATATATAAATTTGTATATAGAGAATTGTATTTATTGAAAACTCGATAAGTCTCCATATGTTTTTGTAAGTGTTCTTATAATAACATACTAGTCTGCCAGAAAGATGTATAATAACATATTTGGCTTGATATTTCAACCACATATTATAGCCATAGATAAAACTATTATAATAAATATATATTTATCAGGTATAGCTTTATGTTTTGAAGTTAAATATCGGTTCCATGTTTAGGTATGTTTGTTGGTTGTTCTTAAAGATGAATTAAAATCTAGTATATACATTTTCTCTCTTTCAAATATAATAATAGCAATATATTACTCTAATTCATATAGAGTTAAACCTGTCTATAGCGCCCCCTCTTTGGACTTACCATAATAGGGTGCTATAGAGAGGGGGTGCTATAGACAGGTGACTTTTAATGTAAAATGTTTACATTTTAATGTTTAAAATCGGGCGCTATAGAGAGAAAGGCGCTATTTAGAGGGGGCGCTATAGACAGGTTTAACGGTGTATGTTGAATTATTTTTAAATGGGAATTATTAGCTTTTTATATACAGTAGAACCTCCCTTTAGCTGACATCTGCTAGCGGATACCTATCCACAAAGGACAGTTCTCATTTGAAAAATTACCATTTTTACAATTTAGAAACTCTCCGGTAAGAGGACACCTCTCCCTAAAGAACACTTTGGCTCTGAAATTAAGTGTTGTCCTTTAAAGGGAGGTTCTATTGTATTAATATTATGCCAATAGAGTATTCACATTCGTTAGATCTTGGTAAATAATAATGAAACAATTTCCAATTCACTATTTGATTTAATTCAGATGATACAATAAATTGAGGATTCAACACCTGACTTAAGGCCTGAAGAGAGTAGAAAATAAATAACATGATAACGTATTTACATATTTACAGAAAGTTTTGTGCCGGACAAAAGAAAACAACAACAATAGATTATTATCGTTTAAAGTCGCGGCATCTAGCGGTCGACTTCACAGAGTCTTTTTCTATCATATACGAGGGCCATCCAATAAATAAGTTTCCCTATTATTTTTCTGCAAACGAAACGTTGTAAAAATTAGTTAGTATGGAATAAATGGTCACTAGGATGCATTGGAGGCTGGTGACCTTCAAAATCACGCTACTCGTACGCGCAAGTCCGTAGCGCTTCAGTTTCCATGGAGCTACCACTGGTGAACGTGTCCACTTGCGAACTCCGTTCTGTAATTAGTTTTTTCACGGCGAAAAATGAAACTGCGGTCAATATTCATCGCAATTTAGTGTCAGTGTATGGTGAAGAATGTATGAGCATCCAAATGGTTCGCCGATGGCGTTCATGGTTCTTAGAAGGACGGCAAAACGTGCATGATGACGAGCGAAGCGGCAGGCCCGTTACTGTTACGGACAATGCAGCCGTTGCTGCTGTTCGGAATGTGGTGGAAGCAGATCGCCGCGTCACCATTGACGAAATAATTATTCGAGTGCCTCCTGGAATCGAAATTGGACGCTCTTCAATTGGAACAATCATGTCAGATATTTTAAATTTTCGCAAAGTCTGCGCAAGATGGGTCCCGCGTTTGCTCTTGGAAAATCACAAGCAACAACGGATGAAGGCAGCCCGAGCTTTCCTGGAAATGCATCAAAGAGATGGAGATCAACTGTTTTCCCGTATTGTCACTGGAGAGGAAAGCTGGGTGCATCATTCAACTCCAGAAACAAAACGACAAAGCATGGTGTGGAAGAAGCCTGAGGAAAGTGCACCAAAAAAGGCGAAGGTCACAATCTCTGCAGGCAAAGTTATGGCAATGGAAAACTTCAAATGGGAAATTTTCACACATCCACCTTATTTTCCGGAACTTGCCCCAAGCGACTTCCATCTTTTTCCAGCACTCAAGTGGCACCTTGGAGGCAAGCACTTTGCTAATGATGACGAAGTGCAGGCGGAAGAGAACCACGAAGACACTACGAAGACAGGACACGGCTTGGTACAACAGTGGTATCTAAAAATTGCTACAACGGTACCAAAAATGTTTGGCCAGAAATGGTGATTATTTAGAGAAGTAGTCTATGAGTTGTATAATGAAAATAACATAACTGCATAATTGTAAATAATGTGGTTTATTTAAAAAAAAATAGGGAAACTTATTTATTGGATGGCCCTCGTACAATCTAAAATAAAATATTTTTAAAATATATTACAATAGAACCTCCCTTCAGCGGACACCCCGTTAGCGGACATCTCTCTACAAAGGACAGTTTTATTTGCAAAATTACAATTTTTACTATTTAGCAACTCTCTGGTAAGAGGACACCTTTCCCTTAAGGGCAGTTTGGTCTGCAATTAGGTGTACTTTACAGGGAGGTTTTAATGCATATATATATAACAAAGAAGACATATGATAATGACTATATTATTCTTCTTGGTAATATTTAGACGAAAAGACGAAATAAAATAAGAAGAGTTTATTTTAATAGAAATATATCAAAGCAAGCTTTAGGGCAAAAAACCCTTCTACAGGCGTGATTACAGCATCAAACTTGGTACTATAATGCAGGTACAATGGCTAAAAATAATATTTACATATAACTATTTATTCCGCAAATATATAAATAGTTATATGTATATATTCTTTTCAGCCATTGTATCTGCATTATAGTGCCAAGTTTGATGCTGTAATCACGCCTGTTGAAGGGTTTTTTGCCCGAAAGCTTGCTTTGATATATTTATATTAAAAGAAACTATTCTTCTTTTATTTCGTCTCTTCGTCTAAAAGAAGACATATACTGACTACAAGCACAATTTTTTCTACTATTTTTCACATAGATATATCTTTTTGAAAATAGAACAATCCATAAATAAATCTTTAAATAAAAAGGCATATATTGGATCAAAATATCATAAAGGTTGGCGTTCAGCCAACTGAAATATTGGTAAAATAATTGATATTTTGATATATGCCATTTATTTGAATAGATATATATTCATACCTTATCAATGTTTAAAGATAAACTGTAATTCTATTCCCTGTGATATGTTAGGCTAGGATAGGCATTGAGAAAAGTAAGAAAGTTAAAATAGCAGTATCCATTTGTTTAATTGCCCATGACGCTAGAGGCCAAAGTATAGTTACTTCGAGAAAACTATTATAACCTGTGAGAGTTAACTATATTTCCTGAAAAGGTTTACTTGGCCTTCCTTCATTGTATGCTGTGACTTATGCGCTTTCGGAGTTACACGGCTCTTAGTTTTATCGTGATTATTTCACTGTTTTTCTGTGATATTTTCGGACGTGTTTCGCTTTAACTTTATGTAAACGAATTGAATTCTACAATAGACGAAAGCGACGTTACTAAAAGAAAGCATGAAATTATTTCGAAACTATTTTTCAATGGTCTGAATAGTTATGTATACGAGTTCAATTCTATATAATAGTTAAAAGCGACGTTACTAAAGGTAAGCATGAAAATACTTCGAAACTAATTCTTATTGGTCATGGAAACTTATAGGAATATTATTGTTGCCTCGACCCACCTGAGGATTAGCTTGATATCAATAGTCGATTAGTTCATACCAATATTATAAATGAGACCAGAACGAGTAATCATAAAACACATTTATGTCAACAAGGAGAGTATTTAAAAGTTTTTCCAATATAAAAAAAAAAAACGAACTTAAAGATATATTATGCTGCATTAGCGCGCCAACTTTTATCAAAATTCGAAACTATTATAGACGTGTATGATTATTTTTTTTATATAAACAATTTCTACTGTCCTTACTGCAAAGAAAAATTAATAGGAGGGCTTGGCTTTTTCCATTGCAGTAAGGATTCAAAGTAAGGTAAGTCATAAAAAAAAAAGAATCATACGCGTCTATAATAGTTTCGAATTTTGATGAGAGATATATAAACAAACTATTTACAAATAAAACGCAGACTTATGGTCATGTGACTGATGATGATAAACCGAGTAGGTCACTCTAGATTATTCTGTGATAATATGCAAAAAGGTGTTGGAAGAAGACCCAATTTGTAATCATTACCAACCTGCAGTACAAACAGCAAATAAATTATTTTCCACTTGCCCAGATTTCCATTATCGAACATTTTAGATGAAAACACTCTTAAAATCAGCGATTCAAATTTGACACCTCGAAAAATCTTCTGAAATATAAATCGCCATTGCGTCAATGAATTTGACCTCCACTTGTAAATAAAAAGGAAAATAATTAGGTCTGAAGGACAACACGGGTAGTTGTATATATTTTAACGTTTTAGGATTCAATGAATATAACCAAATATTTTTAAAAACTTAATGCTGTTGACGTTATGTGGCGCTGAGTTTGTTGTTGACACACTTTAAAATGTTATAACACCTTGATAAAGGTTGGCGTTCAGCCAGCCGAAATATTGGCAAAATAAATGATTTTTGATCCAATATATGCCTTTTTAATTAAAAAAAATATATATATAAGTTGATAATATATACAGGTTGTATTGGTTAATCGTTTATTACACTTTAAAAACTATGCAAATTTGGTTTCTAAACCTACGCGATTTTTGTTATTTTCGAGTATCACTCACTGGCTATATACGTTCGTATTATTACTAATACTATTAATATATATTGCATATTCTCTCTCTAGATCCGATTTATAAACTTATTGGAAAATATATCTGTATATCTTTTGGTATATATAAATATATTTATAGGTCAAACACTATTACCCAGAATAAACTAAAAGCTGATGACTCTGTGAATATAATGAACAGTATTCATAATTATAATATGAAAAATAGACAACTTGACCGTCCTTGACAGATGGAAAAGCGCTTTATAGCTGAAATAAACATTGATATAAGGTAATTCTATAATATTCGCCAGACTATTATTGGTAAATCTAGAAAAGCTAAACCCGTAGGGGTTTATGGCTGGTTGGCCCTTGGTAGCATGATATTGATAAAACGGACAAAAAGTCTGGTCCAAAAGTTTTACTGACAAATATAGAAATGAACAAGTGTAAAATATATAGCTACGTGATAAATTAAATTGATTCAACCTTTTGAAATATTTGAAAATTCTTAGCTATCTCTCAATATTTTTTATTTTTCTATTAGTAATTATAGGAATTATTTCTCTAAAGGATTGAAAGAGAAATAGCACAAAATATTTCTAAACACGTCATAGCCATAACGTAAAATAGAAAAAAGTATTTTCAATGTTTGCTCACCAAGCTTTTAAGAAATTCCATTTAGAAATCCAAACGAAATGCCAACAAAAAGAAAGAAAAGATTAATATAAAGCCATGTTTGCAGAAAATACTTATGAAATATAAATTACTTTCAGCCTTTTAGATATTAATAAATTAAAAATAAATAGGAAACGCTTTACTCTATTATAATTTTATTGTTTGAAGAGAGGGGACCTTTTCATAATAATCTTTACGGTTTATAAACTCCTAATACATTTTACATCAGTTTTTTTAAAGAATATTTTGATATTTTTATAATATATTACATTGTTAACTGAGGAAATATTATCGACTTACCTAGAAAGATAGCATTAGCTTCCATTGATTTAAATATCCTGGATATTAATCAAACAAATGCAACAGATTTCTGTAGATGTGTTTATTTATCTTTATTAAAATATAATCTCGAGCTTTCGGCATCTCTGCTCTTCTAGAGAAGTACATAAAATATATATATTATATTTAAATAAAAAAGATAAGATTAATGTTGTTTTAGATCATATTGATGATTATGCTATGGTGGTGCAGTCGTGGTCGAGCAATAATCTTGAAAAATATAATGTCTTGATTAGAGATTTCTTTATTGAGCTGAGGAATGAATTCATATGAAAAACATAATTTTGTAAAAGTACTGCCTGGCTTAAGGCGTAAGAATAAATAAAACAAAATTTATTTACATAATTACAAACATGTTTGAGCCGACCAACGGGGAAGAACAACAATCAGTTTATATAGTAGAAGCGTGACCTCTGGCGGTCGATTAAAACAGAGTATTTATATCTATGAAAATTATAATTTTTTAAAATAAAATAACATTTTAATATATAACATTTTAAATAATATCTTTATATAACATTTTAATATATAACATATATATGTTTCTATATATTTGGAATATTTGCCGGAAGGAAAATGATCCATAAAAGCATGGGGCTCTTCTCCCGTCAAAATAAACGTCAAAACCTGACCCCATCTATTGACCGTCGCCGCAACTAGCGGCCTCGGGTTGGTGACAAAGCCATAACACCAGTTTTGGCAAACAGAGAAGCGACCATGATCTCTGGCCGACGAGAGCCATTAGTCCGAACCATTTTCTCTAGGTGTACGCTTCTCAGTTTGCCAAAGCTGGTGTTGTGGCTTTGTCACCGACCCGAGGCCGCTAGTTGCGGCGACGGTCAATAGATGGGGTCAGGTTTTGACGTTTATTTTGACGGAAGAGGAGCTCTATGCTTCTATATGTTTCTATGTACTCCTGTAGAAGGACAGAGATAACCGAAATCTCGAGATTACGTTTAATAAAGATAAAGAGACTCATCTCCAGAAATCTGTAGCATTTGTTTTATAGCAGTAGCTTACAATGGCATCTCTAACGATATATATTCTCATTTTTACCTATATCTTACTCTTCATACTGTTTTTAATGGTATGAAAAATATTGCTAACTATCTTAATAATATAGAACAATTTATGAAAACTTTTTTATTTATTTCTATTTTAGATCTATTATACCCTTATGGATAAAACTTATGGAAGTTGTACTATATTTTAGCATGTATATCAAGATTCAGACAATATCTCTGAAAGACATTTGATTCGGTGCCTTATTTGAAAAGAAACGAAATAACCAAGTGTGAAAAATATAACATATGTATATTTTTCTATGTAATCCTGTAGAAGGGCAGAGATGACCGAAAGCTCGACGTTTAATAAAGATAAAAGAAATGTAGCATTATTTAATTGCAGTAGCTTACCATGGCATCTCTAACGTGATTTTTCTCAATTTTTAAACTAAGATAACATCCTATTGTTCTTATTGATATGAAAATTATCACTAACTAACATGATAATATAGAACTAATCTATGAAAACTATTTTCAAATAATTTCTATTTCATCTGTGTGTGTGTTCTCTATATACAAACTTATGAACAAAACTTAAGGAGGTTGGACTATTTATCATATATATCGGAATTTATGATGCACTAGCGCGCCATCTGTTAATAAATTTCGGAACTATTTTAGACGCGTAAGATTATTTTTGAAATTGAACAACTTCTACTGCCCTTAATGCAATGGAAAAAGTGATGAGCCAGACCCTCCCATTAATTTTTTCATTGCAGTAAGGGCAGTAGAAATTGTTTAATTTCAAAAAAATCTTACGGTCTAAAATAGTTTCGAATTTTCATATCAGGATTCAGACAATAACTCTAAAAATTATTTGATACACAGTGACTTTTTTAAAGATACACGAAATAACCAAGTATGAACAATTTTTTTTCTGTGGTCTTCTTCTTCAAAAAAAAAAAAAACCAGACGACTGTCAATATCGATATATGAAAATATAGTTTATATTTCTAATTATAGAGGGAACAATTCTGCCTTAGATTGATATAACAATACTAATCACTGGATCACGGTATAGAGAAAACAATAGTTTAAATTGTATTTTGTTTACAATATTCTAAACAGTAGAAAAACAGCTCATATCAATTTCACTCCGCAGGAAGAGAGGCCACGGGAAGGTTTTAAATTGTTCCAAATTCCCCCGAGAGATGGCGCGATATATTGGAAGACTGTGGTGGGAAACCATTAATATTCCTTAGGCAGACGATACTTGTCATCTCCCCCCAGATAACATATGGTGGTACCGTTTAACTCGTTGACAGGTATCTTTGACACCATTTGAAACAGTTTATTTTTTGTCACTTGAAGTGTGAAATAAATATCCGGTTTTTAAATGCTATTTCAGTATATTATAATTCAATAGTTATTTAATTATTGAGAAATATGTGGACTATTTAGCGTGTTTTTTTATATAAAATAATTTTCTTATTTCCTTACTGTAATGGATAAATATTGAAGAGCGGCATGGCTCATTAGGGTTGAACCTTCCCAAATCGGAATATATCTAAAATCTGCATCAAACTTTCTATTCAGCTAATAATGCTAAATATGCTCAAACAATTAGAATTCTTGGCATTAATTTAATAAAATTATTTTTGAACAATATAAATATTTCAACATCTCCAAAATATGTATCTCTTAGACATCAGTCAAAATTTGTATCCCTATTTTGTGGTTCTAAAAATACAATAGACTGGACATAAATAGTTACTGACTACTGAGACTAATAAGCCGAGGCTTTATTGGAAGACACAAATTGGCGAGCTTTCGAGTAAATAAAGGGATTTTTGTCGGTTTTGTAACGCTAAGATGGAACCGTTTTGTCCCATTTTACCGTTTAAAGGCCAGTCAAATTGTCATTGATTTGTTCTAGAGTTCGTTATTTTTCACATTTTAGTAATGATACGGTTTGCTAATCCAGTGTATTTATTTGTCTTTTTAGTATTATCCCTAGTACACATGGTACAGGGCATGATAGTCATGATTGGTGGAAGTTGGGCGTCTGCTTTTGATATAATTGCACCACATATCTACACATGTGAAAATCAGTTCTACTTTTGCCCTTACAAATGTGCCAAAGCCCTGTTTGATTACTTGCACTGCTTGTGGGGTTGAACCTTTGCAATTATCGGGGGCCATTAGAACATTTTTTAATTTACCATTTAAAAACATCTAGATATTTAAAACTACAAGTTGTAGAAGAAAATGTTTGGCTTTTTCAGTTAAAACTTCATTCTGAACTACTTAAAACCATCTCTCCGCAACTTCTCATATGAGAAACTACCAAATTCGTTTCCATAATTCTTCTTTATACCATAATCTTCCAATGAATATTAATATGGTATATATATGTTGAGAGAGAAATTATTGTTGCGCTAAAAACATAATTATAAAATCAATATTATCTAAACAATTAGTAGAAAATTAAGGATAATGCATTAGGCTTTTTAGATACATTCTGATTACCTGATTTAAACTAGGTAATTATGAAGCGCGATGTTTTTACAAATAATCTAATTAATAAAGGGAAATATTCAAAATAACTAATTGACATATAATTAATGGGATAAATGGATACAGGCATTAATTGATTTAAATTTCCTAGATATTAAACAAACAAATGCTACAGGTTTCTGGAGATTGGTTTCTTCTACCTTTGTTAAACTTAATATCGAGTTTTCGGGGATCTTATCCTTCTATAAGATGATTGTTTGATGAATACAGACACATATCCTTGTTCGCAGAGGTACAGCCTGCTCCAACAGCGTGATACGCATTCGTTATTGGCTTTAACATGTGCTTTTGGTCATGCCTTTATTATTTTTAATATATATATGTTGATAAATGGCTGCCGGATAATTAAAGTTCTGAATTATTCCATATCATCACCCTCATTGTAAATGAAAATACCGCAAAATCTATCTGAATGTGGCTATATAAAATATAAATGATATATGAAGAATTTGCTAATTATGTGTATGTAATATAAATATAACAATGATAAATAAAGGTCGCCTCTCCCGTCAAAATAGACGCTTAATCTATTGACCGTTAAGCAAACTAGCGGAATTAGGTCGAGTTTGCGTGAATACATTGTTCATGTATATAAAATAATTCATAAATAGATAAAAGGTCTTATGTTGATATAGAAAACAAAAAATAATGTCATATCCTGACTGCGCTCACATGACATTTCGATGACAGAGCGCCATCTATTTTTATATTAAATTTTTCACCTGCTCATTGGGGGGCGGGCAGATTATGCCTTTTTATTTTTATATATATATATTGTTTGTAATATTTATTTTATTTATATCTGTATATAATATATATAAATTTTGTGAATAAATTTCAAAATAAGGATTTTCAATAATTTAGATATAATATCTACAGAACTTATTTAATTGAGAATAAAATAAAAATTCAGGAAGAGCATTTGCTTGTAAGTATTTAACAAATGTAATATAAATGAAATTACTACTCTGACAGATAGGTTATTTTCATGTGTATATGCTTTTAATATAGTCTTGTTACTATGTAAAAGCCCAAACACTTATTTAGATACTTCCGTAAAAAAATCATTTTTGAAAAGGTAAAATTATTGGTTTACAAAATCTCTCAATAATATTATACCCAATACGGAAAGATATATTTATATTAGCAGATTTTCTTGGGCTCAGTTAGAGAAACCTTTCACATATATATTCTTCAATTAAAAAGTCATATATAGGAGCAAAATATAATTTATTTTACCAATATTTCAGTTGGCTTAAGGCCAACCTTTATCAAGGTATTAAAACATATTAATGTGTGTCAACAACCTATATTCTATTGAAACAGATTTGTGATTATAAATGTCTGTACAAAATGGTCGCATTTTTAAATAAGTTAAAATAATGTTTTTTTTTTTAATTGTGTAGTTTAATTTATTCATTGACCAGCTTCGGTTGTGGAATCGAAATAAAAGGGCAACAAACACCAAAATTGTTTAGAAATTCATATTCAAGAAATTCACCACATAACTATAATTGAGAGAATTATTCTATATACAGTTACGAGCGTCATGCGTTCTTAATAATTTTTCATCTCTGTCACCGTTCGCTTTTTTTTTTTTTGGAATGGCGCTCTCCTATTGGTTGGCTACGATCACGCCACCTTTGCCCCCCCCCCCCCCACTCGCTTTTTCGTTTTTGTAACTATTGTGTTGGAGCGGGTCGCTCCTTAAATAAATGCATATATTAGTTAATAACTAAATGGAATCCTCTCTTTCTTTTTCCCAGTAAGAGACGCCTACGGAAGCCAACAGTACATAGACAGATAAAGCACATAGGCTATAGTTATTAACTAACATATGCATTTATTTAAGGCGCCAATTTATAATTGTAACAAATAGTATTTGAATAAAAACATTCAATCGGGCAAAACACGGGCGTTGCCCGGGTCATTCGGCTAGTATCTATATAAATGTAGGGTGTGCATATGATATCGTTTATGAAAAGGTAGAGTTTAATAAAGATCACTCAAAAGGTTATCCGACACAATGAATGAAAGATATTCATAAACGCATTTGGAGCTTTTTTAGATAGAAATAAAAAATAGTAGTGTATATTAATGCAACATCCAATTAATTAACATTTAATTAAACTGTTAATTAAACTGAATCTGAACTAGTAGTCAAGGTCATTACCCGTATTAACTAAATTAAGAAAGTTGTATATATTAGTACGTATATATAGATTCAGACAATAACTCTGAAAGATATTTAATACACAGTGACCTTTATTGAAGAGACACGAAATAACCAAGTTGAACAAAATTGCTTCTGTCTCCTTAAATAAAAAGACCACCGGCGACAGCAGACTCTTCACTTCCTTAAGATTTATCCATGAATGTAGATTCTATTTTGGAACTAAAAATTTATTGAATTGATTATTGAGCTGACACTTTGTTAAGCAATTAAACAGAGTCTGTTGTAAAAAATCTTTACTTATAACGGGAGGGGGAGCATATATTTTTAGTAAAATTTTATATAATTATTCAATTTTATAGAGTTATTTTTTATTCTTTTTCAATTGAAACATTAACTATATAATATAATGCGGCTTGTGATTGTAAAACGACATTTGAAAACCATCCCGCATGTGTTTTTTTCAACGAAAAATCAAAATTTATTTCAAGGAGAAATAACGTTTATTTCTAACCTTCGGGATGAGGTATGAAAGGGTGAATAGTGAAGAGTAATGATAATAATAATTATGATAATAATTCCCATCCCTGGACACTTTTATTTTCCGTTTATCATTACTCTTCACAATTCACCCTTTCATACCTCATCCCGAAGGTTAGAAATAATCGTTATTTCTTCTTGAAATAAATTTAGATTTTTCGTTGAAAAGAATCACATGCGGGATATTTTTCAAATGTCGTTTTACAATTAACTATAAACTAATTGTATTTTTTTCATTCAACACTCTTTGATTTAGCAAATGAAAACATTTATATGCAAATGTTTTCATCACACATATATCAAACTTCTAATGTCCTAACTTTCATCGCAGTAAGGACAGTAGAAGTTTGATATATGTGTTTCACGTCTAAATGTTACTATTTGCTATATATAAATGGCTCGTTATATTGTTACGAATTTTCTTATTTCCCTCTCTAACTCTTTGACTTATTCATAATTATATATTGTTACAATTATTTTTGTGTTTTGTTTTTGAAAAGAGGTGCGGTCGTGAAAAAGTAAAGATAATTATTTACCTTTCAAGTATATTTTATTTTGAATTACATGAAGTAAAATTACACATAAAATTATTTATCACAGCAATATAGAATTTATAAAATTAATTCTATAATCGTGATTTTAATTTAAAAAGGTAGGGTTAACTATACATATTTACAACTATAATAATTTAAGTGGTATGTTCTGAATCTATGGTCAAAAATATATAACAGTCAATGAATGAAAATGAAAATATGTTTTTAAAAAATTAAATATTTGTATTTTAGATTATATAATATATATATACTATTACTTTTAAATTTTTATTCAGTTATAACTTTCTATATTGAGTGAAGCGCAGGCTCGCCCTCAATTAGATTTTAATTAATCTTCATGATATAATTGTTTTTATAGTTTGGGCGCTTGATTAACTTCAAAGAGATTCGAGTTTGAAACATAGCATTTTGTATTTGCTTCTCGCTTGAGATTATTAAATTCAGTCAAAAATTAAGCTACAATTCCAAACGTATTACGAGTGGAAACCCTACATCACCGATAGACAAACTTCAATTATATATATATGTTATAAATAATTTGTTTGTTGCTAGATAAAGGATTGATAAGACAAAGGATCTATAAGATAAAGGGTTGAAGGTGCAGTCGTGATAAAAAAAAAAGATAATTATTTACCGTCAAGTAGTTTTTATTTTCAATTACTTGAGGAAATATTGCACATTAGTTAGTTTCACATTATATAGAATTTATAAAGTTAATCCTATATTAGTGATTTAAAAGGATAGATATGTTAACTACGCATATTTACAACAAAACTGAAAGTCATTCTAAAAACGATGATAACAAAAGTAAAATTAGCAATGAATAAAATAAAAAATATAATTTTTAAAATATAGAAATTATATATATATTATTTTTATTTCACACACAATATATGCCTTTGTAATCAAAAATGTATAGATATAAGTTATTATAGATATTTGTTGTTCTGCTAAACATACTAATCCCCGTGTTTAGAACAGAAAAGAAGGGTTCAACAAATATTTGACTTTTCTCATTAGGTATACGGAAAAGTATAGAAAGAGTTAAAAAATAAAGATTCAATTTTCCGAGGAAATTAAAAAAGGCAATTAAGAAAGAGTAGAGATTGGTTTTGGTGTTTGAATCAGGATTTCTCTGTGAAATTATATAAAATATTATACCTCTTATCCAAACAATAATGAATAGAATATCTGCCTATATATTTTCTATGAATGCTATATGTAAAAATGGGTATAAAGAAAATGTTTACGAATATTTTAAAAGTAATCTACCCATTTTTAAAATGTTCATTTTGATAATTAGGAGAATATTTTGTTATATTTATTCAGAAATTACTTTATTATCAATTCAAAAATATTTTAAAACTATCCTCTTGAATTTTATGGTTACTTCCTAATACTGAATCAAGAAATAGCCCATTAAAGCAATATTAAAAATAAGACAAAAAGTTAATCTTGGAAGACATTTATCACACAAAGACTTATTGTCTAACAATACTTATTAATACTATATACTAATTTGAAAATAAATCAATCCATAAATAATTTTTTAATTAAAAAAGGCATATATTGGATCAAAATATAATTTACCAATATATCAGTTGGCTGAACGCCAACTTTTCTCAAGGTATTATATATTTTTAACTATATACTGTTGTATATTTATTAATTAATTGTTACACAGAGTGTGTGTAAGCTCACAGATAAAAAGGCGCTAACCGAAAAGAAAAAAAAGTTCCTTTGTTTAATATTAGCTTCCCTTTTATATTTTGTTCTCTCTCTTGTAAATCAATAAATATAATGTTAAATTAATAATTATTGGAATCAGTTTCATTAAATATTCTCAGCAAAGTCAACATATACTATATAATAATAATAATACTTATTAAAACTACTAAAAGTATAACTACTAAAATGTATTAGTATAAACATAACTTTCTCGAGACACATACTGTTAAAATGCCCATTCTTCTTTATCGCTAGACAACAGACAATAAATAATGTTGTAGATATTTATCAATTTGTAAATAGCAGAGAGAATTGTCACAGATTTAACCATTTTTGTAAATATATTTATGATTATCTTTCTAACCTGAAAGTATTAGATTCATAATCTCTCATGTATTTTATTTTATTATCATCATTATTTCTTATATATGTATAATTAGTTTATAATTGTGTCAGTTTAAAAATGTGAATTTTGTGTGACGCAATTATCTTTAACGGTGATATGGGGTTTTGTATGTTGAAATGAAGAAGGTATATATAGACATAAAAATCGATGTCCCTGACCAGTACAAAAAAAACACATTTCGATGTAAATCACATATTTTTAAAGCAATATTTTTAAATATTCATAATTAAAATCATTTATATAATCCTAATATCTATTAATTGATATAATTCTACTGAATGTATAAGTCAAGTGTGAATATATTGCATGAATTAGAAAATAAATCCTGTATAATTGACATAAATCTGTTGCATGTATAAGTCTCATGTGTAAATATATCGCATATATCAGAAAATAAAGCCATTAATTTCCATAATTCCATTGAATATGTATAAATCTCACGTGTGTAAATATTTACTATCAATATTAAAATAAAAACATTAGGCCTCCAGGAAAATTTTATTTTTTTATATATTTTTTATTTACAAATTTCTCAAGCTTTCTGGCAAGAAAGCCCTTCTACGGGAGAAATTTAATTGACATAATTTTAATACATGAATAAATTTCACATGTGAAGATATCGCATCAATCAGAAATGAAGCCATTAGTTTACATAATTCCATTGCATTTACTCGTATAAGTCGTATAATATAAGTCTCATGTGTTTGAAGATATATTATTTGAAAAAGAAAAAAATAATAATATTGATTCGAGGGATTATTTTATCGAATATCGTATCAATCAGAAAATATAGCCAGGAGAATAACTCTATGTACTATATTCCAATATTCAGAAGTCCAACATGTGAAGATATAGAGACAAACCGGAAAAGGAGAAATGGAGGGCTATCATCTCCAGTATTTTCCACATGTGCGTATCCTCCCAAGGAAGGATTAATCCTCAAGTCCGCGGGGTAAACATGAAATATGTGGAGGTAAGGATTTCTCCATCCTCTCCCCATTTGGTATTTACTCACCCAGGGGATTATAGTTTCCGCCCCCGAGCGACTTGTCTCCTTCTGTTTAGTTTCTATTTGCTGTTATGCCATGTATAGTTTATATATTTGTATGTGTTTGAAAATAGAGCAATCCATATATTACAATATTTAAAAATGCCTATTTTGGATCATAAAGTTTTTATTTCCGATATTTCGTGTGGCAACTCGCCAAACTTCGGGGAACAAGATTTTTTTATCCAAAATAGGCATTTTTAAATATTTGTATTTGTATATTATATTTATGTCATAATATATACTCTTCCAGTAATAATAAATCCAACCTACAGACAACCCAGAGAGAGAGAGGGGAGGGTAAAGACACCAGCGACATTCCAAGGGGCGGCCAATGGGGTCCGTTAGTTAACACCTCGGGACTTTTAAGACAGTTGGGGATTGTGTGCGACACGAGCGGCCGCCCGGCTGTGCCGGTCCTGTCTTTCTCTCTCTGGTTGCCAGGGTTCCTCTTCCAACTTGTAGTGTGTTTCTTTCCCCCTTCTATCATACCACATATATATTTCTATATGTTGTAATATATTACAATATATACGTATATTCCCATGTGTTATATAATCATAGTGTAATTACCAAAACGACAAAAAATGAATTTCGAGTGAGTGATAGCCGGCGCCAGGACAGGAAAAGGTCTGAAAAACATGTCGGGGTTACCAGGTGTGTCTCCTTCTTGCTCAAACAGATCAGTTCGCTTTGAGACACGATGATTGACAGACCCCTCTCTACAGATCTGCCCTGACCGGTGTCGTCATCACTTACTCTCTCACCATCTCTGTGGTGACATCCAACATGTCTTGTTCTTTTGTGTAATCCCAATCACGCCTGAACCCACTCTAAACATTGTGGCTACCACGACTGCAACCAACATGCCACACTACAGTCATCCAACAGGATAAACAATCTACATTACTACTTATATATATCGTTCTGAAAATAGAGCAATCCATATTTAAATCATTAGATAATAAAAAAGGCATATATTGGATTGAATAGAAGATTTATTTGCCAATATTTCGGTTGGCTGAACGCCTTAGTCAAAGAATTACATTTTTTATAAACAAACTCAGCGCCGCATTATAGAAAAATTGTAATGCCTTGACAATATTGACAAATATATATTTTATTCAATCCAATATATGCCTTTTATTATCCAAATATTCAAATACTGATTGTTCTATATTCAGAACAATCTATATAGATAATACCGTAACAGAGTTTTCCATTGTAAAGTCCTGAGCTATTTCCTCCGAAGATTCTGAACTACACATAACGATCTATATACCAAAACTTTCGTTATTTTTTTCTTCATATGATAGGCCTGTTTTTATTTTCCTAATGTTAACAGTTATTTTTATTTTTTAATTTAATCTATTTTACAATCGTAGATTTTTTGCATTTATCATCATCAATTTTTTTGTTTTGAAATGCGTTCTTTTGTCTTATTACTACAACCAATCGTGATGAAACTTTGGGAAGATGTTTAGTATACTACCGGGATGGTTTCTGGCTAATTACTCTTTAGAAATAACCTTTCGTTGCATTTTTATTTACGATAAAACGTAGATTCACTCGCAATCAGCGCCCCCTCGCGGCAGACGTATGGCCTTAAATAGCCTCGCATGATCTTATTTGTAACGTCAAGCTTAGCCTATACGTTAGGTACGCAGCTTCGTACCCCCGCAACCTAGGTTCGAGGCTCAGCGTGGGTGTTTTTTTTTTTCATTTCTTTTATATTATTGTAGCAAATTATTAAAAATATTATTTTATTTAAAATGTAGGCTTTTTAAAATAAAAATTAACATACACAATTTTTTATTAATATTTCTAACAAACCTAGGTTCGAGGCTCAGCGTGGGTGTCTTTTTTATTTTCGTTTCTTTTATATTATTGTAGGAAGGTCTGTTTTTACAGCATTATTATATTTTGATTTGTTTATTTTAAATATGTTTGTTATGAAGGCTCTATGTAATACTATTTAGAGCACATTTTACATTTTAAACACCTAAGCCCCCCTCTTTTTAATATTGTAGCAAAGTATTAAAAGTATTATTTTATTTTAGATGTTTGCCATGAAACTTTGGGAAGTTGTTTAGTATACTATCAGGACGATTTCTGGCGAATTATTTTAGAATAATATTTATAACAATAATTATAGCGAAATTAAGACATAGTTATTATATTCTGTGTTTGTGCATATATTAATATTTAACAGAAAATGTTAGAACGTTCTATTAGAATATCTCGAAAACAAAAAACAATACATATAAACGAGTTCACTGACATTTATTAATGCAGTGATTATAATCAATGATTACAATGAAGGGCTATATTATCGATACCAAATTATAAAACTATTTTAGAGGCGTAATATTCTTTTTAAAATAAAGCAATTTCTACTGTCCTTACTGCGATGGAAAAATTAAAGGGAGGGCCTGGCTCATCAGTGGTGAACCCTCCCAGCAGTTTCGCCAGTTTAATCTACCTAAGACAGTAGAAATTGCTTTATTTTAAAAAGAATATTACGCCTCTAAAATAGTTTTATAATTTGATAACAGATGACGCTCTAGTACATCGTAATATTATCGATATATTGTTACATCATGATTAATGGCGTATTTCTTATATTAGTTTTAATATATTTGAAATTTAAATTATATATTTATTTATTTTTATATAAAATATTCTATGATATTTATTTGAAACAGATTATTAATTTATCATCATTTGTATTTAGGTACACTGTGACTTCACTGCTCTCTTTGATGTGAGAAAATAAAGGAGGATTCTGGTGGCTACATAAAGTAGACTTATCTCACATTATTCCCTTTTATAAATTTTTACGATGGTTGAAACACGCTCTGGTAAGATGCAAGACCCAGCACAGGAGAGAATCCAGGCTGATGAGTCTGCCAAGCCGCAACCTGGTGTAACAATTGGTAGAGATGCTAGTTCCGACCCAGTTGTCCTGAATCCCAACATCGACATCCCCAAGTATGATGGAACGGAAGACCCTCGCCCATGGATTGAATCTCTTGAAGAAATTGGCTTCTTGTACCATTGGGCAGACTACATTATCTCTCGTTATGCCGCCATGAACATGACGGGAAGCGCTAAAACCTGGTTGAATTTACACAAAGCTAGTTTCACGAGCTGGGAAAATATTAAAATCCGCCTCATTCAGGATTTTTCTTTGGACGCGAATAAAGAAGAACTTAGAATGAAGCTCAACAGAATGCAACACTGGAATGAACCAGCAATCAGGTTCGCGGAAGACATTCTAGTGTTGTGCAACAAGGTTGACCCCGCAATGGAAGAAGAAACAAAAATTGAACATGTTATTGGAGGACTGAAAAAAGAGTACTCATTCGCGCTCTACCTGAACCCTCCTAAAACGACCGATGACCTTCTTGTCGTGTGCAAGAAAATGGATTCTTTTGAAAAGAAGTATCGGGAACGTGTGGAGAAATCCAGAAACCTATATAACGGTCCACGCTATTCTAGACCCCAACAACAATCGAGGTACGTGCCGCCGACTGCCGCACGAAACTACCAGACCACTTCCAGGCCCCAAGCCCCTGTTTCCAATAATTACAAGAACGACTCCCATCCTACCCCCAGACAGTATCGAAACAACTTTCCCCAGCCCTCTACCCCTAGACGTCCTTATAATCCTAACTTTGTGCCGAAACCAAACCTTCAGAGAAACACTTACAATAAAAGCCAAGAAGTGAGCAAAAATAGGACGGAAGATGGAAGACCAATCTGCTTTAAATGTAACAAGCCAGGGCACGTGGCCCGTTATTGTAGGGTCAAGTTTATAAGAATCCTAGAAGAGGATCCAGCAGATACCCAAGAGAAGGTCGAAGAAAAATGCCAAATGAATGAAATATCAGAGAAATCAGGACCTCGGCTTTATGCTGATGTATGTCATAGCACACAGACAAATATTCCTACCCGGAATAGATATTCCGTGTTGGAAGATTTAAACTAAGCGTCGCGCCTGAATCTGTCAATCAAAGCAAGTCGACCATAAACGGAATCAAGAAGTTGGACCCTAAATACAAATTAAAAATTAATGTGGACAAGATAGGGACTTTTGAAGCTTTGGTTGATACAGGTGCTGACCTCTCAGTGGTCGACCTCAGAACGGCCCTCGATACAGGCCATGGTATAAGTAAACTCGCAAAAATTTGTGCAGGACCCGATGGAAAAAAATTGGACATGGTAGGAAGTATATTTTTAAATATAAAAATTGATGACGAAACATTATCACACAACTTTGTGATATTGAAAACGCATTTACGGACATTAATTCTTGGGAGAGATTTCCTTAAGAAAATGAACGCAAAAATAGATTGTAAGCAAGAAACTATAAAATATGATTTGACGAATAATCATGACGAAATCAATTTTGAAATGTTGAAAATAAAGAGTGCCAAGGATTCCATTGTACCGGAATGTTCCATGAAATTGATCAAGGCATTGGTAGAAACAGAGGATGGAGAATATATTATCGAGGAGAGCAGCAAAATGTTTCAAACAAATGGACTTCGTCTAGCAAGAAGCTTGATCAATGTTATAAATAGGGAAACACACATCTGGATAACTAATCCGTATCCTCGACCGTTAAAAATAATGAAAAACCAAACATTGGCTTTTGGAAGTAGTCCAGCGAAAATAAATGTGAGTCGAGAAAGAGAGGTAGAAAAGAACGAAGAACCTAGATTCCAAATAAACGAAAATCTTTCACCAAAGGAACAGAAGGAGTTAAAACAAGTTTTAGAAAGGTATGGAGTTCTTTTTTCATCGAGATTAGGGAGAACCAATTTGGCAAAACATCGGATAGACACAGAAGACGCGAAGCCAATTAAACACAAGCCTTACCGGGTAAGTGCTAAAGAACGAGATATTATAAAAGAGCAAATTGACGAGATTCTTACAGAAGGCATAATTAGGCCATCTTCTAGCCCCTGGTCTTTTCCAGTAATATTGGTCAAGAAGCGAGATGGTAAATACAGATTTTGTGTGGACTACAGAAAACTGAATAATGTGACAGTAAAAGATGTCTATCCGATCCCTAGAATAGACGAAGTTATGGATACTCTCCAAGGATCTACACACTTCTCAGCAATAGACCTCAGATCTGGATATTGGCAAGTTGAAGTCGAAGAAAGAGACAAAGAGAAAACAGCTTTCACTACAGCGCATGGATTATATGAATTCAACGTGATGCCTTTTGGACTTTGTAACGCGCCTGCTACCTTTGAGAGAAATATGGAGAATATGCTTGGAAATCTGAGATGGCAAATTTGTTTGTGTTATCTGGATGATGTTATCATATATAGCCCGGATTTTCCAACGCACCTCAAAAGACTTGAAGCTATTTTTAGATGTTTTCGTGAATCTAATTTAAGGTTAAACGACAAAAAATGCCGATTTGCTTTTGAAGAATTGGAGATTCTCGGCTATATAACGAGCAAACATGGTATAAAACCCGCGGAACATAACATCAAAGCTGTCAGAAATTTTCCTCGACCCAAAAAGGTCAAAGAAGTACAATCCTTTTTGGGAATGTGTTCATATTATAGAAAATTTATCAAAGACTTTTCAAAAATTGCTGACCCTTTGACCAACCTTATAAAAAAAAGTGTATCATTTACCTGGACAGAAAGACAAGAGGAAGCGTTTCAAACCCTAAAAACAGCACTATTAAGTCCACCAATTTTAGGTCACTTCAATCCAAATGCACCTACTTATGTTCATACTGATGCGTCCAACTTCGGCATAGGTGCAACACTTGTCCAAGACATCGGTGGTGAAGAGAAGGTGATCTCATATTTGAGTCGTACCCTAAGTAAAGCGGAGCAAAATTATTCAACCACTGAAAAAGAATGTCTGGCCGTTGTCTGGTCAATGTCAAAATTACGACCCTACCTTTATGGAAGACACTTTAAAATAGTAACAGACCATCACGCCTTATGCTGGCTCAAAAACTTGAAGGATCCAACAGGTCGATTGGCAAGATGGGCATTGAAAATTCAAGAATATGACTTCGATATAATACATAAATCGGGAAAGAAGCATCTGGACGCCGATGGCTTATCTAGGGGGCCCTTACCAGAAACTGATTGGGATGAGGATTTTGAAAGGCTATTTTTAAATCAAATAACAGACGAAGAGGATAAATTTATCGAAAGTGTTAAGAAAAACCTTAATGGAATCAGGCGATCAATTGCGCAAAACTTTAAAGAAGAAGATGGATGCCTCTTTAAGAAAAACCCGAACCCTGAAGGCAGGGCGTGGTTGCTTGTGGTTCCAGAGAATAAAAAGAGAGAAATTATGAAAGAATATCACAATCATATGTCGAATGGCCATCTGGGCGTCGCCAGAACCATGTACCGAATAAAGAGTAAATACTTTTGGCCATCCATGCTAAAGGATGTCTCAGAATTCGTTAGGACGTGTCACCTTTGCCAAAGTAGGAAAGGCTCAAACCAATTACCTTCTGGACTACTACAGCCCATCCCCCCAGCCAACTTTCCTTTCGAAAGAATTGGAATTGACTTTGTTGGTCCACTACCATCTACGAAAAACAGGAAAAAATGGATAATCGTGCTGTCGGACTACTACACTAGATATGCAGAAACAAGAGCAGTCTCGGAAGCAACAGTGAAAGAAGTTTCTAAATTTCTAGTAGAGGATATTTTTCTTCGGCACGGAGCCCCACAATATCTTATTAGTGACAGAGGCTCTCAATTTACCAGTAATTTAATGAAAGAGGTGATGAAAACGTGCAAGATTAAACATTGCTTCACAACGAGCTATCATCCCCAGACTAATGGATTGACAGAGCGGTTAAATAGAACATTGATCAATATGCTCAGTATGTATGTGAACACTGATCAGAAAAATTGGGACGAAATACTCCCATTCATCACTCACGCTTACAATACTACAATTCAGGAAACCACAGGATATTCTCCCTTTTTCCTGATGTTTGGAAGAGAACCCACGTCTCTTTTGGACGACAGGAATATCTCGGTGGACATTGACAAAGATGATTATGATGAATACATAAAACATCACTTAGACAAAATAAACAGAACAAGAAAATTAGTTATTAACAACACAATAAAGACTCAAGAAAGAATGAAAAAGAACTATGACAAGAAACACATGGAAAGAAGCTACGAACCAGGAGAATTAGTAGCAGTTTGGACACCAATTAGGAAAATAGGAAAGTGTGAGAAACTACTGAGAAAATATTTTGGCCCATATAGAATATTAAAGAAGCTGTCCAACGTAAATTACTTAATTGAACCAAAAGATAATCCTGGCCAAGACCCATTGATTGTCCATGTCTCAAGAATCAAACCCTATTTTGAAAGAATTGATGAGGTCAATCACGAGGACGTGACGACCTCTGGAGAGGGGGAAGTGTTACATCATGATTAATGGCGTATTTCTTATATTAGTTTTAATATATTTGAAATTTAAATTATATATTTATTTATTTTTATATAAAATATTCTATGATATTTATTTGAAACAGATTATTAATTTATCATCATTTGTATTTAGGTACACTGTGACTTCACTGCTCTCTTTGATGTGAGAAAATAAAGGAGGATTCTGGTGGCTACATAAAGTAGACTTATCTCATTATTCCCTTTTATAAATTTGTACGATGGTTGAAACACGCTCTGGTAAGATGCAAGACCCAGCACAGGAGAGAATCCAGGCTGATGAGTCTGCCAAGCCGCAACCTGGTGTAACAATATATAAAAAATATCTTTCAAATTTTAACGTAACGTTCCATTCTCAATCCCGTAGGGCTTTAGATCGCTAAAATATTTTTATCTTTATAAGTGAATATTAACTTTACTGTACTGAATAGTTTAGTATAATGTTAATTTAACATATTACAATTTAGCCACAGCAACGCGTGGCCGGGTTCGCTATTTATAATATATATTTCTGATTCATTTGATTATGATTATAATTTGTAAGTACTTTGTTATAGTTTTTCATTTAAATAGAGCTCAATTTTTGTGTATGTTTTCTATTTGCAGTATCTTTCCTAATGTCTTTGGAAACGTTTTTTTTTCTCATAAATAGGCTGAGGTTATATTATTTTTCGAATTGTAGATTGAATTATTACTTTTATTCTATAATAATTATCTTTTATAAGTGTTTGTTATAGTTTTTCATTTGAATTTAGCACAATTTTTGTATCTGGTTAACTTTTTTGGCATCTTTTCATCTCTCTTTGGCATCTTTTTTTTTTTCTCATTAATAAGACCTAATTCAAATAATTTAATAGTGTGTGACGTTTCAGCAACAGCATCAGACAAAAGAATAAATGAACTAAAGAATAAAATCTCATTTTTTCTTTTGTCTGATGATGGTGACAATTGGATTAGGTCTTTTTTTTATTAATTTGTTATAGATTTTCATTTGAATTTAGCTCCATTTTTGTGTCTTATTTAATAAATGAACTAAAGAATAAAATCTCATTTATTCTTTTGTCTGATTTTTGTGTCTGGTTTTCTTTTTTACAGTATCTTTCATAATGCCTGATTTGATTACTTGATCTGTTATAGTTTTTCATTTAAATTTAGCTCCATTTTCGTGTCTGTCGTTTTTTTTCTTCTCATAAATAGGCTGATGCTGTATTTGTGTACTCAATTGTTGCTTTTTGTGTCTGGTTTCTTTTTTGCAGTATTTTTTTGGAATCCTTTTTTTTTTCATCAATTGTTTCCTCACATGTTTGGAATTTTCTTTTTATGCCTGTCCTGGCTTTCAGTTTTATAGTTTTCCTCTGCTTGGTTCTTATTTTACCTTTTTTTTTCAGCGTCTTCTGTCATGCCTCGAAAAGGCCGTGGAAGACTCACTCCCCTAACAGCTAGGCGTGCTAATATGACTCGCCGCAGACACAAAACCCCAATTGCTATTTCTCTTGTTTACTTTTTTACCAATGCCTATAATTTTTCACCTGAAAGATTTTTTATTTTATTTGTTATTCAATAAATTATTATCACTTATTTTTGGTCTTCTTTTTACTTACTTATTTTACTGGGGGTTGGTGAAAGGATGGTCTAAGCCGTTGGTTTTCGACCGCTACGACCCGGGTTCGATTCCCGCATTGGGCACTTTTTTCTGAAAAAAAAAAAAAAAATGCTCCAATGGCTTCCGATTCTTGCAAAAGTCCAACCCCACCAGCAAGCGCAAGTAATCAAACGGGGCTCTGGCACATTTGTAAATGCAAAGTCGAACTGCTTTTCACATGTTTAGACATGTGGTGTACTTACAGTTAAAGCAGTCGCCTACTCTACCCACCATGATTATCAAGGCCTGTACCACGTGTACTAGGGATAAGCAAAAAAAAAAATATTTTACTCATTGATCTATACATACAATTATTTGCATACAATTATTTACATACAAATATATGCATACAATTATATACATACACTTTTCTACATTTTTTGCACTCTGCAGTCTAATATGTTGTTAATAATAGGGGTTTTAGACAAATATCAACTGTTGAAATTTGATTTTCCAAAATAGTTGAATTATCGAAAGTGTCGAATTAGTTTGTCATATGATAGGCCGTAGGTCAAGACATCCAAAAATGGTCGAATTATCGTGTGTTGAATTAATTAGATTATATTGTATATATAAAAATATAGAATTTTTGTTTTTAATGAGGTCTTTTAAATGAATTTATTCCTTTAATATGTTGTCATATCTGCAATTTTTTTTATTTCCAAAATATTTATTTACACTTTCACCAATGCCTATAGGATCTTTGCGATGGAACAGGTATGGTGTTCTAGCGCATGTGCTCTCATGTCCTTGAAGCACATATACTGACAGTACCCAAAGTTGAACACACTGTATAATGTCTGAAATATATGACTATAAAGAGGGCTCAAGGCCAAACCTTTGCTACAAGAGCCTGTGTTTACGCACAGACGACTTTATGTGACTTTTTCAAGTGTGCGAACTTTGGATAGCATACATGTAAAGTTGAACCCAAGTATATATAAAATGTAGTTTTTAATGAGGTCATTTAAATGAATTCCTATTATAAATCGTCTCCTCTGAAATATAGTTTGTAAATTTATATTCTGATTTATTTTATCCTTTTTTTTTCATTTCCAGAATATATATTTACACTTTTCACCAATGCCTAAAGTTTCTCACCTGAAAGAAAAAAAACTCCGCCTTTGCCGGTCCCAAGCCAGGATGAAAAAGGAGGAGGGGGAGCAGTAACAAGCTCACTAAAAAAACCTGGGCTCAGCTGGCCCGGCTGATAGTACCTTGTAAGGGCTCCTAATCCAGGGATACATTCTTTTGGAGCTAAGTCAGTGGCCTGCCACTGAGTAGTGCTCCCAGTCTTGATGACAAAGGCAGACGCATTCTACTTCACCCAATCGTGATGGTTGTTAATTTCAAGCTTTACAAGCTTGACACTCTAATATGATTGAGTGAAGATAAGAAAGGAGAAAAAATATTTTTTGTATTTTTTTTTTGGCAATAATCTATTTATTATCAATTAATTTGATTTTGGTCTTTATTTATTATTCCCCTGCTCTATACATACATTTTGTACATTTACAATGTCAGCCATTTTCTCTGTAATACCTTTTTAGCAGTGAAGTTATATTTGAGCAACAAACAATTGTTGAAATTTAAAATGGTCGAATTATCGATAGTGTTGAATTACACTTTGTTATATGATAGGCTGTAGGTCAAGACAACAAAACATGGTCGAATTATCGAGGTTATATTGTATATATAAACTAGAAATGTAGTTTTAATGAGGTCCTTTAAATATTTTCATTCCTTTTATATGTTGTCTTATCTGCGATATAGTAGCATTTTTTGCAATTTTATTTGCTGATTTGTGTCATTTTTTCACTCAAAATATATTTATTTAAACTCTTCAACTAATGCCTATAGTTTCTTTCCTGAAATTGCTTAGCAAACATGAGTTGGTTGTATTGTTATGCTTCGAAAATATTTAATCCTAAGCAGGGTCTTTACGAATGGTACACGTATGGTTACACAGTGCATGTGCTCTCATGTTCTTGAAGTAGTGTAGATGTGTTGTTTGCACTTTTATTTTCTGATTTGTTAGTATTTTTCTTCTTTTTTCATTTTAAATAATTTTTTAGGCATAGGAACCAATGCCTATAGTTTCTCACCTGCGGGCCCTTCGAGTAAACCCGGGGCGTTGCCCGGGTCACTCGGCTAGTATATATATATTATAAAATCTAAAAATTCAAATATTTCTATATTTAAAAAAATATAATTTTTATTTTATTCATTGATAATTTTACTTTTGTTATCATCGGTTTTAGAAAGACTTTCAGTTTTGTTGTATAGGTTTGTTGTAAATATGCGTAGTTAACATATCTATCCTTTTAAATCACTAATATAGGATTAACTTTATAAATTCTATATAATGTGAAAATAACTAATGTGTAATAATACCTCAGGTAATTGAAAATAAAAGCTACTTGACGGTGAATAATTATATTTTTCTTATCACGACTGTACCTTCAACCCTTTATCTTATCGATCCTTTGTCTTATCAACCCTTTATCTAACAACAACAAAATATTCATAACATATTTATAAGTTATAACATTACTTACCATACGGTTTAAATCACTCAATATAAATACCTAATACACAGTTTTATAATATAATTATTTTAAAATCAACACTATTTTATGTTTATTCTACCGGATTAAAATATTTCATTTATAATATTTATTTTTATTTTGAAAATAGAGCAATCTATAATACCTTGAAAAAGGTTGGCGTTCAGCCAACTGAAATATTGTGTAAATAAATGATATTGTGATCCAATATATGCCTTTTTAATTAAAAAAATATATAATTTCCTTAAACATATATTCTTTTAATCAAACATATATTTTTAATATTTGGAAACTCTATGAAATTAAGCGATAGAGGAAAGAATGTTTTGATGAATAAATCTATAAAAAAACAGAATATTCAGTTAGAAAGATGTATTTATTTAAAACAAGTTCTTGAAGAGGTTTCACTTGATAAATATACATAATAAATAGGTTTATTCTAAATATTTTATAAATATTTGAAGTATTTATCTTCTTCAAGTACACATTTCTGCAGTTCAGGATATTTTTGCTTCTGCTCTAAATGAACAAAAAATAAAAACATATATATATATATAGAGAGAGAGCCTTAATATCTCGGCTTGTACAGCTACAGTGAATATATTTATAAATAGAGGATATTTTAAGATTATATAGACAACGCCCGTTTACGCCAGTTAAAGAACGAATTTGTTCGAAAGCTAGCGAAATAAACATGTTTTATAGATATGGTAATGGAAAATAGAGGATAGTAACTGCCCTTGTTTGAATTGCGTGGAAGGATATAAATAGGTTAATTCTAAATATTTTACAAGGGACTAGGAAAAAATCTTCACTAGATAAAACGATGATTTTGTAATGTAGAAAATTAGGAAAGACAAAATTCAGGATGACACGGCAATTTATTTGAGACAAGATGAGACAAGGGACCGAGAAAAAATGTTCACTTTATCGAGAGAATCGAATTTACGAGTTTCAAATTATCAAAATATATCTAATTTTTTTTTTTATAAGTTTATAGAGAATTGTTTTAACAAATGTTCGTTAGACAAACCTTTACTCAGGTAAAACTCGGGCGAAGCCGGGTACGTCCGCTAGTTCTAAATATTTTATAAATATTTGAAGTAGTTATCTTCTTTAAGTACGCATTTCTACAGAGAAGAATATTTTTTTAATTTTGCGGTGCTTCTGCTCAAAATGAACGATACTTTCAAACATATAGAAAGCCTTTAAATCTCTTCTTGAACAACTGCCGTGAATATCTTTGTAAATAGAGGATAGTAACTGCCCTTGTTTGAATTGCGTGGAAGGATATAAATAGGTTAATTCTAAATATTTTATAAGTATTTGAAATATTTATCTTCTTCAAGTACACATTTCTCTACAGAAAAAATAATAATTTTTAATCTTGCGGTGCTTCTGCTCAAAATGAACGATAATTTCAAACATGTAGAAAGCCTTTAAATCTCTTCTTGAAGAACTGCCGTGAATATCTTTGTAAATAGAGGATAGTACTGCTCTTGTTGTAATTAGGGGCATGTGTTTGTCTATAGCTGAGATGAAAACATTTATTTATAATACAATATAATGCGGCTTATGATTGTAGAACGACATTTGAAAATTTGGACACATTTATTTTTCCATTTATCATTACTCTTCACAATTCATCCTTTCATACTTCATTCCTACGGTTAAAAATAATCGTTATTTCTCCTTAAAATAAATTTTGATTTTTGTGTTTACTTATGTAATATATATACACCCCTACAATCCTCTATCTCTACTATAGGCCATTTGAAAAAATTGATAAAACTAAAATTATTAAACTAGTATAAAATTCAGCCAGTAGAGGCTGCCTGGCCGACCTTCATGTTTCTGTAAAAAATACTTCAGGCCACAGGACGCTTCGGCCAGTTAGAGTTTTATTTTCTTAATGTTTCAAAAAAGAATATTTTGTCTTCGTCAGGAGAAATGAAAAAAAAAATAATTTGGCAAGTCGTAAAAATTGTTCTTAGGTTGCAAGGGCGTTCTCACGCGATTTTTAGAATTTAGTACAATATATGAAGCATGAGTCAAAAACAAATGTTAAACTCGTCAAGACTATGATCTTGGAGAGAGAGAGAGATTGAGATTGAAACTGATTTATTACAATGTCCATATAAGATTATATAAGGTTAAATACAGAATAAATATGAATATGAATAAATGATTATAAATTGATAAATATAGGAATATATATATAAATAAATAAAATAATTGATGGATAAACATATATATATATAAATATATACAAGGTCTTTATTGGTGGCGCCCACCGCGGAAAAGACTCCGCCACCGATGGACTGCGAGAGTTCTTTCCCACAGAGTGGGCAGGTCGATGTGATGACTGTTGTTACCCAACTCAAGACTAAGATGGTACTTGTAGGTGGTAGCCTTCGTCACACTGGTCAACTTCATTGCCTCGGGAGAGAGAGAGAAATGAATAAATATGTAATTATAATATTATAATCAAAAATAAATAAATAAAGTAATATTCGAAAAATCGCGTGAGAACGTCCTTGCAACCTCAGAACAATTTTAACGCCTTGCCAATTGCTTTATTTTCATTTACTTCTCCTGAAGATAACAAAATATTTTTGTTTGAACGTTAAGAAAATATAACTCTAACTGGCCGAAGTTTATATTTTTCACAGAAAAAAATTATAACATTTATTATTAATTTACTAATTTTAACGCAATCATTTTATATTCATTTCGAAATAAGCTAAATCTGTAAAATTCGGCGATTTGAAATATTAATGTGATAAAAAAAAATTCAAATAATTCTTATTTTTTGAATTTTTAAACGACTTTTCTCTCAGAAGTGATAAAATAATTTTATTCAAATATGCGCATTTCAAATATTAATTATTGTTGCTTATTAAATAATCATAAAAATCTATTCAATTATATATACTAAAACATCATTCATTTTTAAAAATATTTATTGAAATATATTTTAATAAATATTAAAATTGTCATCGGAAAAATTATATTTTTTAAAGAAAGAGAAAGCACGATGAAAATATTCTGAAAATATCGTTTGGGATAAAAAAAAAGAAGTGAAATAAAATATATATTCTCTACAAGTGGATTTATATATCAATAGAATATATGTTATATTAATGGACAAACTTCAACAGATGTTTTTTACAAAAGGGGTTTATCAAAATATTTCTTGCTAAATAGTTTAAAGAAATAGCCTCGGGGTCCAATTTTATAAATTGTTTGTCAGACGAAGAAATAGAGAGCGGGAAATATTTGGCCAGGCGTATCTATTGACCTGGACTTTCACACATACCTTTGGTTGAGTAACTTTCTATAAAATCTATTTCTTCCTTAGTTCTTCTCTATGCTATTCTTCAATCAATTTTGTCAAAATATTTCATAAATAAAGTTATATAAATCGTATAGATTTAATATTTTGTCACAACATTATATATATATATATATTTCACAAATTAGTTTTTAAATGTTTAAATGTAAATTTGCTATTAGAAGTAATATCATTTTATTGGCTATCAAACGTTGTGGCCCATTGTATGTATTGCATCCCAAACACGATGCGACACCAGCGATCTAAAAGATAAAAGAAGGGAAAAAGAACATTTAATTATTTGAAATTAAACGAAATTTACTATTTATATTGTAAAATAATAATGTTTAATAGATATTATTGACAGATAAAACTTGTTTAAAGAATATAAATTAACAACAAAAATTGAAGACTTGCTAATCCATCAAAAGATCCATAAAATTTGCTTCATCTTTTGATAATCTCTGCAGACTATCAGATTAATATCGTTGATAAAGCATGGCCTTAGTTCTTGTCTATGCCATACTTCAATTTTGTAAATATATTTGATATATGAATTTATGAAAATTATGTAAAAATTACATTTGGTCAAATTTTATATTATATGAGTTTGATGAAACTTCGGCCAGTTGGAGTTTTTTATTTTCTCAACGTTTCGACAAAATTCTTTTGTCTTCGTCAGGATAAGTAAATAAAATAAAGAATTTGGCAAGGCGTTAAAAATTGTCCTTGCCAAATGTTTTATGTTTTGCATTCTAAAAGGCAAACCCTTATAAAATTCAACCGATTATATCCAAAATTGGGCCATAGAAGTACAGATTGAATAGGTAAATGGTAACATTTCAGTTGGCATAAGTAAATTATTTGCACCGATAAAACCATTTAAGGAAGAGCCATAAAACGCATGAACATTGCATTTGTTATAAAGCATTGCCCGCTATATACATAAAATAATTAATCAATTATGACGAATTATTCTTTGACAAACAAAATATTCTCTACTACACTTACTGCAATGAAAAATATTAGGAGAGTTTGGCTCATTATTAAGAACTCTTAAGGCGATTTCGCCAATTTAATTCACTAGACCTGGTCTTTAGAGCACTACAACAACAACAAAGACTTTATTTAGGGCCTCTCGCTCCATACAGGATCCGCCAGTTCACAAGGGATGGGGAGAACACTGTGTGGCCTTTTTCTGGGATATAGTCTTGTGGATTTCAAATATCGCCACCGCTATATACCTATTCTTTGATAATTCATTAATCAGTGCCGGGAAAGAAGGACAAAGTTGCCCCGTTTTATCATTTAGATTTCGTCTTTCCTCAGACAGAGCAGCACAATCAAATAAGTAGTGCATCATCTCCATTGTTATTCTTGATCCACAGAAAGTGCATTTCAGGTCTTCACCCCTCATTAAAATCAGATGGTGTTCTCTGAAAGATATTGAAAGGTTTCTAAATTGCGCGATTAATCTGATGACAGGAAAAGGGAGTTCACTTAAGAAATATTCTTCGGTGGTAAACGTTGTATATATGTCTCTATAGTGGGAATATAACTTTGATTGGGTTATTCTTGTTAAGTCATTTTGTATTGTTTGCTCTATCGCAGTTCTTGATATTCCTGGGATAGCATTCCTTAGTGAATCAGGATCATTACAATAAGTAAGCCACGAGGATCCGTTATTATTGAGTAAATTGCTTAATTGTTTTATAAACCCGATGGGCGCACCTTTAGCACAGGATATATTGTCTCATTCTATTTAAACATATTCGAGGCAATATATTTGTATCCATACTCAGCACCCTCAACCAGTATTTCAAGGTGAATTTCAGAGCTGTTATTATTAATGAGACGCGGCCTGTTTCTGATCCTATTATGTATCTTGGTGTATATCTAGGCAAATTCAAGAACATACGAATAAATGTATCTTGTATATGATCTAATAAATATTTATGCTCTGTTGCCCAAATTGGAGGAGCATACATCAAAACAGCCATCACAATAGAATCATACATTAAATTTTTATTTTGCTAATATTGGTGTTGTAGCATTTATTACCGCAAGTACTTTTCCTTTGAAAAGGTTTGCGGCTTGAGTGGTTTCAGTTGTACTGACCAGATGGTATCCCAATTAATTATATTTTCTTGTTAACATCAGAGGTTTACCATTCCAGAACCATCTATTTTCTCTTGAGGGTTTACCACCATTGCGAAATACCATAACCTTCGATTTGGACTCGTTCAGTGTCATATAGTTCTCACCAAGATATTCTTTCAATATATTAATCTTTTTTTTGGAGGTTTATCCTCGACTCCCCTATAATAGCAATATCATCTACATACATCAGCAGGTGAACGTCACCAAATTCCGGCAGGTATACACTCGTCAGATCTGAGTTGTCATACATTTTAATCAGGTCCGTCATGAATAATATAATAATGGCGATAGTGGCTCTTCTTGTAAAACGCCCGAATGTATCTTGATATCTTCTGTAATTGATCCCCTCCATCTGATTGCCACAGTCGCCTGTTCGTAGTAATTTCTAATTGCTGGAATAAATTGATAGCTCACGCCCAGATTGGTTAATTTCAACCAAAGTAATGAGTGAGAAACTGTATCAAATGCTTTTCTCAAATCAACAAAAAATAATATAATTTTCCTCTCTTTTTCCTCCGTGATAGTTGTATTAGAGTGGTCAATGTGAATATCAGATCCACACACGATCGACCCCTTCGGAAACCCGCCTGATTTTCTGGAATGACGTTACTTCTTTCTACCCATTCATTCAGTCTTGATCTTAGTATTGTCGTAAAAAGTTTCGATAAATTGCTTATCAGTGCTATACCACGATAATTTGAAGGGTTGTCTTTGTCACCGCTTTTAAAGTTTGGATGTATAATCGATTTAGTCCATATTGTAGGATAGTGTCCCGTTATCAGAACTCTATTGTAAAATTGTTCTAATAAACCCATGTATGAGTCTGGGAGTACTTTTTATTACAATAAAGAACTCTTCTGGCGATTTCGCCAATTTAATTCACTAGACCTGGTCTTTAGAGCACTAATTTTGTAGAATTTAAAATACCGAAAGCACGAATGTTCCTGTTTTCACACAAAAAAAAAAAATTCTACTGTCCTTACTCGGGGAAAAAAATATTGAGAGGGCTTGACGCATCAGTGGTGAACCCTCCTAGCGGTTTCGCCAATTTATTCTACCAGTCCGCCTCTTAGAGCTTTAATATTGTATTGGCCGATTCCGCTTATATATGCTGCACTGAAGGGTGGACTCTCTAAAGTAGTATTCAGGCAAACTATGTACATAAGCTTTTAGGACAGTAGAATCACGTATAAATATTTTCATCGAGCAATGCTCTTCTTCAAACAATAAGAACAAAGCCAGTTAGACATAAATTAATATAAAGCAATAACCTGCCGTCCATATATCTGAAAGTTCGTTATTTGAATATTTGTAATTCTTATGTATAGACGGCGCGTTATTTCTTTACACTTATACTGTATGAAAAAGGCATCTCCTTATCGTGCAACTGAAAGTTTCTGATGGCTTGCGCCATAAATCGGAATAAATTTCAACTATTCTCGTTGATTTTTAATTATTCCAGAATTGGCCAAATACCCATTCTTGAGTTAGCTTCAAAAGCTAACTACGGACGCGTTTCGGGCTGTTGGCCCTCATTAGCGTGGGGCAAGCTGTAGCTCAAATATTTGGCCAATTCTGGAATAATTGAAAATCAATGAGAATAGTTGAAATTTATTCCGATTGATGGCGCAAGCCATCAGCAACATTCAGTTGCACGATGAGGAGATACCTTTTTCATAAATTTGGTTTGTTGACCTAGATACAGCAATGGGTATGCTATCGCATGCCGGTTTATGGACCGAAAGGTCTGGGTAGCCACTACTCCAAGGATGTACTATTTTTTCACTAATATTGTATTGGAATATTCTGATTATATATGCTACAATCAAACACAGCATAGCCTTTGTGTTTTATACATGTTGAATTTTATTTTTAACAAACTTCATTATTCATGGTAAACGGTTTGCGGATTTCGACAAATTAGAAGGAAGAATCATATATCGCCGCAACTCTTTTTATTATTATAGCGGTTAAGGAAGCTTTCGGGCAAGCCCTTCTTCAGCTAATTTAATTGTACAAACAAAGAGAGATTATATATCGTTTTTAAAATAAATCAAAAAAAAAAAAAAGTTTTTTTTTTTTTTTTTTGATTTATTTTAAAAACGATATATAATCTCTCTTTGTTTGTACAATTAAATTAGCTGAAGAAGGGCTTGCCCGAAAGCTTCCTTAACCGCTATAATAATAAAAAGAGTTGCGGCGATATATGATTCTTCCTTCTAAACTTCATTATCCTTAGAATATATGTATGGAATCTAAGTAAAAGATTTGAAGCGTACGATTTTAAAAGAAAAGTATCCTCGTACGCTTCAAATCTTTTACTTATACTCATCAGAGGATTCCAACTTTCTATGTATGGAATCTCTTTGAGTATTTACTCTCCGAGTAAACTGAGGGAATACTGGCTTATAGACGATAGGGATTATCCTTCCGACAAATCAATGTTTGTGGTAGAATAAATCACATTGATTCGGATATGGAATAAGCGGAGACAGGAGTCTGGGCTATTTGAGGGGAGACCACTCAGTCCAGCCTTATCATTACATTAAATAGAGCATATTGTACGGTAAAAGGAGCAATAAGATATTACACTGCAAATATAAGAAACCCTAATAGAAAATAATGAAAATAGAACTATCGTACGCAACTTCAGCAAGTATTATTTAACCTTTTCAATATTTTGGCTGTCTCAGCACAATTGATATCACTGCTCTTGAATAAATTTAGAGGTTATATTCCTTCAATGTTGAGATGATATGATACAATCCCCTTTACAAGGGCTGTTAGCCCTCGTCAGCGTGGTGCAAGCTGTACCTCAACGACCAAAAGCCTGGTTATTCAGACATCCTGAAAAATCATAAAACGGGTAGTTAACGCCAGAATGTCTTCTGGTACAATTGTACAATTTCATATTTAAACTATTTGTTCTCCTTGATATATGTTTATTTTGTTTGTTAGGAATAACAGACTTATTGTGAAGGATTTCTATCTTTAAACAAATTTTAAGAGTAGTCAGGGGTGAATTTTATCTTCGAGGTAATACGAATAGGATAACAGACTTTGGAAAATTATACTTTCGATACATCAACCGCTCTTGAGTTATATATTTCCCGATGTGATTCGATGACTTACTGTCACCTTCCAAAGAAATGAAATTTACCTGAAGAAGATGAAAGGGAATCCACAAACGTCGAGAATTAATACCTCAGGAACGTATTAGCTTACATACATATTATTATATATATACTTCAAAACACAACATATTTCCACACAATAACATTGCTTATTTAATAAAGTGCAACAGCAGAGTGTTCCATGAAAGACAACTTAAACATGTCGGACCCAAGTTCTTCTGGACAACCATTAGAGACTATGCTCAGGTTGGAAAGACTCCGCACGACTTGAATCTACATGACAGAATCTCGAATGAGAGACGATATATTGGAGAGATTTAGTTTATTCATGTGTCAGGTGTTTGCTAATAGCAAACTCTACGGTTTTATAATTTTAGATACTTTTATCTCTCTTGATATCTCTATATAAAACAATAGAAGAATGTTCTTATTTGTTTGTTTTATTCGCATATATATTCACACCATTTGATATATTTTAGATGATAATCCACCAATATCTATATATATTTATTTATAAAAGATGGATATATTGGATTTACAAATATTTTTATTCTTCTAATATTTCTGTGGTAATAATTAAAATAACCCTCTTTTGAATAATTGGAAAATAAAAGCATTTCTAAATTCAATATATATGCATATTTTCTTAATTCAATTATTATTTTAGGTTGCTCAATCTTGATATATATATATATTATAATCTAAAAACTCAAATATTTCTATATTTTAAAATATATATTTTATTTTATTCATTGATAATTTTACTTTTGTTATCATCGTTTTTAGAATGACTTTCAGTTTTTGTTGTATAGTTTTGTTGTAAATATGCGTAATTAACATATCAATCCTTTCAAATCACTAATATAGGATTAACTTTATAAATTCTATATATTGTGAAAATAACTAATGTGTAATCTTTTCTCAAGTGATTGAAAATAAAAGCTACTTGACGGTAAATAATTATCTTTTTATTATCACGACTGCACCTCAACCCTTTATCTTATCGATCCTTTGTCTTATCAAGCCTTATCTAACAACAACAAAAATATTCATAACATATAAATATATAGATAAAGAGAGGACGGCCTATAAATCATGAAAAAATAAGACAAAGTTAAAAAGTTTATTATAGTTGCATTACATTATATTAAACTCTCTGTTCTTCTATAGGGACGATCATCACACGTTCATTTAGATCTGTATAATAATAGATATATATATATATATAGATATATAAATCTCTAGATACCATTATCCGAAGAAACACATCTCTGTCCTGCTACAGGGGAGATAACACACGTGTCTTCCCATCTGTAGTAGAACAGAAATGTAAAACTCTCGAGATAACATGATACAAATAAAAACGATCACTGTTCCTCTATAAGGACAATAATAACACGTGTGTTCGTATCTGTAGTAGAACAGAAATGTAAAACTCTCGAGATAACATGATACAAATAAAAACGATCACTGTTCCTCTATAATGACAATAATAACACGTGTGTTCGTATCTGTAGTAGAACAGAAATGTAAAACTCTCGAGATAACATGATACAAATAAAAACGATCACTGTACCTCTATAAGGACAATAATAACATGTGTGTTCGTATCTGTAGTAAAACAGAAATGTAAAATTCTCGAGATAACATGATACAAATAAAAACGATCACTGTTCCTCTATAAGGACAATAATAACACGTGTGTTCGTATCTGTAGTAGAACAGAAATGTAAAACTCTCGAGATAACATGATACAAATAAAAACGATCACTGTTCCTCTATAAGGACAATAATAACACGTGTGTTCGTATCTGTAGTAGAACAGAAATGTAAAACTCTCGAGATAACATGATACAAATAAAAACGATCACTGTTCCTCTATAAGGACAATAATAACACGTGTGTTCGTATCTGTAGTAGAACAGAAATGTAAAACTCTCGAGATAACATGATACAAATAAAAACGATCACTGTTCCTCTATAAGGACAATAATAACACGTGTGTTCGTATCTGTAGTAGAACAGAAATGTAAAACTCTCGAGATAACATGATACAAATAAAAACGATCACTGTTCCTCTATAAGGACAATAATAACACGTGTGTTCGTATCTGTAGTAGAACAGAAATGTAAAACTCTCGAGATAACATGATACAAATAAAAATAACACTACTGTTATTCTACAGGGGCGATCATCAGACGTGTCTTCATATCTGTAGAATAACAGAGATGTTGTGATGATCGAGATAACGTGATCCAAATTTTTAAAAAATCACTGTTCGTCTATAGGTACAATAATCACATATTTTTACATAATAGTAGAAGAGCAGAAATGTAAAACTAGAGATAATTACTCCAAATGAAAAAAAGCATCCTTGTTTTTCTATAGGAGTGATCATTACATGTGTCTTCACACGTGTAGAATAACAGAAATGTTGTAAAACTCGAAATATCGTAATCCAAATGAAAATAACATCACTGTTCCTTTATAGGGGGTGATCATCCCACATGGGTTCACATCTGTAGAAGAATATAAATGAAAAACTCTAGATAACTAAAAACAATATTTTATTACTCTACAGGGACGATCAAAACACGTGTGAAACACGTTGTAGAAGAACAGAGATGTTGTAATTAAACAAATGCTACAGATATCTGGAGATGATTTTTTTTATCTTTATTAAACGTGATTTACGTTTTATCGAATTTAAGTAACTCGATGTGGGTACCAACGTTAAGGCGTTTTGCCGTTATATTCAGAACAAGAATATGCAAATAAGTTTAACAACCCACTAATTGATAAATTTGGTATTCGAAAATTTATTGTTGAAATAATATATATTTTTAATCAATTTCTCTTATCATTGTTACTAACTAAAATAATAATAAAAATAATATTGTCGACACAATCTTTTTTTAATATTCATTCAGATAGAACCCGGGTGATGCCTTTTCATTAGACTAGTATTTTTAAATAAAAATTTCAGATTTTGAAGTAGAGCAATCCATAAATAGATATCCAATTGAAATGACATATATTGTATCGAAATATAATTTATATACCAATATTTCATTTGGCTGAACGCAAACCTATTTTCAAGGTATTACAACATATTCAATATAATTTAATTATTTTATTAATTATTCCTAATAAATAATTCAATTAATTTGAGTTTTCTTCTGATAAATTCAATTAATTTACTAGTTATTTTCTTTCTCAATTAATATAATTAATTCAGTATCTAATCTACTCCAAAAAATATCTTTTATTAGTAATCATTCATAATATTATAATAAATATATAATCAATATTATTTTCATTTAATTAAAGAGAGTTCTATATTTTAATTTATGATAAATTGAAATTTAGAAATATTATAACATATATATATATAAAATATTGTTATTCAAATACAGAATGTTCTCGTAGTAGCGAAAATTCTTCTAATATATATACACAAAATATTTCTCTCAAAATAAAAAAAAATGTGATTTTTTTATTAAAAATGTCCTAAACAAGGATGTACTAAAATAAAATAATTTCATATTTAAAAAAAAAACTGTTTTAATTGAAATTCGAAAAAAAAGCATTTTAAAAAATCGAAAAATATCGTTCAAAAATGAATATTTTATTAATAAAGTAAAAAATGTTGTTATTAAAGTGTTAAAAATGTTATTTTAAATTTAAAATTCTGTTATTAAAGTAGGTGCATGTAGTTAGTGTGGGAAAAAATATTGATGGTTAAGTTTGAAATGTTATTAATTGAAATTTAAACTATTATTAAAGTATAAATGTTGCCTTTATAAATTGCAAAACCTAGATATGTTTTGTTAAAGAATTTAATAGCATTTATGTTCAATTAATATTTATTACTAAAATTAGATATATAGGAAATTTTTCATTTATTATTTAATGAATACAATAAAATAAAATGCTTTATAATTTTAAAAATATATATATTTATACTAAATATTATAAAATTTGTATATATGTAATATAGATAAATATTAATATTGAAAATTCATATTTATCTTCGAATAATTATTTATTTTCAAATAAGTATTTATTTTTAAATAATTATTATTTTTTACAATTATATAAAGAATATTTTTAAATAGCAAAAATTTATTCTATATTCTAATAGTTTGTGCAAAAATATTTATAGAAAATATATATTTTCACAAAATAGAATATTTTCCTATTGCTTGGTTAAAAAAATATTTTTTCCTTCTCTCTCTTCACAGAATCCTTCTGTAAAAAAAAAGAATTTGTTTTAAAGTTTCAATTTTTAGAAGTTGGAAAATAATGTGATAAAATACACACAGGTGGGTGGGTGTGTATTATTATTTTTTTTATATATAATAGATGTTTTTAAAAGAAAAAAAATGTTTTTTTAAGAGTTTTTTTATTCACAATATTTTTCTACAGGCAACCTTTATAGATTTGTAATTTTGAATTTACAGCAATTCATGTGTTGCCGAGGTGATCTACAATTGTTTAACAATTTCATTATTAAAATGAAATCATCTGCTAAAATTTCTCAATATTTATATAAAATAAACATATATAATCGATAATATATCTACATCATATTGTATGCTAATATTTATTTTTTCGCACATATGAAAATTTAATTTTTAATAATAATTAAATATTTTGTTATAAGATTATAATATATTTTTTCGATGATATTTTTGACATATGTCAATTTTGACTAGCAACGCCTATAATTTTAAATTCGATATTTAGCCTTTATAACGAAACGCATTTCAAGTCCAAATTGTAATATATTTTATATATTAAACGAAAATACAATTATATTTTTGGTATATATATTTGACAGATTAGTAACATATTGAACAATTACATTTAAGGCCAGATAGTTGCCAGTAAAGAAGAATATAGAAATTTTAACAAGTTCTGCAGACTCTATCTCATATACTATAGACATAAATTACACTAATGAATTAGAAATTCTAGTTTCAATCAGTATAGTTTTTTATTTTAAATTAATCTATATTTATTCCATTAATTCAGTGTTTAATTCTAACAATATATTAAACATATCTGATAATATGTGTAAATAAACTTTATTTCTTGTACAATTATTGCGATAAAATGTGAATAAAAATAAATTTTACTCTCTATTTAAAACTAGATATAATGTATATACCTATTTTTAAACTATGAACATAAAATAGTATGAACATTTACACGCAAATATCCACATAGGATTAAGCGTGTGTTTCGCAATAAATAAATAAAATAAAAAAACAGGTTAGTAACATATTGGTAACTCAAAATTACTGGTATGAAATTAGCATCAAATTATTAAGTATATTTAACATATTCTCTCTCTTTCTCTTGCCCACTTTGTGGGAAAGAACTCTCGCAGTCCATCGGTGGTGGAATCTTTCCCGTGGTGGGCGCTATTAATGACGACATAGCATATATTATATATTTGTATATTTATCAATTATTTTATATATTTATATCTATTTATTCATATATTTATCATTATATATTCTTATTTATTCATATTTATATTTATTATGTATTTAACCTTATATAATTTTATATGGACATTGAAATAAAGATGTTTCAATCTCAATCTCACTACACACCGTTTTTGATCATTAGCAAAAGAAATTTTAACCTTCGAAGCTAGGGGCTAGAAGACAGTTTGATACTCACCTACAAGGAAGGGAACAAATAAATAAACTTAACTAGTTTGAAATGTGATTTTTTCTTCTATTTACCTCTATTTTTGGTTATAGAAACTAGATCAAGAAATGTTTACAACATGGGTAAGAAGGTAAACAATCTTGATAAATCAGCAAAGTCGCAATCTGTTAAATCAACAGAGTAATTTAAAAATTACAAGAAAAAGAATCGTCAGATATCATTTCGAAGAAGGAAATCAAAATTAACGGTATACAAATTCGCAGTAGTTCACTAATTCAAACCAAAATTTCCATACATAAGTAAAAAAAATACGGGGAAGACGATAGGTTATTTTAAAAAATATATAAATCAATTATTAAAACTATATATATATTTAGTCAGAAAATGATGATGACAATATTGCTGTATCATGTTTGATTATCAGATACAAAATTATATCGGGAAAAATTCCAAAAAGCAGAGACTACGGGTGAAACCATTTCATTATTTTGTACGCAGGAACAAATTTTAACAGAAAAACATTCATTCGAGCAGAAAACAAAAGCCAGATCATCTTTCTATAAAAATATCGTTTCTCAGACACAAAGTTCGAAGCGGGACGTTTCACAAGAGTGATATCCACGGCGCCAATTTATAATTGTAACGAATAGTATTTGAATAGAAACATTTAATCGGGTAAACCCGAGGGTTGCCCGGGTCATTCGGCTAGTAGATAATAAAAAGACATATATTGGATTGTTTAAAAGATATATTTGCCAATATTTCGGTTTGCTGAACGTCAACCTATGTCAAGGTATTACATTTTTGTATAAACAAACTCAGCGCCGCAGTGTTTATAAGAGTTTGATAAAGTGTTACTCTCTGGCTAACTATTGAGACAAAGTTACTTTAACACGCTGTATAGAAATGTATATTCTGATATTTGCTGAAATATTTGAGGAATTCTTTTATCATACACTCATTGACAAAACTTAAGAAGGTATTACCTTTTAACATGTATATCAGGATTAAGATAATAACTTTGAAAGATATTTTATATACAGTTACCTTTATTGAAGACACACGAGATAAACAAAAATTGTCTCTGTCTCCTAAAAAACAGACGACCAGGGACATAAAAGAAATTGTAAACAATTTTGTCCATAGTGTACTTATGTCGCAACAGCCGTTGTGACGCCGTAGCCACATATATGGAGGAAATATCCCATGTCTTCTATGTAGGGTGGAATAGTTAATTATGAGACCAGGACATACAAAATTACCTTCCGTCCTTATCATAGAAGCTTCCGCACGCGACCCATAGCACGCCTCTCACATACTTCCTCTATTCCACGCCATGTCCTTCACAATAGCTAGGTTTATTCCATAGAATATATATTGTTTACTTCAAAGATCTTCAAAGGAATTGTACATATGTTTTTTTATGATGCATTAGCATGAGTTATTGTTTGAATAAATATATACATGCTGAAAGATAAAACTTTTTTAAGATTTATCAATGAGTGTATGATAAAAGAATTCCTCAAGTATATCAGCAAATATCAGAATATATATTTCTATACCGCGTGTTGAGGGAAATTTGTCACGATAGATAGCCAAAGAGTAATTGATTGTAAACACTTTATCAACATATGTTTTTAATTATAATTATATAACTCTTTGCAAACGTTTTATGCGCTTTGTGTTTTCGATAATATTCGAGTTCATAGTTCCTTTCACATATAATATTATTTTTAATTAATTTTCATTAAAATATTCTTTTACACACAAAGTACAAAGTGATTGTAAATATATGATAGGCGCTATTATTAATATTAAAAATATTCATACCCTTATTTTACAAAATTTATTTTTTCTTTAATGTATGTGCTGTATATCAAATATCTTATTTCTCCCTATTGAATATAGGCAATGGCAATGATTATGGCCTGAGTTTGTTGTTTACATAAATATGTTGTAATACCTTGAAAAAAATTGGCATTCAGCCAACTGAACTATTGGTAAATAAATTATATTTTGATCTTATAAATGCTTTTTTAATTTTATTTTATTACTAAAATATGAATATATATATACAGATATATTTCATGCTAAATATTGAGTAAAATAAGAGATAAAAAAAAACACCATAAATATAAATATTTAAAATACATATTTCTTAATAAAAAAGGAATATCCTTATCCTTTTCATAATTTATTCATATGATCCGAGTACAATTTCACTCTTATACTATTTTTCACATATTTATTAATTTATGCGTTTGTAGTTTTGACACATTTTATTTTACTATAATTCTATCTTGAATCTGGTTTTATTATTTTATCACATTTTACCTTGTCTTGATATTTTTGTTGAATCTGTTTATATTCTGTGGTTAAAATCACCCCCTAGCTTACTGAATATTCTATAAAATATTATTTACAACATTAAATAAAAATATATATGCTCGTAACAATCACGAGAGATCGTAAAAATAGAAGTTGCCAGACCGACATTCATAGTTCTTCAAATTACAGATATTTCGGCCAGTAAATCTTTTGATTATCTCGACGTTTCGACAAAAATCTTTTCTCCTCATCAGGTAGCAAATAAAAAATTAGCCTACGGCAAGGCGTAAAAAATATTCTATAGAATTATTAATATAAATAATTTTTTACGCTTTGCCAAATGGATTATTTTTCATTTGCTCCTGACGATAACAAAATATTTTTTGTCGAAACATCGATATAATAAAAATAATTTTACTGGACGAAGTATCCTTAAGTTTAAGAATGTTGAAAAAGAAAAAAGTCATGCTTTTGTTCGAATGAGCTCTATAATATGAACATATCATTCTAATATAATTTATATAATCGCCAGTGTACAATTATTGAAAGTCGTCAAAATTCGTGTTAAGCTCGATATAGGTCATCGTTTAAAAAAAGTTGAAAATTCTTTGCTAGCACATTTTCTCGAACAAAATATAAAATATACTCTTATAATCTTTAAAAATATCGAACTGGTTTGATGATATGAGTCCTTAACCGTCAGCGACAAGCAGTTGTCATGTCAGGACTGATATTATGACAGTTTATTGATCAGAAATCTGTGATTAGACAAGTATGATCAGGCAGAGAAATTATAACCTTTCTCTTTATTTATTTATTACTCCCAGTAGAGATAGATAGAGATTGAAACTACCTCATTACAATGTCCATATAAGATTATATAAGGTTAAATATAGAATAAATATATATATGAATAAATATGATTATGTTTACGATGCACTAGCGCGCCATCTGTTATCAAATTATAAAACTATTTTAGAGGCGTAATACTCTTTTTGAAATAAAACAATTTCTACTGTCCTTACTGCGATGGAAAAATTAAAGGGAGGGCCTGGCTCATCAGTGGTGAACCCTAACCTGGGAGGGTTCACCACTGATGAGCCAGACCCTCCCTTTAATTTTTCCATCGCAGTAAGGACAGTAGAAATTGTTTTATTTCAAAAAGAGTATTACGCCTCTAAAATAGTTTTATAAAAATATGATTATATAAAGAGAGAGAAAGAAAGATAGAGAGATTAGGTATGTATTCTTTATCTACAGAAAGCTTCCATTTGACTAGAATAAAACCGTATAGGTTATAGCCATACTTTATTAATTTATAAGTTTCTAATGCAAATTTTCATGTATTTGTACTTCTAAATTTCTACATATTTCTTTGATTATATTGGTATTATCACATAGATGTATTTTCCCTTTTCAATATAGTGTTTCGAATAGAATTTGAGAACAGAGGCATCTTAGAATAAAGTGGATATAAGTTATAGCCATACTTTATTAATATATAAGTTTCTAATACATATTTTCATGTATTTACACTATCGGAAATCTACAGAATTCATTGATTAGATTGGCATATCGCAAAAATATCATTTTTTAGTATACTGTTTCAAATAGAATTTGAGAATGGTTTGGTCTTATATCTACAGAAGCATCTTGGAATAGAGTATATATAGGTTATAGCCAAACTTTATTAATTTATAAGTTTCTAATACATATTTTCATGTATCTGTACTACTGAATATTTACAGATTTTATATTTTTTTAATATAATGCTTCGAATAGAATTTGAGAATGGTTTGGTCTTATATCTACAGAGGCATCTTGGAATAGAGTATATATAGGTTATAGTCATACTTTATTAATTCATAAGTTTCTAATACATATTTTCATGTATTTATACTACTGAATATCTACAGAATTCATTGATTAGATTGGCATATCGCAAAAATGCCCTTTTTTAATATAATGCTTCGAATATAATTTGAGAATGATTTGGTCTTATATATACACAGGCAACTTGGAATAAAGTGAATTGTTCACATAGAGGTCATAGTCTTGTCCATTTGTGATAAAAATGCTTATTTTAGGATATAATATTATTAACTTGTACCAAATTTTGCATAAAATATATTACACAAAACTTTAACCTGTATAAAATTTCGGGTCGTGGTATTCATCAGTATAGGAATGGCTCTGATTTCCTAAATGCCTGCGCAGAAATTTGAATGCCTTTTTAAAGAGAGAGGTACAACTTTTGGTGCAACTTTATTTTATAATTTATTTTATTTTTCTCTCAAATTTTTTCAAATTTAAGTATTTAATATAGAAAAAGGCATTTTTTAGTTGAGGCTTTGGAAATGTTTATAAGTAATTGTAGAGAAAAATTAAATTTTTGTCTATAACGTATCGTTAAAAACATGTAATCTAAATACAATACTTGTTTATTAGAAAGGGTTAGCATACGCATCTCTTAATTTAGATATTTAGAATTTATTATCTATTCTATAGAGAAGAATAGAGTAAAAATCAAAACCTTGATAAAGGAATCACGCTTAATTCTATTTAGTAAAGGTAAAATATTCATAAATAGATATTTCAAAGAGAGAATACAAGCGAAAATTTGAAAAGAAATAATGCTTATAATTCCTTATAATTTTTATTTTATTATTATATTCATATATATTATAATGATATGTTCAGAATAATAAATAAAATCAAATAATATAATGGATAATTGATTCTAGAAAGAAGTAAAAAATGTAGCAAAAATGTTTCTCTCTGTGATATTATATTTAAAAAAAAGATTATTTGAACTCAAATTAAAATCTAAGAAGAAAATTAATTCAATAACAAAATGTTAAAAATACACATATATAAATAGCTATGGGTAAAATCAAGTTATAGGAACAGAAGAAACAATTAAAATGGCGACCTAGAAAGGGGTAGCAGACGAAGCTATCAAATAACTCACAGAAGGATAAATTATTAAACCGCAATTATCATCATACTCTGGTTGAGTTGCTCTTCTCGCCGCTCTAGATTTATAATCATTACACTTCTGTCATTAATATGATCACGTGACCATTATTGCTACACAAATACCTATATAGAAGTTAGACCAACTATTAAAACAATATATCATAGAATATTTTTCAATTAAAATATTAGAATCCTTTGTAACATGTTTTGTATTTATTTATGTAAAATATTTAAATATTCTTTGATTTGTCTTCATAGTTAGGTAGTCGACAATACTGTACTTTATTTCTTTCTCAAATTTTTTATGTGAGCACTTGAAATTATTTGAAAAATATAAATAAAAATCAGGTAAAAAGTTTATTTTAATTTTGAATAATCAAGCTTTCAAGCAAATATACTGCTCTTCAACGGACTAATACTCTATATACAATATATTTGTTGTTGTCGTGTCCAAAGAAGAGTCTCAGATGTCCCCATGCATCTCCATCACAGCAGGAGCAATATCCACTATCTTGGGTGTGTAAAGCTGCTGCTCTGGGTCTAAGTCTGCATGCTCTATAAGTTCTTGTGCCATCTGGATGTATTTTAATTCCTTTATAGTGTTTTGTTTTAAGTCTTGTTATAGTTTTTGTCAGTTTTCTCTCAGAGTTTATTTCACATATTTGATCTTTTCTTATTTTTTTGTTTGATTATCTTGTATTTTGCCAAAGCATCAGCGTCAAATACTGACATTTGTTCTATCCTTTGGCTCAGCTTTCTGGCTTCCTTTGCCAATTCATACAATATCTTTGTAGATCGTAAATAGAGTATTTAGCGCTTTGAAAAGAGGCACATTTTCTCGAAAGCTTGCAAATTCAAAATTAAAAGAAACTTTTTACCTAATTTTTAGTTTTCCTTTTTCAAGTTTTTTTTTGTTTATATATAAAGGGTAACCTTGTTGTAATTAAATTAAATATTAAAACACAAAGTATTGTGACTATCCCTTATTTTTATATAGGAAACGTTACAATTTATTTTCGAAATAATATAAATATCTCTTTCATAATATCAAATATATAAATAATTAATAAGCATTTTTAAAATTTCATACAAACCTTTATTTCCCCCAATGTTTAAATTTTTAAATTAAAAAAATATATATTATCGTATTATATATATATATATATAATTTGATATATTAAAATGCTTAATATTATTTTAAATCGTAAGACAGTTTTAATAAATGTAGATTAATTTAAAATTAAAATGGAACCTATGTTTTTCTTATTTCATTCACTTCCAAAAAGGAGAATCAAATTAATTATTTAACAATGTTGATTTATTGAATACTTAGTTATTTTTTGTTAATGATGTTTACTGAAATGAAACATGTATTTATATGATGTTTTGAATACCTTCCTGACAATTGCCTAATCTGACATTGCTGATTAAAACATCAACAAGCATTGTGTGATTTAGCGCTTAATATATTGTTTTATACGTTTTTATATCCATTAATTAAACATTATAAATAATAAATATGAAATTCTTATTATGGGTAATTATTCTTTTATATATGGCGTTGATAATTCCCGTTAGAAAAAAAAACGGCTTTTTTACTAGTCCATAAATGAAGCAGTTTTTTTAAAATATTTTTTGAAAATTAAGTTTTAAATAATCTACATGTTTTATACTTTATTTCAAACGTTATAGAAACTTGCTGTAGCCCTTTTAAAGTAAAACTGTATTTCTAATACTAAAATAAAGTTTGAAGTAGAGATATCTCTTTTATAAATCATAGCGTATTGCATATCCATATATATATTTAGTAATGTGTTTTGTTTATGCTGTTGGATTACTGTAGTGTGGCATGTTGGTTGCAGTCGTGGTGGCCACAATGTTTAGAGTGGGTTCAGGCGTGATTGGGATTACACAAAAAGACGAGGCATGTTGGATGTCACCACAGAGATGGCGAGAGAGTAAGTGAAGCCGACACCATGTCAGGGGAGATCTGTTGAGAGGGGTCTGTCAATCATCGTGTCTCAAAGTGGACTGATCTGTTAGAGCAAGAAAGGGGCACACCTAGGAATCCGACATGTTTTTCGGACCTTTTTTCTCTACATGCGCCGACTGTCACTCACTCGAAATTTCATTTCTGTCACCTTGGCAATTACACTAAAACTATATAACACATGGGGATATAGGTATATATTGGAATATATTACAGCATATATATAATATATTTTTTTATAGATTCAAAGATTACATCAATCTTGTCAGCATTTATATATTCTTGAATAATACCGTTGCTTGTTTAATTTCTGATGTTTTAGTGTTCCAATGTTGAATCGTGAAACGCTTTATATTACCAAATTCGGAAACTCAATTTTACGTTCAATTAGGATATACATAGTCACGTATACAATAAGGGAAGACAAACGTAAGGATGACAAGGTAATTTATGTTATTCAAAACAATTGGAAATATGAGCCTAAAACATTAGGGAGATGAAAATAAGATAAATTTGTTTTGGTTCTTGTTGCTGAACAATAGAATTAATACTATTCTAACTAGAAAAAATTTCTTCATTTTCGCCTTTTTCTGTTCCTAAAGGTGAGGGATATTAAAAGAGCTATATATACATATGATAATTTAAACCAATAACCCTATATTATGTAATTTATAACAAGATTGTCATGTTGTATATAGAACTAATTATAATATAACTAATTATACGCATAATTGACATGTCTCCTTGCACCACCATATGTAATGTACTGAGGATGAATAAAACTATATAATAGATTAAAAACTAAGTCAAAAGCAGGATTGAGAGATCACAAAGTAACTTCTAAAGATAGATTGTTAGCCGACTGGTAGGCGCCAGACTCAAGTAACACCGACAGTCTGTCGCCAGTCTCAGGTGTCCATCGACACGTGCATGACCCAATTCTCTTTGTCAGAGCGGTCGTATAAAAAAGGCCGCGTAGCAACAGTCAGTACTAGTCCAGTTCCCCATCAGCGCGTCGCCGGTTGTCTCCAAGTTCACCCTCATTCACCATGTAAAACAGTAAGGAATCTTCTATCTCCATCTTTGCTCTTGGCTCGCTTTTTATCTATTCAAGGAACTTTCTTTCAACTGTGTCTCTTCGTTTTGTGTGTGTGGACATCCCAGCTTCTCCACTCTGCCTCGACCACGACTGCCTGTACTTTGTGAGAACTGTTAAAGGTCCTACAAGGTGCAGAGAGGCACTGGAAAACTCTCCACCCCTGACTGTCCCTCGCGGTTACTACAGGTTTGACCCTCGGTTGCCACAATTTATAGCGAGAGTCGACGAGGTTCTACAACAGGCCAACCAGAACCTCAACGCATTATTACAGCTAGTCGACAGGATCCCTAATCACAGATAAGTCGACTCAACACATTATTACATACACATGGTATTAAAATTGAAAAGAAATAATGTTCAATCTTCTTTAATCCTGTTTGAACTATTATGGTTCCATTAACACACTTAAAACATAAACTAATTTGTCTCCAATAAAAACTAGGAATTTTGTTTTTATAAAATTTCTATTATATCAACTCCTAAAAAGATTCATGAAAATTTTCAAAAATACATTAAAAGTTTGATAAAAGGTTAACATGACTCTGGTTTTTCTCTTTTGCTCATCCAAACACTTTCAATTCTTCCTCTTTTTGTTTCTCCTATGTTCCGCTACTATGACGCGTAACTGCCGAAGCTACAGCGTGAACTTGTTATAGCCCTATTCAGTTTTTGAAAATTCAAAATCTTTTGATACCTTGAAAAAAATATTTATCTACTTTCTTTTTAACTATCAATACTCCTCCTTTTATACAAATATTATTTCGTATATTATAGATATAACTATAATTTATTCAATATATATGAAATATTGAAACTATTATAGACGCGTATGATTCATAATTCATCAACGAATCATACGCGTCTATAATAGTTTCGAATTTTTATAACAGATGGCGCGCTAATCTACTTATATAATTGCCTTATTCTGAAGCTCACGGATAGAATGCGCGCCCATTGGCTGCCGCCGGCGAACACGTGTCCTCCCTGCCCCCCTCTAGAAAACCCTGTTATCAGCTGTGTGATACATCCACCTGTCTATACAGACCACCCTGCCTATAGCGGTCACCTTAGGCAACCCTGTTATCATTAGTGTGTTACATTCACCTGTCTATACAGACCACCCTGTCTATAGCGGTCACCTTAGGCAACCTTGTTATCAGCAGTGTGATACATACACCTGTCTATACAGACCACCCTGTCTATGGCGGCCACTCTAGACAACCCTGTTATCGGCTGTGTGATACATACACCTGTCTATACAGACCACCCTGTCTATAGCGGCCACTCTAGACAACCCTGTTATCGGCTGTGTGATACTTTCACCTGTCTATACAGACCACCCTGTCTATAGCGACCACCCAAGACAACGTTTTTAAAATATATTCGCACTCGGGTAAAACCCGGGCGTTGCCCGGGCCATTCGTCTAGTCTCAAATAAGTGGGATTGAGTCAAATGGCGATCCATTGAATATGTTCATAAAAAAGAGGCATAACTGAATATGTGAAAGAAAAACATTTTTTTTCTCAAAATATTTCGAGGGATTGGTCCTTTTTTACCAATAAATTGATAAAGAGGGACCAATTCTTTGAAATAATTTTGATTTTTTTTTCTTTTACAGATTCAGTTATGCCTTTTTATATATAAACATATTATATTAATCAAATATAAATCTCAAAGGATAGGTTTACGTTAAAAGAGTAATAAACAAACTTATCCATGGAGATTTATATTGATTAATCTAATTGATACAGAGGATTATATAATCCTAATATAAACATATTATTGTAGATTGAGTCAAAAGGCGATCCATTAAATAATATTATATAAAAGAGCGTACCTGGATCTGGGAAGAAAAAAAAAACTTTTTTTCTTAATATATTTCGAGAGATTGCTCCCTCTTTATCAATTTATTGCAACATTCTGATTCTGTGCAATAAATTGATAAAGAGGGAGCAATCTCTCGAAATATTTTGAGAAAAATTGTTTTTTTTTTCTTTACAGATCCAGGTACGCCCTATTATATGATATTATTATAGAGTTATTTATTTATTTGCCAGTTTCAAACAAGACACGCTATATCCGATCTGGATAATTTCTCGTGAAACTATTTACAATAATTCATATTGTAGTAGAGTAGGTAACAGAATTTTCAAAAAGAAAATAAACAATTAAGAAAAAGAGTATTAAATAAACATATACATTAAACAAATAAGCAACAACATAAGCAGATAGAAGAAATCGCAAGGTAGTTATTTACAGTAATTAAAGCAATGATGGAAGTTGATTTAATGAAGTTATTTGTAATAATTAGTGCCGTGGAGAAAGAAAGTTGACCGAGTTGAGCTATTTACAATGATTTATATTCTAAAGTAACTTATTAATTATTTACATTGATGTAAATCAAGTCGCATAGTAGTATAGTTCCTCAAGCTGCATGGAGCTGTCTATTTATAATAAAAAGTCTGCAGAACCTATTAAATTTCGTATATCTTTTCCTATTATAAACTATTTGACCCAGATAGGTTATTTCCATCTTGCTCTGCTGTCTTAGGTTTGACACCAATGGGCATGAGTTCAAAATGTGTTCGGGGGTTTCTTCTTCCGATCCATAATTATTATAGAGTTGAATTTCCTATATCTCAGCTGATATACTAATTTTAATTATATTTCACTTCACCTAAAATGGTTTCTAAAAAAAGAGTAATAAATTGGCTCAAGTCCAAGCTGGGCCAAAGCATCCTTAATTAGGAAAATGGGAACTCCGCCTTTGCCGGTCCCAAGCCCGGATGAAAAAGGAGGAGGGGGAGCAGTAACAAGCTCACTAAAAAACCTGGGTTCAGTTGGTCCGGCTTTTAGTACCCTTTAAGAGCTCCTGATCCAGGGATACAGGATGAGCAGCGTTTGTACTCCATGTTAGGAGCGGCTGCACATGGCGTCTGTTCCTCATGTCAGAGGCGGCCATTTCTTCTGGAGCTAAGTCGGCTTGCCACTGAGTAGTGCTTCCAGTCTTAATGACAAAGGTAGACGCATTCTACTTCACCCAGTCATGATGGTTGTCAAACAAACACCATCAAGGGTCACAACTTGATACCCTAATATGATTGAGTGGAGATAAGAAAGAAGAAGAAGAGGAAAATGGGGGAATAAACACCATATGAAAGAAAAAATGATCAACACTATTTAAAGAAATCTCATATTTCTTATTTTCATATTTCCCTATTGAATTGGGTATATAAAAAGGTATTTAATAGAAATATTTTTCAATTACTGTTGAAGTTTCCACATAATAAAACTCTAATAATATCTAGAGAGTAAATAATTGTTAACATTTCAAATAAAACTTTCCTATTGAGGTGTTAAATGTAGAAAGTTGTTTTATATTAGGAAATGTTGTTAATAAACTGTCAAATATCGTTTTCAAAAATATAATAAATACTTGTAGAAATATATATAAATAATTTATTCATCTCGCTCAATAATAAATGGTCATGTTTTCAAAATAAAAATAAAAAAAACTTTATAAATACAAATGATATGCTCTATTTATTTAACCATTCTTTAAGACACTTCAGTAGAAGTTTTAAAAGTATAATTGTAAGTTTTTATGATGGATAAAATTCACCTAGT